>PKRV01000040.1:2833988-2971205 GCA_003709505.1 Hyphantria cunea
ATGAATGATACATTTTATTTTCAGAAAATTACATCAACTGTGGAGATGAAGGATACAAGCAGTGATTCTGTACAAGTCGTGTATTACTCATCTTGTCTCAATGGCAAAGAGCTTGCACAGACCAACAAATGCGACGGACTCAAGGTTATTTTTTTTTATAATCTTATGATTTCATTGCCTCTTTTTATAACAAATATTTTAATTTTAAAAATGTATTGTAGGTTGGTGATGTGGTGGAGTTTACAGCTGAAATTACATTAACGGAGTGTCCGAAAGATCGCAGCAAATGGAGGCAGACTTTCGACATCTCCCCCGTTGGTATCTCAGACAGTTTGACCGTTGAATTGGAGATGCTATGTGACTGTCCATGTGAACAGCCCGGTCACCATGTAAGAAAAAACTATTATTTTTCTCTATAGTGATATTTATAAAGTTGCAAACTATGTACTAAATTGGAATAATTTTACTTAGATATTCGATTCATTAAAAAAACTAAAAACTGCTATACGAAATTAGTAATATTATAGATACTTTTGTTATATTATTTAAGGATCTGTTATTGTTTGAATCAGTCATAGTAAATCGACCTAACCATATCATAGCCTGAATTTCTTAGTTACTTTTACCGAGTGAGTGAAATAACCAGATCCCAAACCCCTCCTTTCTTATGAAACTGGTAGTGCAGACTCAAAGTTCCCAGTTTTTCTTCTATACCAAGAAAAGAAAAATCAGAAGAATTAAACAGTTTTTTCCTATGTATTACGTATTCAATCGCATGTTCACTTAGCTGTGTGCATGCAAGACCGACAGCTTTTTCTTAACCTAATATTAATACTGCCTCGCTGGCGCAGTGGCAGCATATGCCACTTTTGTGCTTGAGGTTTCGTGTTCGATTCCCGGGTCGGACCAAATGTTTGTATGATCTGCAAATATTTGTTTCGGAGTTAAATGTATATATTTATTTATATCAGTTGTCTGGTACCCATAATGCAAGCTCTGCTTAGCTTGGGAATGGATGACGTTGTGTGTTAGATGTCCGAAATATTGATTATATTTAACCCTGTAGGCCTTCAACGACAGTCCGTTAGTATGCAGCGGTGAGGGAGTGTCGGCTTGCGGCGTGTGCGTGTGCCACCCGGGGCGGTTCGGCAAGAACTGCGAGTGCTCCGCGCAAGGCGGCGTGTCGGCCGAACAGGAGCGCGGCTGCCGCCCCACCAACGCCTCCACCGGCCCGCTCTGCTCCAACAGGGGCACCTGCATCTGTGGCGTCTGCGAGTGCAACAAGATGGAAGATTCGCAAAAGGTACCTATCGTATTATCTATCTCATACATTCTATCATTACAATATCACTCGTCTATTATGTCTATGATCTTGTCTTGTTGACGCTTAGTGATGCCATAGGTTTCGTAAGAGGTGCCTTTGGGAGTAAACTACGCATTACAATATCATTGCAAAGAGAAGGAAAGCTTCAAACATACCTTATACGGAACCATCAAACAAAAAGCAACATTTACAACAAGCACTAAACCTCCTTTCTAAGGTGAGGTTTATATCCAGCAATGGACTATTTAGGCAGCCGTGTTGAGGGTAATAGGGTACACCTTAGTTGTTACCTTAGTGAAATGAGTTACTTTATATTATCTGTCAAAATGACAACCTTGTGTGACAAATGTACTAAATACAAACTTGTGACGTCACTGTTTTAGACTGAGCAATATAATTTCAATGTTAATTTAATTAACATTTGTAATAGAAATGAAAAGCTGTAACAATTGTCAACCATCTGACCAATGAAGTATAGTAAAAATTTCAAAATTTCCTTTCTAAAAAGGGACTTACGTTCATCATCATCAGCATGAACTAATATAAGGCTAATGACGTGTTGTATGAAACTATTATTGTGTATGAATATTTTATTTAATAATTAATATATTAAAAAGTATAAAATGAAATTGACTTTTGTTCTGGTATGTTTTATCTTTCAAGATTGCCTCAGTGGCACAGTAGTATGCCGTATAGAGCACTGGTATAGTGTGGTACAATATTATTATTACCCTATGAAAGGAGAGACTGGTGATAGATGAATGTTTGTCCAGGTAATTTCCGGTCCTTTCTGCGAGTGTGACAACTTCACGTGCGACATGAACAAAGGGCTGATGTGCTCTGGCCCGGACCACGGCGAGTGTGTATGCGGCAAGTGTAATTGCAAGCCTGACTACATGGGACCCGCCTGCCAGTGTCTTAAGGATCAAACTCCCTGTATTTCGCCTGGTATGTGAAGATGTTAATCGTTTTTTTTTATGTTGTAAAAACATAATGTTGATTACCTCAGTGGTGTAGTGGTAGCATATGTGGCTGCTGCGCTGAAGTCATGGGTTGTGCTTACCAAATTTTTAAAAGATCTGCATATATTTGTTTTTGCAGTTTGGGTGTTCCTGATGTTTTTTGGAAATATAAAACAACAATCAATACAATACTAATAAAATGCCTCGGTGGCGCAGTGGTAGCGTACGCGACTGCTGTCCATGAGGTCTCGGGTTCGAATCCTGGGTCGGAACAAATGTTTGTATGATCCTACAAACATTTATTTCGAAGTTCGGGTGTTTTCTATGTGTTTTGTGTGTATGTATTTACAAAAAAAATGTATTTATGTATTCATATCAGTTGTCTAATACCCATAATACACACAATACAAGCTCTGCTTAGTTAGGGACTAGTTGTTGAGATGTCCGACAATACTTTAAAAATCCTTTGAACACCAAGATCAAAATGCTTAAGATTATTTGTTTTCAATTTAGTCCTACTTTGTGTATTTGGAAGTGGAATTATGTATAGGGTATCCCTACATTCGTGTAAATATAGACATAATGATGGGTCTAGAAAAAACGGACTGCCTTCCACCCTTATTAACACTGTGATATAGAAAATCTATGTCCAGCAGTGGATTTTTAAAGGCTTTTGATGTGATATGAACTCGATTTTCTTTCATCAGCTATTTTATTTTGAATGTTTCTAAATAGCTTCTGTTTTATATTGTTACAGAAAATAATGAAATCTGCAGTGGAAATGGTAAATGTGTTTGTGGGCAATGTGTGTGCAATGTAGACGATAATAGACATTACTCCGGTATGTTCTGCGAGAAGTGTCCCGTAAGTACAATTTTTATTCTAAGAATTTCTCGTGATAAAGTCCGAAGTAGACTGATGGAATCGAATCGGACGAAATCGATTAAAATGCGATTGATTAAAAGAAGATAATCATTCGACTGCACGGATAGCATAGTAGTTTTTGCGGTCTCCACTCCACTTTCGTGTGGTGTTGTGGGGTCTATCTCCACATGGAACAACACTTTGTGTGATCTATAATTTGTTTGTGTCTATTTCATGAATGTTTGCATACTCCCCAGTGATACATGATATATTCTTAGGGCGAAAGTTATCTTTTTTAATAAAACGAATTAATTGAACAGCATTAATGTAATGTTTATAGACATGCCCAGGACGTTGCGGCGAGTTCAAGGATTGTGTAGAGTGCGAAGTCCACAAACAAGGCAGTCGTTACAACGAGGATACGCAGAGCTGTGGTAACTGTGCGCTGTTCCCTATCATAGAAGAAGGCAAAATTGAAGGTGAGCTTTACCTACTATAATTATTGAATGGTCAATTAGGCCAACCTAGTTGTTAGTGATTGTGACTACTAATCCGGAGGTATTGAGTTCGATTCCCACACCTGGTCAGCATAGTATAGTAGGCCAAAACCTCCTATCTAAGGAGAGATTTTTCTCCAGCAGGACAGAGGACTGTTGAGGTTGTAAACGATGACGTTGACGAAACAACTAACGTGTCAGACATTAGTTTTTTCGAAATTAAGACCTTGGTCAGTATAGTTTACACCATTTTTAATATACATCTACTAATTTAGATATGGCACTAATTTCCAATATATTTGTCTGTAGCTAACGAATCTCGAAACGAGCATCTGTGCAGTTTTTACGACGATGAGGATTGCTTGTACGTGTATGTTTACGCGTACGACGAAAACCAACATCTGATTATTAGGGCGCAACAGGAACGCGAATGTCCGAAGAAGGTATGTACGGCTTATCTTGGTGATAATGTTGTAATTGTCAAATAAATGTTGTACCATAATGACGAAATCAATATAAATTAAAATTAGTTACCGAAATATATTTACGCGCATAACTTCCGATCGACTGCACCAAATTGGATAGTAATTTATTTTATGTGGTTCTTGTCAGGATAAGGTTTGTATAGAAGAAAATTAAATCAAAATCGAAAATGTTATATTTTCGAAGTCCGCCACTGTACGCCACCTGTACGAAGTTCCCGAGTGTTGTGGGCTTAAACCTCATATGGGGCAACACTTTGTGTGATCCACAAAATCACGCTTGCGAACTCGCCATCCGCCTATCGGCCCGTAGTGTTACTTGACAAGGTGTGTAAACTCTTTGAAAAAGTGATTGCATGGCGCCTCAATAAGCATCTCTTCAGGGCCGATTCTGGCGGTCAACCAGTACGGTTTCTGGCAGGGGCGTTCTATTGGGGATGCACAATTATGCGCTTGAAGGCTCTGGCGGAGGAAGCACTTTGCAGTGGCAAGCATCGCCATCGCGTTCAACACTTTGCTTTGCCCTTATCTTATCTGCCATTTATCCCTATTGAATGCATTTGTCAGAGAGAGCCGTTGTCTACCCAAGTAGAATCGATCACGGTAGACGTGAAATGTCGTGCGGTGTCCCACAGAGGTCTGTTTTAGGGCCGCTCCTGTGGAACATTGGCTACGAATGGGAGCTTCGCGGGTATTTGGGGCTCGTACTCGATGGCCGATGGGACTTCGAACACCATTTCCGAAGTTTGGTCTCCAAGCTGTGGTGCATTGGCACGGTTGCTACCAAACATGAGGGGGCCCGATTACTCCTGCGAGAGATTACATGCTGGGGTTGTGCGGTCCATGGCCCTTATGGGGCTCCAGTATGGGTGGAGGTCTTGAAGGCCACAAGGGAATATCGTGCTATTGCGACGACAGCAACGAGTGCTGGCCATTAGGATCATAAGGGGGTACCACACGATCTCCTTTGAGGCGGCAAGTTTCCTGGCAGGAACTTCACCATGGGTCCTGTAGGCGAGAGCCCTTGCGGCTCTTTATCAGTGGCGCAAGGAGGCACGGGAAATGGGTAGGAGTCCCGAGACTCGAGAAATCGAAAACTTGAAATCCATACACNGGCACGGGAAATGGGTAGGAGTCCCGAGACTCGAGAAATCGAAAACTTGAAATCCATACACCACCAGGTCCTCACGGAGGAATGGAAGGAACGACTTGGGTAACCGAGCGCTGGGCACGCGGTTATTGCGGCAGTAAGAACCGTTATGGAGGATCGACTCGAGAGCCATCACGGAAGTCTCTCATACCGACTGATGCAGGTGACCTCTGGGAAAGGATGCTTCGGCGAACACCTGTGTATGATCTGCAAGGAGCCAACGCCACCAATGCGATGGTCAGATTGTGGACACGGTATTCTGCACGCTGGCAGAATGTCCGATGTGGGACAAGCCGAGGCGTGATCTGATGGGGCCATTACAGTGGTGGTTCTCTCGCTCGGTAACATGATTGCGGCCATGTTGTGGAGCGAGAGCGCGTGGAACTTTGCCGACTCTTTTTGCGAGCATGTTTTGCTCACAAAGGAGATGGCGGAGCGGTACCGGCTGTCCGCCAGGCCCGGGGACGGGCCAGGTACGGCAGACGACTCAGGCGAAATCGCAAAACGATCTCCTGATTGCACCTGGTTCCCCGGCTACTCTTACTCGAAGCGATGTGCGGATTTTAGTCTGTTCGAGTCCGACAGAACCACCAATCAGTGGTATCCGAGGGGATTTCCGCACAAAAAAGGAAAAAATGAAGGAGAGATCGCTTCAAAAACATTAGGGAGGAGGTTACCTCAGTTTTGTTATTGGATGAATGTTTTAATATAAGAATGTTATATTTTAATATGATATGACACAGTAGTGCTGTCTCTAACAGTTAAGTTCTGCGGTCAGAAAGTGAAAGTACTTGTAGTTCTGAACTGCTCTACCGCGGTCAATTTTTTTTTTCACTCTTTAAAACTCCTGAGAGTCGTAACGATACGTTCTGTAAAAAACTAATTTATGGATTATGAAATTGTCGAGTACGTGACTTGTGGAATATTGAGTGAGTAACTTTGATTGAGTGTTATTATTATTTTATTGAAATAACTTCTTGTGTGTATATTGTGTTTTAACCGGTGTAAGGTATTTGTAAAGCTTTAGTTTTTGTATATATTTATAATGTAACCTTTAATAAGGGATAACACTAAATCCTTCAATGTGTTTGACGGTTTTTACCGTCAAATACTTAGAGAAATGCTATGATCTTAACACTCAAGCTCTAAAATGCCCTATAGATGAAGGGAGTACATTTCTAGACATATCCCGATTGCTTAGTGTCCAAGAAAACAGTCCTTCTAAAATCCATATAACCCCATTTTCTATTGCACATAAATCTCACAACTCCTTGTTGAGTAGGTCATAGACTGTGACTTCGCCTGGAATTAAATGGTAATATAAGATATTACCTTAGGCTTTAAAACATCGATTTTCCTTAACTAAGCAGAGCTTGCACTACAGGTTCTGGGACACGAATAAACATATGAAAATTCGGTCAAAAATATATTTACATGTAAATAATTAGGCCAAATTGGCCTAATTATTTACTCTATTGCTCTATTGCTGCACTGCTTTTGCTGTACTGAATACGTAAAAGGCTTGAAAGACTAGAATATAAGTGTCCGAATCATTGACTCCTTTATATGTATTCCCCTTCATTCGATACTTGCAGATCTTATAGATCCTAATCTAGCACTACAACCAAACATAATTGCAAAATGGTTTCGAGAAGATTTTTCTTCGTATTTGCTACATTGATCTATTAAAAACTCTCGACTGTTTCTCTAGAAATATATTTTTCAGTTAGCGTCAAAACACACAATCCATGCCCACGACCCGTACGAATAGTCAATTAATAACATGTCTTTTTAAATAAATTTAAAAACTCTATAGTTGAGAATACTGTTAATACAGACCAATTTTAATATAATTCTATTTAATATTTTTTATTTTAATTTCTTCTTCTTTTATTTCTTTTTTTATATTGTATTAATAAAAGAATTGCAATTTATAATTAGTAATTTATATGTAGAAGTATTAAATTTCCTTTGGCAATTAGATTTTTGTAACTATTACCTTACTCCTACGCCTGTTGTTAGGTGTTATCATAACCCATGTGGAGAATGCTGCGTGTACCAGTAACGGGCATGCATACTAGATAATAATTTTGTATAACATTTTTAAAAGTGTGTCGTATGTGCGATGTTGGTATACCATACAAATAAATAGATGAACATTAAACTTTGTCCCTTCCCTAAACTTATATTAATTTTTCAATCGCTGTTGCACTGTTTTAAATTTTTAATGTTGCTAATCACTTTTAATACTGTCATACCTCGGCCTGATTCTCTTAATTTAAAGTGGCGTTGTTCATGTTTTTATGTCTTCATATTATCATTTTATATTTTTATCTGTATTTGTATATTTGTTTCAGTCGGATTCCTTGATAACAACATTGCCAGAGAGTCCGTTATTGTCAAAATTAGTGTCCGGTGTCTAATACACACGTCGGTGAACATCTAATATTGGCTGATGTTTCATTTCAATTAAATAATATAATACGGGATATCACTCTATATCTAAAATATATCTATGTTTAAATTTAGTATTGGCCATTTATATTAATTAAAGTTATATTTTATTAATTGGGTTGAGAAATATAAAAATAATGTATTTTTTTATTTTATATATTTTCAATGGAACGATTATCTTTTATCTTAATTACCTATGTATGATTTATTTTAATCACTGGCTCAAAAGAATGTTCACGAATGGTGCCAGAACGCGATAACAAGTTTGGCAAACATTTTTTGATATATTTACTATGGCGGTTCAAGGATCTTGTATCCAGGAAGTGCTCTGGAAACCAAAGACCTGACAACAAAAAGGAAATGAATCAAAAACACAAGGATAGTTTGATCGGTATATTTTTATCATCAAGATATTGGTGTACAGGATCAAAGTGGTACACAATTGCTGAAGAGGACCATAAAATACTTACTACATATTAATGTAATGTTTACTGCTAGACAGTAGCTGATATTTCTAGAGTTTCTGGTTTACCATGACAACGTGACAATAAATTGCTTGCTTCAAAACTAATGAAAATATAATTATATACGATACTTTATCATTTTATAACTATGTTAAATTTTGTTTTTTTTTACAGTTTTGTTATTTTAATAAACCATTATTAACAAAATCTAAATATTAATAAAAGCAATGTAGTGTTGAACTGTTAGTTTCATCGAATAATTTTATATAGCATCAGTGTAAAAGCTAAGAAATTGATGTGCGTCATGGTATAGATATGGATATATATCATAAATATGTAGAAAGACAAAGGAAGCCATCATGTTTTCAGTTGAGTTGTAAGCCATTGTTCTTTTGTGTTAAATTTGGCAAGCATTGTACGGATTTAAAATGAATTAATCACGTCCGTTAAACATTATAATAATTATAGGCATCTGAATGTTCTCTAATTAAAGAAACAGATATGATCAAATAAAGTCAGGCAGTAAAAAAAAGAATGTAGTTTTCACAGCTTTTTAAGGATGATATTATCAGGAAGTTTATTATTTTTATTTCTTTTTTATTTGCATTTGTGCCGCCTAAGCATGGGGATTTTTTTTATTAAAAACGAAAATAATACATATCACTTTCGTCTTTACAATCAAATTTGATCTATATCCTTATATATATATGGTTCAAATTTGTATGGGATTCACAATAAAATATGCAATATAGGGAACAGATCGTATCACGCATTGCTATTGCTTGTTACGTGCATACAGTATTAGTTCGAACATCAGGTATTCCCCGCAAAATTCACGATATTGTTTATATGACAATTTTAAAAAGTAGGCTATTGACATTTTGGGATTTCATCAGCCAAGTTACTTTAGCTATTTAAGTATAACTGAAGGCCTAGTATGAGTTTCTTATATCAACTTGTCCTCGACAGAAAGCGCGTTCGCCGTTGCGATTGGTGAAGATTTCAGAGCGGGTCAACCGCAACGCCAAACGCTGTCACTATGATAATCTTGCAGATGTAAAAAAACTCACGCTAGGCTTTGTTCTCTACATCGCATATTTGTCGACATTGGATCATTGTTTATTAAATTACGAATATCTTGTTTTATTTCATTGGCATATTTGCAACGAATCAAGCTATTCGCTCAGAGAGGGGTAAGAACAAGCATTATGAACGTTTAAATCTATAGACTTTATTTTTTTTCTAGGTACCAATTCTGGGTATAGTGCTTGGGGTGATCGCGGCGATCGTGCTAGTAGGCCTGGCATTGCTGATGTTGTGGAAAATGGCCACTACTATTCACGACCGTAGAGAGTTCGCACGCTTCGAGAAGGAGCGCATGATGGCCAAGTGGGACACGGTATGTTTACAGCAGAAATTATTAACTCTTACAATTATTTAGAATTAGATATTAGCGGCAGTTTAAAACAATGATTCCGCAAAAAAATCTTTAAAATTTCTTATTAATCTTTTACATTTGACCTTATTTATACGTTTTAAATTATGTTTTCGTAGGGCGAGAACCCCATCTACAAGCAAGCGACGTCGACCTTCAAAAACCCTACATACGCTGGAAAATAATAAATCGCGCGAGTAAATTAACAATTATTGTTACATTACAAACTGATACAATAATTACTTTACAGCATTTATAAACTAATCGAG
Source organism: Hyphantria cunea (assembly GCA_003709505.1). Lineage (NCBI taxonomy): Eukaryota > Metazoa > Arthropoda > Insecta > Lepidoptera > Erebidae > Hyphantria > Hyphantria cunea. Next base: position 2,843,890 of record PKRV01000040.1, read on the forward strand.
TTGTCAGTATTTATATGAAATTTCATAATTTATAGAATTTTTATCGAAAGTAGAAGTTTATTGATGTTGGTTGCCTTAAAAGTGCCTTTCTGTAATTATATTGTGATGTGAAGAATGTGCACAAAATGCCAAAGGATGCTGTTTGGCTATTTTATTTAACGTGTATTACACAAACCTATCAGCGTCGTGATAGATATATACCTACTTATCTAATATTTGAAACTAATGCGAACAGTCTGTACTTTATGCCTTTTTTATAATTTTTAATTTAATTTGATCAGATTTGTTTAATCTCAAATGTATATTGTACGCTTTTTGTACTTATGTGTGTGTGTGTTTGTATGTTATATGTACTTATAAATGTTTGTGTGTAGCTTATTGATGTCGGACGTGTCATGGCATATTCTTAGATCTTACATAGTAACATAATCTTTCTCATATATATATTACGTAATATAGAAACAGCCATGCTACGTTCGATAGGTTGTAGTTTTGAGCTTTATACAGTTTTATAATAATGTTATTTTACGAAATCATTTTAATTAATTATTGAAATATACAAAGTGAGTGTTAGGCCGTGTTATTAGCCAAAAAATAAACGATAACAAAATTATTATATTTCATTTTTTACTGCCGTACATCGATATATTGTAAACGTTAAACAAACAAAATATATTTTCGCCCCTTTGGGGCTTTTTATTCTGTGATACACCTAGTTACATCGTGTGTATTATTTGTCAGTCAGCCACTAAGTATATTGGATAACATACAAAACATATATTTAGGATATATACAACTGTATTAGTTATACTACTGTATATTTTAGTTATCCATATCAAATAAGATTATTCCCGGATAACAGCCACTGCCAGTATGTAGTCTAACACTAGACATTATTGACATTGAAAATTTGACAGCGGCGTTTTGCCTGCAAATTATTTATATGTGAATTCATTTAGACCGATTTTTTTGACGTGATAACGTCTTATAAATCGATGAAGGCCGGTTGCACGCACGAAAAAGCATGACTCATTGTCACGTTCCGCCCGACCCGAGTGTGCAAGCGAGAGCGCGGAACAAGCAATAGAGAGACACGATCGGCTTAAACGTTCGGCTTGTGACGCATATTTTTCAAGTTTTCGCATGACGTCATCACGTAAAGTTATCGTCCGTAAACCGACTTTACAGACAACCAATTTTTTTTGTACCTACAAATATGAGAAGCTCGTATATTTCTTAATATTTCCTCGCGTTAGAGAGTCTAATCGTATAACTATAGCCGTAAGAATATCGCCTACAGAGACTTGCAAAGTACGGATACGGTCTCAGTATATTCTAACTCAGTTATGTCACATGACCATCGCTTCCTATATCCCCTCTTGTGCCTTGTTATAATATTAATCGTAATTAGTGCCATTACTAATATTATATTAAGTAAGGATTAAATATTATTTATTTTAAAAATCCATTTATGTGGACTAAGATTTAATTCATTTGTGTTCGTTTGGTGTGTATTTTTAGGAAAATAACTGTTATGTTGGTCTATACACTCATGTCCGGCGTGAAGTATTATCTTAGCATTAAAAGTTGTAATATTTAAAAACAACCTAATTGTATTTTAAAAGAAAAATGTTATAAAATTGATTGTTTAGGGGCGATGAGTCTTTAATATTTTTTTTTGTTTCAACCACAAACTGGTGTGATGTAATCCCATGAGCCTGATTAATTGGCCATATAAGCCTACAAACTTATTTAAAAAAACCTATATAACTAAAAGCGAATCGGCATTTCAGTAATCCTATAGCTAAGTGGTTTATTTGAATATTATAGTAAATCACTACTACTATAAATTCGAAACATTTAGATGTATGTATGTATGTTACTCAGTCGAGCGAGCTAGAACCGCTAAACGGATCTGGGTAAAACTTTTTACTCCTTAGATTGTGTGACAAAGAGGACAGGCGAAACCGAGGCCATATATGACCACTCTAAATTATGTAATAGAACCACGCGCACAAATGGGTTAAATCGTAGACATCAAAGTAATAAGTAATTATTTCGTATAATTTATCAAAGTTATAATGAAAAACAATGATTATGGTTTTTAGGGTTTAATTAAGTGGCAATATAAGATTTTGTATTAATATACCCCTATTTTAATTCCGTACAAAGGCAACACGACACAAATATCGACGTTTTTTTCGAACCCGTCTGGGAATTAACGAGATTAACGAGATGTTTATGGTTGACGGATTGTGATGTAATCCAGATGTATTCAATATCTAGTGGGAGTAATTATTGGTAAGATTTGCTTTTTTCTTTCTTTTTGTAGTTGCCTTTCTGATTTTTTATCCGATTGTACATATTTCATTTTATCTACTGAACTATAAACAAACGTGTCTTAAATTAGTTGTAGTTAATAAATATTAACACAAATATTGATTGTTCTTATTTTATTCTANATGTATGTTACTCAGTCGAGCGAGCTAGAACCGCTAAACGGATCTGGATAAACCTTTTTACTCCTTAGATTATTTGACAAAGAGGACGCAGGCGAAAACGTGGGCATACATGACCACTTTAAATTATGTAATAGATACTACACTACGCGCACAAATGGGTTAAATCGTAGACATAGAATCATTTCGTATAATTTATAAAAGTTATAATGAAAAACAATGATTTTGGGTTTTAAGTTTTAATTAAGTGACAATACAGAAATTTGTATTAATATACCCCTAATTTAATTCCGTACAAAGGCAACACGACACAAATATCTACGTTTTTTTCGAACCCGTCTGGGAATTAACAAAATTAACGAGATATTTATGGTTGACGGATTGTGATGTAATCCAGATCTATTCAATACCTACTGGGAGTAATTATTGGTAAGATTTGCTTTTTTCTTTCTTTTTGTTGTTGCCTTTCTGATTTTTTATCCGACTGTACATATTTCATTTTATCTACTGAACTATAAACAAACGTGTCTTAAATTAGTTGTAGTTAATAAATATTAACACAAATATTGATTGTTCTTATTTTATTCTAAAAATATACCATCGAACATCCATCGAAGTAAACTTTAGGATTAGATAATTTAATTGAAATAGGATTTATCTTTAGATGAAGCAGATACTATGTACACTGACGGTGTACTGGTTTACACGGTCTCTTCGCCGTTTCCTGCTGACCTGGGTGTTGTGGGAATGATCCTGATGGGAAGGGAAATACTTAATGTAATTCAATAACAATCTCAGGACATAAATACACGTAAGAATGATATTTCTTAAAACTTTTGTAACAAAAATAAGAGAAAAACCAAACAAGTTATGGGCTTTGCCAAATGTGTATGGGAATGATTATTTTTGTTTTTAGAACTCAAAATTGTAAAAAAAAGGGAAAAATGAACAAGCAAAAATGCGTGGGCATGAATATTTCTGAAGAACAATAGACGTTATAAAATACACAATATTGCTTTTAGAACCCGTAGGGGAGACGGGTCGTCTGCTTAATGGACATCGACTGTACCAAAGGCGAAATTCTCTTTTTGAACAAATTGTGTTAAGTTTTATATATTTATATAAAATACTAGCTGTACCGTACCCTGATAGATTGTGGTTTTATTAAAAAATATTAAAGCGAAAAACTGTTAAAAACAATCTTTGAAACGGGTTGTAAAACGCGTCAAAATTTGATTTGATTTGATGAACTTTCTAGAACTTTCGAGTTGAAGCGCACACTAGCAAACTTATTTTTTTATATGACAGTTATTGTTAGCAGTCTCCATATTTACTACGTTATATATACAGAGATTCGTATGTTGGTAACTATTGCAGTATGCAACTCAGGTCTAAGGCGCCTCAGAGCAATGAATTTCACTTACAACTGATGTTTCTTGGAGCTCCCTTCACATCGCGTCGGTATGTGCTACGTTGATTTATGTCTCGGGTATCGAATCCATAGTATACACTTTTAAATCCATTAAGCTGCGACAGTATATAAGTTACGTTTAAATAAGGAATCATATCTAAAGACATTTATTTTTCAGACTGACAAGTACTTTCCCTTGTACCTGTACCTGTACATTAAAAATAATCTAGACAGAATTACAGATTTCTTGAATCACAATGGTTCTGATTTAATTAATCCCTGGTCTTCAGTCATTCTTTGTGATACTTTGTTGAAAAGAATTTATAAAATAAATAGGAACTGTGATTAAAATACTGAAAAAGAAATTACTGAGGCTTTTGATGTGACAAAACTAAGGTAATCGTCTAATACAGAGTTAGGCAAAAGAGATACACACATACGAACAATGGATAAACCATCCAAATAGTCCATAATACCCGTTTTTTGTAACAGTGAAGTATCAGTAAGTAATATACTTTTACTAAAATACTGTTTGGGACAGACTCGTACAGTTACAATGTGAAAATAAATCTAAACATTAATATATATACTCTATATATTAGTGGACGTTTCAACTATTTATAAGAATAATTATATATTAATGACAATATACAAATTACAAGACAGACAGAATCATCGCGGCAAAATTTGGGGAAGTCCAAGTTTACCATTAGACGTCTGTCGCATACGAAGAAAAAGGCAGTAGTTTTTACCAACAAAGCCTTCTAGTTCATATCATAACCATGTCCAAACCAGTAATCTTTGAAGTTGTTTCCTTACCCAAATTTAAGTTGGAGATAAATTGTTTCCAAATACCACATGTTAAAGTTAATTTCCGTACGCATTTTACAATATATTTTAGGTATAGGTAAATAATTATTTTATGGTAATGTGATTCAGTAAATTTTATTTTGTATCGAAAAAAAATACAAAAATTTTAATCTAAATTATTAATAGCAACGCCTCAATTAGTCCTCCTCTCATTATAAGAGTAAACATTTTATAATGGGCCTATAGAATCTACGAAACGAAATATTTGATCGATCGTCTTCATCAAGCAGACAAAATATCTCCACCTCGATTTATCATAGATATTTGCATATTATATTTATATACCTGACGGTGTCCCTGTTCAAAATTTGTTTAGAAATTCAATTTCCTCGCGCGTTCGTAAATGTATAGGTACTTTATCAGTTCAACAGCGCATAGGGTGAATTGTTTACATTTATGATTTCATGAACAAATAAAGTCGTTTAACACTTAACACAAAGTACGCTAAACATCGCGTGATTTGACTAGGTAGTGTGTTTCACGACACGATTCGCTCGCTAGTTGTTACCATCGTAGTATCCTTCTTTATTGATTTCTGTATTAAATTCAGGAACAAAAGCTATGCATCACATATCAATTCGATCGATTGCAACACGGATATTTGACTTATTTACCAACAACATGTTATCAATATTCTCGCTGAAATTATCTACACATATTTATATATAATTCTTGGGTCACGCTGTTGCTCACGATGAACTCCGAAAGTATCTGACCGATTTACAATTTTTTTAAAAGTGTGTGTATTCTGGCTTACTTAAGATAGAATAGTTAACACCACGCTAAAACTAATAGGCCCGAGCATAATTGAAAAGAGACGCAGAAAAAGTTGCGTGCGTCAGATAGTATTGATAGGTATACGTTACACTCTGTTGTTTTGATAAATCTTCTCTTCGCAGANAACTTCGCAGAATAGTAACACTTAATTGTGGGAAGGATTTTACCAGAATAGCTGGACACATAAACAAAGTAGGTAGGGTAAGTATCAAGTAAATATCAAATTAAATTTTAGTGCTGGCGGCAAATTTAGGTAGGTATAATTTACGATTACGGACCCAAGAAAAGTACCTAATGGTACCAATAAAATTCATTGGTCTTCTTCTTTGGAGATGGCAACAAGTTAATTAGCTATTTCTGTCAATGTCAAGGACTTAAAGTGTTCAAATCTTATCTACTTCGTCGTGATGAAATCGAAAATAAAAATATAAAAAAAACGAATGAGATGAAATGGGGATTGTCTTTTGAAAAAAAAAGCGATCCGTTTAATTACTAAGAATACTTTACAAGCAGCTGCTATTAATTTTCATTTTAAAAGTTTAATGATTTAGATTTAGTAGTGTATTTTAATGGAAGCTTTTTACTTATTGTGTCTAAGACTCAGAATTAGGCTTTTACTGACTTTTAAGATTTCGCCGCCCTTGCTATCCTTCAAATTTTACTGGTTACGAAACTATACATACATTTTTAATTTCATGAGGCTTCAATACGACATGGTTGCCTGTATACTTCGTTTAACAATATTAAGCTTTATTATTATTTAGGGTCTGGAATTAATTATAGTTTTGTTTATTGTTGATTGCATTTTGCATTTGCATTTTGCACCTGATTCATATAAGAATTTAGTTCTACAAGCCCTAACTTTTTGGAAGAATGTTTAAGTATGAAAGCAAGTAACCTAACTTTATTATTATCAGGGATTGTTTGAAATTTAAAGTAAGTATTTACTTACTTGCATGTATACCTATTTGGTATACATGCAAATTCAGTGTTAGTTTAAAATACTTAAACCATTCGTCTACAATTCAGTGTTAGTTTAAAATACTTTTACCCTTTTACCATTCGTCAAGCCATCAATGCTGATATCTTAGCAAACAGCTAGTTTGACACGAAAGCTTTGCAGCGTCGTCGTGTTAATTAATCTATAGAGTTAGTTATCCAATGGGACATTAAGGGTCTCTTACGGAGAACTAGGAATTTCTTGTAACTCTTTCATTCAATTGTATCTATAATAATATTCTAAAATAGAAGTGTTTGTTTATATGATTGATTAAGTGCGCTATGAACAAAAATTGCTGGTTCAAATTAAGAAAAATCTAAAATAATAGTGCTGAATTGCCCATATACGTAGGAAGTGTATATTGTAACGCGCGATAGTCAAGATAGCAGCACAGCAACACATTATAGTAGCACAAACTTATAATATTCTCCAATATACATCAAGTAGATCGGCTATAATATGAATGCTCTCGCATTACTCCAATCCACGGCATTTTATAACATCTGACAGGTCCAACCATATTCAATACTAAATTCCCAAACTCAGTAGATAATATTAAACATTGTTTATCATAATTATTCTAATGATTAATAACATACAATATATTAAAGATTTCGATGCCGTCTTTATCTCGTCAATCGTAGCGTAGCGTCGTCCTTTCGTGGGCCTCTTCAGTTTCGGGAACAAGAAAAAGTCACAGGGAGCCAGATCTGGGGAATAAGGTGGCTGCGGTATTATTAGTATGTTGTTTTTGGCCAAGAAGTCGCGTACAAATTGAGCAATTTTGGTCCGAATTGTGCGGCGACCCGTCTCATGCCCAAATTATCGATTAAAATCGATTGGCACGAACCAATCGATATGCCTAGGTCCTCGAAAATTTCTCTAACGGTGATTCGACCATCGGCCAATGCGATTTTCTTCACTTCATCAATTTTTTCGTCTGTTTTTGAAGTGCTCGGGCGTCCGGCACGCTTTTCGTTGTTTACATCTTCTCGGCCTTCTGAAAACTTTTTGTACCACCGATAAACGTTGCTTTTGTCCAAAGTAGCTTCTCCGTATGCCACAGTCAACATTTGGGATGCATCCGCGCACTTAATTTCGTTTTTCACACAAAATTTGATACAAATTCTTTGTTCCATTTTTTTGAATAGGTAAAAATCGAAGACGAACCAAAACACGCGCAAGCAAAACAGATGTCAACAATTGACTGAACATTCAAAATGGCCGAACTTGTCAGCATAAGTGAGAGACATATGTACCAACATAACGCCACAAAAAAAATCGAAATTCGAATTTACGTAACCCGCGAAAATTCAAAATTCACGATACTTTTGAACACCCCTCGTATTTTATACGAGGTTGTCGTCGTATCGTTACTTATAACAACGTATTATTAAATAGTGTGTACTTTTTAAAAACTTCCGTTCTAAATAAAGGGCTAAGTCCAGTAGTAGACTGTTAAAAGCTGTCAATGATCACATCAACCTTCAATATATCATCGTGCTACGATCGAGCCGGAGAGCCGCTACGGGGAGCCGAGAATCAATGAAAAATGTGGCAATAACGAGAATTTTTTTTCTTTTAAAAGACGCAGTCAAAATTGCGCAGGTTAGCTAGCACATAAATATAAGTTTAATTTTTTTTTAATATAAAATATTCGTTTTACGTAATAAAAACGACAGCAGAGAGAGATTTATCTCCAAAATGGACATTATTCTATCTACCAGAAATGAATATAGGCCTTGCAGTTTCTCCCTCAGAAGGTTTCAGCACAGGAATTGGGCAACAATATATTTTTTAAGTATAATGTAATGTTTCAAGAACTTTTATGGCCTATGCATTTCACTGAAATTAATTTTCCATTTCTCTCAAAAATAAATTCTCAAATTATGGAGTGCACATCTTTGAAAAGCATATTAAAATCTCATTGATTGATCTTGATCATTGACCACTCTTATTTGAAGTTAGTTCACATTACAAAATAGTTTATTAAATAAATACAGTAGGTACTACAAAACAAATAGCCAAGGAGTTGTGCTATGAAATGCTTTTAAACGTACTTGATACTTTTCTTTATATAAGTAAAGTATAATAATTCACACCCTAGGTAGGATAAACAACATTAATTTCATTTATCCGCCCGACTTGTAGCAATCGTCACTGAATCTCGCTCCGTGAAATTAATTAACTCATAGCGGAACGGTTCCCAAATCAGGTAACACAAAGGGGACTACATTGGGCGGATGCCTTGCATTCGAGAAACTGTCAGTGTAGTTCGCCAACCATTCATTCATTAGGTTTGGGTCCTAACCTCACAGATTAATTAGAGTGAACCTTGGTTCAATATCTTGCCCCTACTGCTCTTAGCAACCCAATATAACCTCAATGAAGCTGAAACGACTACTTAAGTTGAATTTGGATAAAACGTTAAGTGTTGTGTAAAGTGGGACCCACATCCGGAGTTGTTTAAAAAAAGATTCAAGTATTATCATGTTGGTATCCTCTACATATCTTTTTTTCGAGGAAATAAAATAAAGGAATTTTCATACGGTGGTATTAAATTGTGCTCTCGTTTTAATTTCCCTGGAAATTAGTCTGACAGTAAAATTAAATGCAATTTCATGTTAATTTACCTATGTATGATTTGTGAAAATTAGGTCAGCGTTAATGTTAGCCTAGTTTATACAATGAGACCTCATAAGTACTTTATATCCCGATGTTTTAAAGGTAGTCTCACCTCTACCCGTAAAATATTCGAAAAAAACCCGGTTTATTCACTACTTTTAGCCAACCAGTACAACGTAGTACGAATTCCCATATGTCACATATCGTCGATAAATATGAGATGCGGATGTAATGAAAAGCAATTCCCTTTACTCTCGGTTAGTTTGTATCTGCTCGTATCGCATTTACATCAAACATTGTGTACCTATGAAACGACTTTGTATTCCCAGTCTAGATAGACGTCCACCCATTTGGATGTTACTACGCGGTATAAGACCGGGCTGAGAGGGTTTAAGTGTTAATATTACGTCATCCTTTCATTATTATAAGTACCTGTAAACTACATGTACCTACTCTAAGATAAAGTTATTCGCCGAGCACCTGTGCAGCAACTTTATTATTAGCACAAATATATGTATATAGAACAGTTACATACAAGTTGAGTTTTTGTATTCGGGTTTCTTTAACTTGGTTATTTCCGTACATATGTGTGTCGGTACGTAGTACTAATGGGAATTTGATGGAAAATGTCCTACATAGCTCATTGTTATTCAAAATTGTTTATAGAGACCGAACCGAACACATTAACAATATACAAAAGGCTCCGCAGGTGGCTCGACGATTAATCACAGCGAGGAATTCGTGTGCGCGTGGGGCGGGCGGAGGCGCTGGGCGGCGGCGGCGGCGGCGGCCGCGGTAGTGCCGCCGTGAAGTCACGCCGCGAAGCACGCCCCGCCCGCCTCCACTTCACACCCACTTCGCGCCCACTGCCCGCGCTACGCGACCCTCTCGCCACGACGCACATGCGACTGGAGACCAACAAACATATTCACAACTCTTGATCAACAACACGAGGTAAGTTCCGAGGACTGACTAATGTCTTTAACACATCACATTCAATAACAACTTCCGTAAAAGTTCGCAACTGAAAACTTATTTATGTCAGACAACTTTTTGCAAAGTTTTAACAATTGTGTTGTAATGAATAAAACGAAAAGTTTTGTACTTCATCAGATAACTAAACCAACCTGTTGAGCTCCACTGCCTGCGGAAAGTACAATTCAATTCGCAAAGAACTTCGTTTTCTCTTATAGAGGAACTAATACATATTTGCATGACTAACTTTTCAATACCGCGCTTCGACGGTTGGTTTGTGTATTGGGTTTGATAGTTTAACGATTGATTGAAATGTAGAGTTTATGAGTATTGGCTCATATATCAGTAATATTTAGGTTTTTCAGTACGTAGGTATATCTCAACTCACCTGGACTCAATAATAACTTATTCAGAGACAAAAGCTACTCTACTACTAGAAATTCAGATTAGATCACTGTTGGAGTTTATTGAAGTAACACTGGTTTAAATGAGAATGTTAATGTACACATTTCTTCTTGTTAACTTTAAGGAAAATAGAAGGCCGAAATATCTTGTAGTTCGTTTATCGTAAGTACAGTCAGCATCAAAAAAAGATAGACATCCTAAGCGTCAAAACGTTTCGGGACGTTTTACGGTAGAAATATTATGGTAATATCTCTTGGATCTAAATTGTAGTAAATCTCCATACTTTCTGCTGTAATTGAAACTTGACTTTATCGATGATAGAAAGATAATATAGAGATTAATTATTTTGTTTTCTTTTGCGATTTTATATAAAGTTTTACTTACTTGCTTTTTTATATTGCACTTAAAAAGTTCGATGAACCAGAAGTAATTTTTATATCTTGCTACAGTATTTACATTTATGGAATTATTTCTGTCGTGCACTCTTAGATCTGATTTCCACACTGGCCAAATGGATTGTTATGTTCGGTAGGTTATCCCTTCCCTTGACAGTGCTGTAAGATGTCTTACGCTTTAGTCTACATTAGTGAACTCTTACGACACCAACAGGAATTACTTCATAATCCATCACCACATGGGGAACACTTATTACATAACGATAAAAATATTTGTTTCCAAATGTATTACATGTTATCCATAATTTTCTTTTTATATTATTAACTTTTCGACCGTGCTGATTCTGTAATTTTAGATCATCCACGTCGATCTCTGTACTTGTTCCAATGAATTTGAATATTCCTTGCATTTTCGAAACTTTGTACTGCTCCTTGTTATATCTGATGCTGGCTGTACCTTCTTATAAAGAACCTAAACAAACTCAAGACAATACCTTATCTCTTAATGAAATGTTGACACTAAAGTTAAGTAGAAGTTGTAATTGATAAGGTTATATTTAAATTAAGAAGTAAGATTAGAAATCAACAAAGAGAGTGAAGTAGCCTCGCGAAAGCTTTATCTATTAAAAGAATGAATTTCAGAACTTATGTTTGTTAAAGATGCCAGGACTAAAAATGATATGAGAATTTATTGTTTTAATATATAATAAAATGATAATAATAGATCTCTTTATTGTACACCAGATTTATTTCAAGGTTAATTTATAAATTAGAGAAGTATAATTGGCGGCCTTATCGCCCGGAGGCAATCTCTAACAGGCAACCATAATTTATTGTTTATAGATAGAAATTTTATGAGTTTTGCGTTCAAAGAGAAACTTAGGATTTTTATAAATATACCTACTAGGAGCTGTCAGACCCTGTGCCGCCCGTTTATAGATTTTTGTAAAGCTAACATCTTACCTAAAATCGATACTTGAACAAAAAACTTTTCAAATAAAATTAATGAAAATCTAAATGTGTAAAATTTCCATGACCTGTTTAGGATCCCACCTATTGTATCTAATCGTACCTATTATAGATACGATTAGACACAATAGGTGGAATTTAGTAACTATAATAGTTATAATGAAATAAAAAATATTATATGACATTTACCTATAATGTGATTGGTAGAGATGATCTAAATGTAGTCAAGAAGATTTTAAGCAAGGAAGTCGACAGATTTAAGAGAAGGACGACCAAAGAAAGGACTATGGCAGCCTTGCCCATGAAAAATAAGATGAAAGGACTACCTGAAAGAGTACATACGTATATCTAAGAAGGGAGAACTGACGAGTGATAGCGGAGAATGGAAGAAGAACTCTCATTGCACCTACACCAAATAAACTTGGGAAAAGGGAAAGATGATATTTTTAGCAAGATTACTCCCACTATATTCCTGTGTGGCTAGGTACTTTGTATCTACATGTAATGGAAACAAAGAGAACCCAGACTCAAACAACAATTTGTGAACAATAATTATATAACAAACAAAATAAATCAATATTTCAGACATTTCACACACAACGCCAACTAGCTGCAAACTAAGCATGACTTGTATTATAATAGCTAGATTGCCTGATGATACAAGACTTACTTTTTTTGTTGTAAATACAGCCTTATTATATATAGAAAACACCCAAACTCCGAAACCTCAAGCATTGCAGTCGCATGCGCTACCACCGCGCCACCGAGGTAGTTAAAAGTACGTTACACGATCGATTTATATACATATATCATATAAAAGCAATATAATTTCAGTTAGTACAGCCTTCCTAAGCCACTTATATGTCTGTACAACTTAATATCAGCTTCACGCCTGTGCAATATAACGCCAGTATCTGACAAAACGTGACGCACGGATTAAGCGGATCGACTTATAAGTTACTTAAATTGAAAATTATTTTAGCCACGTACCTATTATGTATATTATATCTACATGACAATTTATGAATTAAAGTAATTGAGAACGACAAAGAACATCAAAATTCAACATTTTGATGTTATTTATCTAGAAGTATACTTGTACCCTGTCATATTTTGCTCATATTGTGGTTGCATTAATGAGACAGGAGGAACAAGACTGACAGAATTTTTTTCTTTGAAGCTAAATACATCATAGTATGAAAATGTGACCTTAATCGATGCAGAGCTTAGGAGCGTACCTAGTTTTATTAAACATTTTTATATATTAAAAATATGCGGAAACATCTCTTATGTGCTTTTTATTATGAAAAAGGTACTAAATTTATTGTATCACTAGCTGAACCGGACGAATTTCGTACTGCCCTGTTGAGAATGCCTTGGGTATTAAGTCCACCGATATACTCATTCCACAAGTGCATGAAGTTGTAAAACAAACCTAAACGGCTGGACGTTAAGATGATAGACATACGTAAAGAAGGAACTAAAATATGCATATATTAAGATGCCGAATCGTGTCGACTTCGTTGGGCGTTAACGGCCCGCTTTTTCGACTTGATTTACAAATACTGAAATTTTAACTAAATTTTTGCTCAATCACAATGAAAAATATAGCTTACGTCACTCCTGAATAGTGTCGCTTTCTGACAGTGAAAAAACTTACAGGATGGGATCAGTACAAACTTCCCAAGATTATCGCCTAGAACCATATAAAAAACGTTAGAAACTACCACTTTATTTAGAGTTAATAAATCAGATGCTCGTCAATTATCATCAATCATAATCTAGAAAATAAGATTTATAATTTTCTTGTAAATAAGTACTTAAATTTTGAAGGTGTAAACTGTAATCTTTCAAAGTTAAATATATCGAAACGTCGTGGGTTTTTCTTTCAAAAACTTTCAATAGGAATGTAAAGAAATGGACAGAGTAAATATAATAATATACAAACAAACAAACAACAACCCATAATGTCCCACTGCTGGGCTCGGGTCTCCTCTCAGGAGAGGGTTAAGGCCATACGTCCCCACGCTGGCCAAGTGCGGGTTGGGGACTGGCAAGAATACGTTGTGGCTACGTAAATCTTGCCGTTGGATGTTTTTAAGCCGCCCGAAGGCCTCCAACTAAGCTTCACGACTGTTATCGTATGATAACAACCGGGACGGACTGCTTAACGTGAACTCCAAATCACGGAAACGCTCATGGTAACATGCCACCAGCGGTCACCCATCCAGGTACTGACCGCGCCATCGTTGCTTACCCTCGATGATTGTTGCTAATCACCGAGTGCAACTGGGCTATGAGCGCCTCTAAATATAATAATAATAAATCTCTCTAAATATAATAATATATCAAAAACCATTTAATTATATTTTCAAATAACACTCATAGATTATTCGAATTTTAAATCAGAAGACAAACATTGTGTAGGGGGCTCCCCTCACACAATGTATACTTGTTCCTTAATATAACCAAAAGGAATAGTGTGGGTACGTAGCGATGAAGAAGTTTTGCTCTGCCTCGCCTCACCATGAATGAGATTAGTTAATACCTACCTAAAATAAGCGTATTAATGAAGTTAATTAGGGGCAATATGTACCTTTGTTTATGCTAAAGTTTATTAATGTGGTTCGTATTTCAGATTATGCGAGGGTATTGGATCAGGTTAAAAAGTGGTTTTGGAGATTAAAAATCTTTTTACTTAAATCAACAAAGAACCACCAAAACTATGTATTTATCTGATAAAATGGGGTTCATAGATCATAAAAATGGTATTGATTTTCATATTAAGAGCGAGATTAATAGGTAATAAACAAAAATAAAATTACAAAATACAATAATCCGCTATGTTAAGTTGAACAATCAGAGCGCGTTTCGTTACGTATGTATAAAGGTCACTTTATTTATTTTTTTATCTCTATAGCATATATATAATAACAGAAAACACAAAATGAGTTACGAAATATATAAACGTAACAACTTTACTGTTTTTAAGAGCTATAATTGACACTGGTTGAGAAATGGTGACGTCGCAAAGGCAAAGAGACGCCATGACGCCACCGAGCGTTTTAGCGGGTGAATTTTAAACTTTAAAATGCATTTTTCCCACTAAAACTTATACTGTTTTTGATAATAGGAGATACTTTCAAACAGTTTCCAAATTAGTCAATATGCCTATTGATGGTGTGTCGTTTAGAACCCGTGTGGTGACGGATTAAGTGTATTTCAGGGTGCCACCACCACAATTGTATTCCCTAATCGGACCACAATAATTTGTGGTCGGAAGTTTAGGTGTTTTCTCTGTATAATGTGTATGAATGCGCTGCGTAGAGATGTGGCCTCACTGTACATCTTCTACCGCATTCACCATGGGGAGCGCTCCGAGGAATTGTTGATTCCTGCCGCCTCTTTCCGACATCGTCCTTCGCGACATTTCATCGAAATTTCATCCCCATCATCTAGATGGTCGGCAGTCCAGAACTGTGCGCTTTTCTAGAAACTTTCTGCCTCGCACAACAAAACTGTGGAATGAACTGTCGCCTGCGGTATTCCCGGACCAATACGACCTTCAAACCGTCAAGAAAAGAGCGTACTCCTTCTTAAAAGGCCGGCAACGCACTTGTGACGCTTCTGGTGTTGCGGGTGTCCATGGGCGGCGGTAATCGCTTACCATCAGCCGATACGTCTGCTCTTTTGCCACGTATGTCATAATAAAAATTGAAATAATTATTTATTTATTTACTATTCATCCCATGGGTGTCGTAAAAGTCCACTAAGGGAACAAATTACGCAGGAAAATGTTGTGCATCACTGGAAAGAGAAAGGAAAACTTAAAACAAAACCATTGCTATCCCCTTAGGCTGAGTACAGTACAGTGTAACACATAGTGGTACAGTAGGCCAAAACGTCCTTCCTAATTAGACATTTATGTCCAATGACAATAGTAATGTCGTTCAGTTGCATGATCTTTTTTCGTATTCTTCAAAGCCAAGTAAAGCTACACAATACATAAAGCACAAGTATTATTGACTTGCAAATAAAAAGGGCATTTACAACATTCACAACAGATATTAATTTAGTTTAAAATCAGGAATTCTCAAAGTGAAATTGTGAAGATATTTCAAATGAACGCAATATGTCACAAATGGACTCTGAATGAAAAAAAAGACAAATTATTTATCACTACTCCGAAGTTGATTCTAAGAAGTGACCTACATTATTTCTGAGTAACAGAGATTCATTTTTATTTTGAGTAAGGTTAGTTCTTCATGGCAAATGACAATATAGTTAGTTACCTTGTACGATGCGGAAAACGGAGCTTGCCGGCAATGTCGTTGATGTTCATCGCACAAATATTAGTGAATAAAATGTACTGCGAGAATATTATCTACTTTATTGCGAGTGCCTTTTTTACTGGGACAGCGAAAAAATGTCCTCGGAATGTATATTTAGACTACAAGTGACAGGGGCTTGTAAGTAATATAAATATGAAAGCATGTAAATATTTAATATACACGATTAAAACTAGTAACAAAACGAATACAAATGTAGCGACATAAGATTTATAGTTATGTCTAATGAGATCAACTTTGTAATAAGAACATGACATCGTTAAACGCATACGTTGCGTCTATTCTTTTTAAATAACTTAGCTTTAACTGTGAATTATTTTATAATATAATTTTTAGAACTTACATTAAAAAAGTTACCCGTGTGCTGTGGGATTAAGAACACGTAGTGTTTGTCACAATTTTTTATCCCCTGGGTCTTCTTTTGATGATATGGCAACCAGCCTGATCAGCTATTTCTGCTAATTTCAAATATTTAAAGTCTTTATATCTTAAGTTTTCGAGTCTTTGTCGTGATGAAATTAATGATAAAAGATTTTGATGAGATGAAATAGGGATAGTCTTTCGAAAAAACTAAAAGTGATCTCCCCCCTGGGGGTCGTAAAAGCAAAGTACACAAAGTGTAAAAGTGGACAGCGGTACTGTAAAAAGAAGGAAACTAATACAAACCGTACTATTCCGTTTGTTCAACGTGATAGTAGTAAGTACCTAACCTAAAACCTCTTGGCGAAGAAGAGGGCTATGCACGGCTGAGGGCTATTGAAAGCTATTGATTTTATAATGTGATCTGATTTATAAATGTACGGATCTATAAAAACATCACATAACTACTGCATATGCAGAACGATGCAAAATATTTCTTTAGCTAGAACACAAGTTTAAAGTGTTTCAAATTTTATTAGTATGAAATGAATTAATAAAATGTATTTATTTTTAAAACTGAATGTAACATTTACTCTCGTACTTTTTAGAAGAGATAATCTTTCAACAATATCAAAATCAAATACTTGAGTGTCTAAATACTAGATCTATAAAAAAAAAAAAGTTCTATTTTATCAGAGTCCTTTTACAGTACTTTTCAATCACATAATTATAACAGACATCATACTACTTATAGTACAGGCAACTTACCGATGAATCGAGATATAAACAAATGGACTAAGTGCGAGTCGGACTCGCGTAGGAAGAGTTCCGTACCATTATCTATACATTTCAAGCGTCTTCCTGTAGCCGTTATCAATATCGAGCAATACGAGCAAAAAAATCACGTTTGTTGTTTGGGAATAGTATTTATAAAATATAAATTTTATTCTGTTTTTTAGTATTTGTTGTGATACCGGCAACAGAAGTCTAATCATCTCTGAAAATTTCAACTGTCTAACTATCACGGTTCATGAGATACAGCCTAGTGACAGATGGACGGACGGACTGCGAAGTCTTGGTAATAGGGTCCCATTTTAGGTAGGAAACCCTAAAAACATCAAATTTACTTCAAACTTAACGTCACCTCTTTTCATTATTACGTCAGGGTGCGAACAAGGAGACTAGCCACTAGATGGCTACTTCCAACGTCTATGGACATTTGCATCTCAGAAGTCACAAGTACTTTACCGCCTCTTGAATCACATCCCCCAGAGGCAAGAAAAGGGGAATGGTCTGAGCTAGAGCTAGCCAGTAACCGCAGTCACATGGTGAAAACAATGGAACAACTTCTTAACACAAGTTTCCTGCGTATCACTCCGGTCGAGCCTGGTTCTGGTCCTTACGCGGTCGAACAAATGCTATGCCTCCTAGCCAAGTTGACTTCTAAAAACTCTCAACGCTCAGTCACGTGGTCAAAACAAAATATTAGTTAATAATAAAAGAGGATTGAGGCGTTAGCGATTGTAGAAAGAGATTGGGCGCGAAACATTTGCATCATCAGCGCTGGCTAAGGGTTACGTTAAATAACCCCCTAATGTTAAATATATACAAACATACATACACATTAGGATTATACAAGANTACAAATATTTAAACAACATAAAATCAGTACTGTAAAACACAGTAAGTTGTAGTAACTTACTGTGTTTTGGAAGGAATGTGGCTCAAAAGATATCGGCAATATCCTCTGACAATAAGTTGTTACTGAAACTTTTCAGGAGGGTTTCTTCAGACTCAAATCGTACTTGTGGAGGAAACTCGTACAGTATTCAATGTATTTGGCACCTTAGTTATACCCAACTAACTTAAGAAATACTTCATTAATATTTGAACACCACAATCTTTTGAAAATTGAGGCGCTTTGTACATAATCTTCTCGAAGAGTTGGGCCAGTATCCAATATTAGTATTTTCATATTAGGTGCGGTGCGATCGTTTTCAAATGAAATTCTGTCAATAAAAACATTTTAGGTCTCCATCAACACTCAGTGGTTATTTGAAAGGAATCGCAAATTGCGAGAAGGCGTTAACTGTGAAATGTTTCGAAAATTTGTTTTCTTTTTTACACCTGTCTCATTTCAAATAATAACACTTATACCAACGTATTTATACAATACTATTGTTATGATTGTTTGAGAGGTGCTTCTATCTTTGTCTATCTCTCCAATCAATCTACCATACCATACCATATCATATATAGATAATATAAGGTTATTACGTACCCTACACTCTATTTAATTAGACCATACATAATTGGTGCAAAATAAAATACCTAATCAATCTGAATTAATTTCAGGCCACTCGTCAAGTTAGCAACATTGGCCATATCGTACCTGTAATTTAATCTACAAAATAGTTTAGTAGCGAATAACACGTTCATTCTCAGCCTATTATGATCTCATATTAGTAAGTGTTCATAAGGACATCGATAATGCTATGTATGTGTGTTAGAGTCAGAGAGAAAAACTACTCACCCACGCTCCATAAGCGCCCGCTCAAACCATTAACTACATTTAATGTTCTATTTTGGTTCAAATTATTATATACCTTTATGATGTATTAAATTTATAGCTGTCAAATATTTTTTTTTCTACTATGTACGGAACTATTTTTCATGAACGTTGATATAGTGTCACTACAGATTAGGAATACCCTTTTCCTATAACAGAGATAGATAGAAAGTCAACTATTGGGCGGCGTCGCGTCAGATTAATGGCTAAACCGTTAACCGTTACACTTAAAATAGTGACTATATGAGTTTGAACCCCACCTAAATAGTCGTTTCGTAAAATTTAATGAATTTGGTATTTGTAGAAATTAACATTTAGATTTTTTATTATGATCCGCATATCAGTTACTGTTTGAAGTAAGGATTATTCGTCATTCATTTCGAATTATTTCAATTCAATTGAGAATGAACAGTTTGTTAAGAATCGGGTATCCGTTCCTTCTTTTCAATATAAGCCGATCATAATAAGCTTCTTAAAGCAGAAGAATTTTTTTCGCTACCTAAAAATTCAGGCAATTCCAAATCGTTCAGCAACACAATGTGTTTTGCCTGATTAGTCAGTAGCATCATTAAAGCTTATTTTTATTTATGAACTAGCTGAGCCTCGTGATGTTACCCGCAGTTGTATTTCTACCTTTACAACAACGATCGCGCGTAAAACCGCTACGCGAAACTAGTCTAAAAAACTCGCGCATTTATAATATATCTGTTTTGTGTCATGGGGAATTTTACAAACAGACATGAAACGAGGGGTATGAACCCATAACAATCAGCGCAATAGGAAACGGTGAAGTGGCCGTTTAAACCGCTACACGAATGCTACCATCCGCGTATTTAATCAACAAACAATCCTTAGTTTCGTTTTAATATTCTTAAAAACAGAAGTTACATAAATTCAACACAGAATTATTATCGCAGAAAATTATCATTTTTACAAACGAAACCAATCGAGAAATACGAGCATTCACAACTATAAATTGGAATGATGCCATTGAAAATAAACAGTTCAGAGTTACGTATTCAGTGAGCAAATTATCCAACGACCTGTACACCAAGAACACGGTTTTGTTGACGTATTAATGATGGTGATTATGTATGTTTGGTGATACATATCGGATATGATGTGGCATCATTCATCCAACCGTCGACCGCACACGACCATCCGCACATATATATCAACACATAGGTACATAAGCGAACTACAGGCTCAGGCAATATCCTATATTAAAATCCGCTACCATATTTTTTGTAATGTGCATTATGTTACATTTAATTATATCAAATTAGAAACTAATGCAGTTGTACTGTTCAGCCAGTTTTGTGATTTATTACTCTATATAGGTATGAGAAAATATATTTTCTTCATACTATTTTATTCTGGTCTTCTGGGAAACAAATAATTCAAAATATAAAACATCATAACTATACGTACGTAACCGACTACATAAAAACTATAAATAAAATTAATATAGCCTATGGTACTCGGGCCATTAGAACGAATCTATCGAAACCTCATTTATTGTAATTGTGTAACTAAGTCTTCATTGTTTTATCCCTACACGTAACGTAACTCTCTCTCTCTTTCATCTTCACTAACTTATATCTCTCTCAACTTCCGTTCGCCTCGTCTCGTACTTAAAAATACAATCGAATTGAGAACCTTCTCCTTTTATAAAATCGGTTAAAATTAATAAGTAAATAAAGACTTACGGACATTTTAACACACAACGTCATCTAGTCCCAAACTAAGCAGAGCTTTTACTGTGGGTACTAGACAACTGATATCAATACATACATACTTTTTTTTTGTAAATACATACATATTATACATAGAAAACACCAAAACTCCGAAACAAATATTTGCAGCTCATACAAACATTAGTCCGACTCAGGAATCGAACCCGAGACCTCATGCACAGCAGTCGCATACGCTACCACTGCGCCACTGAGGCAGTTAAATTACAATAATATATACATAGTAAAATATACACATAGGTATTTACAGATAATTAAGTTTCTGAAGAAGTCAATTCCTAAAATATAAGGCAATCCGCCATTCACACATAATTACAAATGATATTTCTGTTAAAGGATTAACAGCGTTCGATCATCATGTTTCTACCCACTGGTAATCGCTCACCATTATGCCAGCCCTGTGTGTTTAGTTGGCAGTTTGTTGTATATTATTGTAACAAAAGTTCGGAAATGACAACCTGTAGTTATAACATTCACATTCATATACTTCAGTCAAGATTTACTTCAGCTATTATTAAGTCCGATTGCTTCGAAGTAAACTAACTTTGGTGCACTTTAGCGGTGTTGTTTTATCGGTACATTTGTGAACAATTATATTCGAATTAACCGTCAATACAATCTACATGCGTCGTAAATGTCAATTATGGAGATTGATGTAGTTTTTGTGGTCGGGGAACAAACAATGTTACTTTCGTTTAAACAAAGGAACAAAATCCCTTGCGTATAGGAGCAGACGTGTCGTCGTGTGTGGTAATACCATTAGTAGTTTGTGCGCTACTCACTACTATGCTTATTCGGTGTGTTGCGTTGTTTTAGTATTTGTACAAATATGTCTTTAAAAATTTATAGTTAGCTTTTCCTTGTTACGAGAAATGAGGAAAAATAAATGCGTGATATATGTAAACCATTTCTAAAAGCGGGTTGTACCTATACTCTGTCAGAATTTGAGCTTAATCCGTGGAGAACTTTTTTAGTTTTTGAAGCATAGGCAAATCAACTTATCGTTTAACACTAATCTATACTAATAAATAAAATTGGAGTGTCTGTTTGTAATTTGAAATGAACAAATTTTCACTAAATGCACACGAAAGTATGTTCGATACTTACCTTAAAGAACACTTTTATTTTGTCTGTTTGTTTGTTACGGCTAATCTCTATAACAGATGAACCGATTTTAACGGGACTTTTACTGGCAGATAGCTAATGATATAAGGAGTAACTAAGGCTACTCGCGGTACAACAACGACAGAGGGAAGCACCGCGAGGCTCAGCTACCTTTAGTACCTGTAGTATAGATTGGTATGTAGTTACAGGTTACACGATTCCTGGGAGTCCTACTGCTATAATGGCATACCCGTTGCAGTAACTCGGAGTTCAGATGATGTAGATGTCCCAGAGGCTTGATAAGGTATTCATATTGAACATGATTGTCTAATGATAGCCATTAGCCGGCATTATATAGTATTGGTGGTATTATGTCGTTTATTGTTATTTGTCTTGTTTCAGTACGTTGTATGTTGTACGACTCAAAAACATTAAGAGTTTAACAGCAAACACAAAAATATATCTGTTTCCATTTCACACATCTTATTTATGTGTTTGTAATCCGATCTGTGTGTGACGTGAGTGTTTACTATTTTGTATAGAAATATATAGGGTTTTGTGAGATTGTTTTGTATTATATAGTAGACTGTTTTTATCGTGAATGAATGGTGGAAAACCGAGACGACTTACGGGTGCATTGTAACGTTTTGTAGCGTGCTTTTAGCGGGACCACTCGACGGCGGGTCCAATATCGCCGCTCGCCCATTTGTGGAATGACAGTCGGAAAAACTTTTGCAGTAATTATTACTGTGCTATTAGTCGCTGCAAGATTGTCAGTATTACAAGGATTGTAATGCTGATAATCTTCATTTTAATCCTTCAATTATAAGTATTGAAGGATTTGTAATGAATGACTTTTTAGGGCAATTTCCTGTAACGAATGGTAAAGATGTTCGTATGACAATAATTATCATTTAAGAAGTAGTAATCTTGACCAGATTTATACCTAAAATACCCATTGTCTCTTTGATATTCAAAAATAAAGGTTTATTTTACTGAATACAAGCCTCTGTTTTCTATTGCAAACACTTTATTGCGATCGTGTTCGAGATGTTAGTAAGTAGGTAATATAAGTCAACAGCGAGCAGATCTGGTTGTTCCCTGCATTTTTTATAAGAATTGACCTAGTTAGTTACCTGTGCTATTTATATAAGTAATTCTGTTGTAAGGAAATTCTCAGTAACAGCGTAAGGTATAGAAACGAGCTTGATGGAAGGCAATATGCTCGCTTCCTACTACGTGACATCATTCACATCGTGTACGTAGCTAGCACTATTTAGGCAAATTGTAATACATGTATTTATGATAGTTTTTAATAACAGTAAATGACTAGCTGTGGAAAAAATAAGATGAAGACGAGTAGTACTTTCTGCCTCGAACAACAAAATTGAACTATTGCCTGCGGTATTCCCGGACCAATACGACCTTTAAACCTTCAAGTAAAGAGCGTACTCCTTCTTAAATAGCCGGCAAAGCACTTGTGACGCCTCTGGTGTTGCGGATGTCTATGGGCAGCGGTAATTGCTTACCATCAGGCAAACTGCCTGCTCGTTTGGCCCCTCTATCCTATATAAAAGAAGTCTAATCACTGACTCACCGTCTGGAGCGGCAACAATTTTACAAAATTCAATAGCTGTCCACAGCTTTTGAGCCTGACTTTCAAAATACATTTTGTTTCTTTTCAAATTCTTCTTAGAATTACAAAAAAATATTTAAGATATTCTTCTTCTTTTGATGATATGGCAACCAGCCCGATCCGCTATTTCTGCTAATGTCAAGTATTAAAAGTCTTCAATTCTAAGTCTTCGAGTCTTCAAGTCTTCGTCGTGATGGATTTAATGAAAAAAATAAAAAAAGGTGGATGATATGAAATGGGGATCGTCTTTCGCAAAAACAATAACGATGTCCTATTTAAGATATTATATGTGCATATAAAGATGTCAGATTAAAGTGTCCATAAGCTCGACGACGATGTCAAAAACGATTTTACCATAAACTTTACAAATCAAATAGAGATTTCAGCTATATTTAGCTTTTGAAATAAATTTAACTGAATTGAAAAGATTTTGAATCAAGATAGGAAAAATAATTTCCAAGGTTACATTACTTCCTAGAACAATCTCAAAAATAATTTACAACGTATTACTGCTATTAATTGATACATAATGTAAACATGAAAGGCATGATACATAAGGTGTTAAACAGGGAATATTAAAAGCCAGTAAACATGTTTAAACGTTTATTTAAAATACATATGTTTGATCTGCCCTACTAAAGTAAACACGTGGGTATACTTTACTTCCACTATATTCCGAACAACTTTTCGACGATAAAACCTCACTGGGCGAAAAAGAAAGCTAGCTACATGGTAACGGAAGAAATAAATCTGTTGTGGCAAAAAATATGCAATGGGGGTGGCCCCCTTACACCCTTCAACTCACCGCAGGAACGTGAATGTGGTTGAAATAGTAAGAGGTCGACGGAAGCCGGTCTCATGTACCCAGTTTATCATTTCAAGTATCCGAACACTTTGCATTCATTGACGAACGAGTAGCGTGTCGGAATACTAATTCACTAACTTCGGCATTTTGGGCGTTGAATGCCGATTTAACGCTGTTTTACTTGTGTTCGTGAAACTGATTTAGAAACTGGCTTGTTACAAGTGCATTAAAAATATAAGCATTGCACGATTTCAATGAATATGGTTTTTAAAGACAACGGATTTTTTACCGCCGTTCATATATATCGTCTACCCAAATAATATACTGAAGAGAAAACGTTTGTATTTTTTATACGTACCATTATTATTCACAGAACATAATTTGATTTAAGAGCAGTTTTATTGCTGTTCATAGGTTTCTCGTCATCTCGTCAAAAGTCAATACTTTTAAAGGACGTCGTTATAACTTGCTATCAAGAGTGTATAAATCAAGATAGTAAAAAGTATGTAACACACAAAATGTCGTTCATAAAGGGATAAATTCTCGTTTAGCTATAACATACTACTTCAGTCCCGGAGGCCCGCTGAGGGATAGCACTATCTTATTGGTTGGCCCATAGCAGGCGCGTAGTTCTTAGGAATACTAATGATTTCCCAAATCATGAATAATTCCTATACAATCACGTCGAATTGTTGCTTCTCTATTTTGGGAAAGAGATGTAACCCGTGATATGAGTTGAAGATCACATTATATTTTATGCACATCTGACACGAAGTCTATCATTAGTACATAGAGCATTAAATGTATATTCCTGTAATCGAACGAGTTTGATTTTGTTTTTAGTAGTTTTTTGTCAATTTCATAGTAGCTTATTCAGAAGCACAGCACTCTTATTTGATATTTACAAAACTCATACCACCGAGTTTACCGAGAGTTAGGATAGAAATAAAATCCAGCATTGTATTAAGACTACTTGATACCTTAATCAAGCATTCTTTGACCCCCTGCCCTATCAATTAGCCTTTTTAAAATAATAACCTAATTATATGGCTTATAAAACAATTTCAAATGAGATATCATGAGTCTACTCCGCATTTCTCTTTTGTCTTTTAGTTATGGATTTTCAAAACGCCTTCCCATATATGTACATTTATTTTCTGTTGGCACTTTAATAATCTTGTTATCCTTGATTTGTAGTGTAATAGAAACAAGAAAATATATTTGACGTCATAAGAGATTATTCGTAAATAGATTCTTTATGAACTTAAAAACCTAAAAAACTATATAAATTTGCAGTTTCATACTTCAAATTCAGCATTTATTCATTTATTTTATTATTCTGGCTCTTATAAATAAAACAATAAAACTAAAGTTAAAGATTATTCAAACAACTAGAACTATTGGTTGTTTAAAACTAAAGGGGTCCAGCATTTATTTAGATCTGTCCTCATACACTTATTTATTAAATTATTTAAAAGGAGACGTTCAATATAGTCCAAAACAATTGAAAGTTCATCTATCTATGTAGGTCTGTCATCTCTGAGTTAATAATTAAATTTGGTCGCTCTTTATATTCTCACTGACGTAGAGAGGCTTTCATATTAAATTCAATAAAAGCAATAAGTAAAATTGAGTTGCTACCAATTTAATAGCCATTCAATTCGCCCAGATAAAAGCTATGGACTGACAGTTTGTTTTGTCTCTGTAACATAACCCTATAATAAATGTTATGGCTCCCCGATGCCAACAGAATCTATTCAAATGATACAGATATGTTTCGTTTTCAATACCAATTGTCGGTGGCATTCCATAACCAAATAGAGCACACGAGCGATAAAATAGGTACCTATCTGTAAACATTTATTTGTTGAGAGGAGAATTCAGACAGGTAAGTCACGGCCATAGCAAATGAGGCTTTGCATATTTTCTGTAACTGAAAGGCCATCTGTCTTTACGCGGGCAGACCCGTGCGTCACATCGGTTTTCCACCTAGTGATTATCTCATAAATAATTAATTGCTTGACTGTACTGATCATCAATTGGATAACGGAGCCCAATATAGTCACCGTGCTTCACCCAGGTGGTGAAACTAGGCGCAGCAAGAGTGCCTTCCGGTTTTTACTAGCCTTTTCATTTACTTTTGTAACCACAATTCACAAACCTGTCGTAGTAAAAAGGGCAGTAGGTCAGACAAGACAGTTTTCAGAAAAGAACGCTCGTTAAACGAAACTTACTAGCTTACTTTTTATGTAACAAGAAAATATCATGAAAAGAGGAAGAATTCCCGTTTCACATATATTAGAAACTAGCTGACCCACGCAACCTCTTTTACATCTCCTATTGCCCGTAGTGTAATAATTTGCCCCCGTTTTTGTAACATTCTTCATAAGTGCTCCGCTCCTGTTGGTCTTAGCGTGATAATAAACAGCCTTCCTCGATAAATGGGTTATCCAACACAGACAGAATTTTTCAAATGTTTTGATACCTTTTTCACAAAAATATGGCTCAGTCACTCCTTCATAGCGAACACCCCACCAAACCCTCACTGAAGTCGGTTAATGCCCACATTGTAGTCTCTTGACAAAAAGGGAAGCTTCTTTAGAGTTTTCAGCATACATACGGTGATGGTGTTTGTTAAAATATTGCTCAATTGTACAAAGACGCATCCGTAAAAAAATCTGTGATTTCCCTTAGCGTACCGTTTACGTAGTTCTTTTGAATTTACCACCCTATTCTTTTTTTACATTATCAGTTGAGAAATGACCAGTGCGTCTCTTATAGGCGGCAAGCCCTAAGTCATCTTTTAAAATACACGTCATGTTTCTAGGTGCTATCTTCATCTCCCGAGATAAAATCTTTTGCTTTCGGACAGAATTTCTTCGAATTCTTTCCCGTACTGCTTTGATCGCCCTTTTCGTATGAACACTACGTGGACGGCCAGATCTTTTTTGTCACAAGCAGAGGAGGTTTTATTGTACCTGTCAAAAGCCCGGTACACAATCATTTGACTAATACCAAGCATATGGAGGATTTAAAAAATTGTATTTGGATCCAACCTACTTTATGAAATGGAATCTCGGCGATTCGGTTCTCTTTATCACCGCACTCTGTTATAATATCACAAAATATTTTAAAATATAGGCGCAAACTTAGATAATATAAATCTAAGCCGCGAAAATAAGGAAACGCAACAGATCGTATAAAAATGACAGATTCCAAATTCAATACTAATATTTTGTTCATTTTTAATTGTAATTTTATGATAATTAAAAAAATTATAACATTGAACATAATTAATTATACACAAGTTGGTTGTTAACAATACAGCATATCAACACATACTACCCAAAATAATATCCGAGTATGAATCTAAACCAAGGCTATTGAAAAGAATTTCTTTAAGCCATCCTTTCCACCTCTATACATAGGAAATAATTCATTGGCCTATGAAGTAAAGAAGAAAGTTGGTCCTTTTGGCCAAGCAGTCCAACTTTGCGTCTAACTCAACCTTGGATGCCGGGGAACAGAAGCCGCTCACCATACCGCGGTTCGAGAGCCGAATGCTAGATATCCAATTCCACCAATGGTCAGTGCGTTTAGCACTTTTGTCCTTTTATATCCACAGGTCGAGTGTCCCTGATGGAATCCCTTCTATTGTGTTGAAGATGTACGCTCCAAAGGTGGCACCGGTTTTAATGCATCTTTTTCAACTTTCCTACTCCTCTGGCATAGTTCCGACACCATGGAGGAGAGCACTGGTCCACCCGATCCCTAAAAAGACGATTGCTCAAGTCCGTCCAACTACAGGCCGATAGCAGTAACTTCCTTCTTCTCGAAAATAATGGAGTCCATTATTAACCATCAACTCCTACGGTACCTAAAGGGTCATCATCTGCTTAGTGACATAGTGTAGAGTGAGTGAGCAGTACGGCTTCTGTAAAGGTCGATTAGCGGGTGATCTTTTGGTATAACTTACACATCACTGGGTACTGGCGAATGAGACAAAGAGGGAAGCCTTGTCAGTTAGTTTGGAGATTGCAAAAGCCTTTGATCGAGTCTGGCACAAAGTGCTTCTATCGAAGCTCCCTTCCTATGGGCTTCCCAAGAAACTATGCGAATGGGTCACCAGCTTTTTACAGAAAGAAGCATAAAGGTCGTTAAAAGCATAGTTGACGGTGAGTGCACTGGCTCCTTATCTGTAAATGCTGGTGTCCCTCAAGGTTGTGACTGTCCCTCCTCCATACCAATGACATGTTGCAAATTAATTGCTATACGGATGACAGTACGGGCCATGGTCTCTACACTGGCCGCGCTAAATTTCCCAGAAAAACGTCATTGAGAGTCGAAACATATTTTTGTATGAAATTGATCTCTTTAGAAAAGGTCTCAGATTGAGATAGACTTAATTTAGTTCACTTTAACCCCACAAGGACACGAATTGGCGCGTTCACCGTTAAAAACTGCCGTGGGACGTATGTCCTCAGTTTGATGACACTCTTTTATCTGCCTTAGCCAACCTTGGAATACTTGGTGTCGACAAGTCGAGCGAAGTCAAGTTCCGTGGCCATTAGAGGATAAGGCCAAATTGTCCTCGAAGAAGCATGACGTGCTCAATAGATCGAGACGGCTGGACTCTTTGGCGCTGCATAAAGATATGGCCCAGTTGCACTCGGTGATTAGAAACAATCAGCGAGGGCAAGCAACGACGGCGCGGTTAGTACCTAGATGGGTGACCGCTGGTGGCATGTTACCATGAGCGTCTCCGTGCTTTGGAGGTCCCGGTTGATATCATACGATAACAGTCGTGAAGCTTGGTTGGAGGCCTTCGGGCGGCTTAAAAAACATCCAACGGCAAGATTTACGTAGCCNACCTAGATGGGTGACCGCTGGTGGCATGTTACCATGAGCGTCTCCGTGCTTTGGAGGTCCCGGTTGATATCATACGATAACAGTCGTGAAGCTTGGTTGGAGGCCTTCGGGCGGCTTAAAAAACATCCAACGGCAAGATTTACGTAGCCACAACGTATTCTTGCCAGTCCCCAACCCGCACTTGGCCAGCGTGGGGACGTATGGCCTTAACCCTCTCCTGAGAGGAGACCCGAGCCCAGCAGTGGGACATTATGGGTTGTTGATTGATTGATTGATTGATTGATGCATTTTCTACCGCATTTACTATGGGGAGTGCTCCGAGGAATTTTTCGGACTGATTACTGCCGCCTCTTTCCGCCATCGTCCTACGCGACAGCACTTCCATCCCCATGACTTGGATGGCTGGCAGTTCACATTTGTGACGCCTCTGAAGTTGCTGGTGTCCATGGGCGGTGGTAATCGCTTACCAACAGGCGATGCGTCTGTTCGTTTCCCCACTATTCAATAACAAAAAGTCATTATTATACTTTTCAAAATGTGAAGTTTTGTGTTTTTCTCTTTTACTGTTACTGGTTTACCTTTTCATTTATATCCTTACCTTAATTTCTTTTCGTAATGAGAAACAAATGAAATCTATTATTCGTCGCCCTATTGTTGCTTTTCACTTCTCTTGTGTAATTATATAAAATCATTGAATGTGACAAGACTATTTTAAAAAGGAACGATATGTGTAAGCTGGAACTTCATTGTACTATAATCCTGGATATATTGATTTGGAAAATTTTAGCGTCCCGTAGCCTATAAGAAATCTTTATAGTTTCGCCATATCCTTCTGTCTATTTGCCTATCTTCGATTTGGCTAAGAGATTCTTAGTATGTGATTGTTTAGGAGTGAAAATTCATAATGCCTTAAAAGAATAACAATTAATTACTTGCGATAGTAACAAAATTATTAACTTTACAGTTAACTTGGTTCGTTCAATTCAAACGGATAATAATGTTAACCGTTTAAATTGAACATTGAAAAGTTAATATTGCAGTTGAAGAGCAAGTTTATAGCCGAGTGCAAGCAGCACGAAACACAGATAGCACGAAATAGTTCAGAATTTCGGGACAAGTTTGCTCAAGTCACTGTAAACTAGGCTTATCTCGGTCCACGTTCAAATCGTCTCGTAAACCCTGCAGTAGTGGTTACAGTATGATTTGCTGAATTCCACTGAGTTTTTAAACAGTTTTATTTAATAAACATTTATTCACTTTTATTTAACTTTAACTATTTAGTGAGACAATGACCAATATTTAATTAACAAAAATATCTATTAATTTCTTTTTATTTTAATCTGAGTAAACTAAAAGATATTATATATTTTCATAGATTTAATATCTTTTAGAAAACACAGATTAAAATTTAGGAAGAATTTTGATTATAGACGCTTCAATGGCACGTTATTGTGATTTAACTTCTACTTGTAACCACAAGTAGGCTAACCAGCCTGTAGTGTAAAGTCAGAGATGTGGAATTATTAGGCAATGGAAGAGCCACAGAAAAAGAAATAAAAAAGTGGATTTAATGCAGTATATTATTTTAGGAGACAATTATATTTATCATTTTTATAAATATTTGCATTTTTTACTAATATGTTTCATTTTAGACGCATGGTGCCTGTGATTATCTCGAATCAAATAAAAAACAGTGAAGACTAGAGCGTAAGGTCTTATGTTTCAGAAACTTTTGTTTCTTTTTTCACCATGAAACCAATCTTTATTTTACAATACGAATATGTATGAAAGATTTTCGAATAAAACACATGCAATTGTTGAAACCGTGTAGGGTATTACGTGGTTTGTCGTAATCTGACATATGAATAAATCCTCCTGGATTATATGTGTTCAATGTCGGTTGTATAATAACAATATATGATTATTGCAAAGGTACCATGTAATCCGTTTAATGACATTGCATTTTAAAACCTCAATGTAGTTATATGTAGATGTAAATTTATAATTAATAGATAGATACCATTTAGATGAATTATTGAAATAAGGTCAATATATGAAATATAATATGTACTACTATTAAAATTTCGTAATCACCGCTAATTTTATTTAAATTTTTTAATATTGGAATAACTTTATAACTTGACAATTCTAACATAGGACCGTCGTTTTCAAACTAGACAACAGTATACTAAGTCGAGAGTTTTAATGTAGGCTGCTTCTAGACCGTTTCGAGTTTTAGAAGTTAATTAGGTCTATGTGTTTAACAGTGGATATTATAGCAGTGGACGTTCTATGTTTGAAATAATTACAAATTACATGAATAACTATACAACATACGTGCGAAGTGTTGACGTAGTTTAGACATGAAATATTTTAGTATGAAACACATTTTTCGTACATTTTACTTATTTTTGGTAAGTTATACAGAAGCATTACTGAACCGCCATGGTGTGGGTCACCATGCTGCATTGTTACATTTTTTGCATTCACAAAGAGTATTCACCACTGTTGGATTCTGCTAATGCTTTAAATCAGACAGAGTACAGTCATACACATAAAAAAATATCAATAGCACTACCTGAGGGAAAGCATGAGCAGATTCCAAGAGTAGTGGTCACCAGACTCATTGCAAATGCTGACAATACAAATTTTCTATTATCTATTAAAGTCTTATTACTATTTTCGTAATTCTATTGTTGTCTTCTTCTTCCTAGCCTTTATTATTCCCAAGATTTGAGGTCAGCTATTAGTTCAAACAGTTTTTACCTGAGTCTCAGTTTTTACGGAGCGGAGCGAAGAACGGAGCTGGCATCCGCAACCCTGAGGGTGAACTAAATTCGAAGGTTGAAATAGTTTTCAGCATATTTTTACCGCGGTCGCGACTTCTGCAAGGAAGTCATCTCGCAGAAGGAGGCGGCGGAGAAGGCCCGGGAGGACGATCTCCACTCGGACCCTATCCGCCGCCGGCGAACCGGGCGGCGGAGGCGCGCCTATCAGCGCCTCATGCCGCCATGAGTGAGGCCGTGAATGGGCGGGACGGGTTTTCCCCCCCATCCGCTTCACAGGCCAGCCGCGAGGGGGTGACGTTAGGTGTGTGCCGTACGTCGCCAAAATTGAGAGGTTACCATCAGGCGATGGAGCCCGCTTCAGTGCGGGCAGGCGCTGGGAGGGGCCCGGATGGCGTAAGAAAGTGGTTTCCGGATCTCTCTCGTCTCGGGCGCAGAGTGGCACACCGTGTGGTTTTAGTCGGTTCGATTCCGACACACCGCCCCGCCGCAAACCCCGGTGGGGTGAAGGCCCGAGAGGGTATCTACACGTAATAAGAAAAAAGTTGTCAGCATATTTGAATGCACTGACTTCCCAATAACGATTGCCATAGATGTTCATGACAACCAGGACCGACGGCTTAACGTATTCTCCGAGCCACGGGCGGTAAACAACGCCATATTCCATACTCCGAGCTGCTGTAAAGATATTCTTGTAAGAAAAACCCAACAGCAAAGCGACAAGAGAAACGAACCCGAGACCTCTGGATCTGCAGTCGCTTACGCTAACCACTAGACTAACGTGGCAGTCGTAATTCTATTGTTGTATTCGTAATTAAATAAAGAATTGCATTTATCTTGTAGTTACCAATTACCATGTTTGAAAACTTTATTAATTTCTAAGTATATTTTAGGTACCTGCAGTGGACACTGGTCTAGAACATAATTTAAGTTCTATTAATGTGATGTTATTACGCGAATGAATTCATAATGAAGTCAAAAGGATTTCTGTGAGTAACGAAATTAGTGAGATTTACTTATTAACCTGTCTCTATGAATTATATCCATTAATATATAAAGGGATTCGCGTACCTTGAATGAAGGCATAACTCGTTGTTCCTATCTTATTTCAGGGCGGGCCTTTGTTTTGAATTCTATCAATTTAATTATTTATGCTACGTTATTGCATTTTCTTGTTTTCTACTTTGTAGGGACGGTTTAAATTTTAGATACAATGAATAATAAATTCAAACATCGCAACCACGGTACTGCGCTCAGACTGGTCCTAGATAGAATCTGTACTTTGTTAACAAATCTGCCGATATACATACTTATATATTTTTAAATACATACGTATCTATACTTAAATAAATTCGTAAGTAACTCTGTCTGTGTGTTACGCTTTCAACAAAATTTGGCTTGGCGATACTTTGAGTCTCGAGGAAGGAACCTTCTGGCTTCGAATCCACAATCTTCGCCTTCCTAAGAAGAGGAGTGTATTGTACAGCAGTGGACTGTTAAAGTCACAGTGAAATTTTTCGTCATATATCGATAAATGCTTAAAGCCAGTCAACACGATGTTATTCTTAGAAGTGAACCAAAATTTATTACTTTTGTCGAAGATGAAATGCCAGCGAAAGATTAATGATATAAACCAAATTCTATAAGAAAACTTTATGATAAAACATTTTTAATAAATAATTTCAGAACTGTCGGAACGTCAGTCAAACCTTGACACACTCGAAATTTTTGGTAACATGCCTACATGTCTAGATATTACTCCGCGTCACAAGAGATTATCTTTCCGAAAGTCCGTTTTTGTCAAACAAAGTTAATTAAACCTTTTTTTTTTTTATATTTAAGCTGCCAAAATGACTCTGCCCTGCCTGATGGAAAGCATGAGCAGAATCCAAGAGTGGTGGTCACCATCCTCAATGCGAAAAAGAACAATGCAGTATGGTGACCCACACTATGGCGGCCTGGGGGGAAAGGGGATGGTGAGGGGGATAGGGGGCGTTGGATTGGGGTAT
This sequence comes from Hyphantria cunea, assembly GCA_003709505.1. Lineage (NCBI taxonomy): Eukaryota > Metazoa > Arthropoda > Insecta > Lepidoptera > Erebidae > Hyphantria > Hyphantria cunea. Next base: position 2,878,017 of record PKRV01000040.1, read on the forward strand.
GGGCCTCCGGTATCCTCACTCACTCGATGAAACACAGCGTAAGCGCTGTTTCACACCGGTTTCCGGTGAGGCCGTGGTATCACTCCGGTCGAGCCGGCCCATTCATGCCGAAGCGTGGCTCTCCCACGGTGAAAAATCTTTTAGTCACATTCTGTTTTAACCGATTTAACTTATTTTTTACGATTATGGCGAAGCGCGACGCCAAAAGAAAGAGTAATATTTTTGGCAGTCTACGTATGTTTGTTTGTTTAACTGTAATGTCTCAACTATTGAACCGATTTTAATAACTACATACATTCGTGATACTGGCCTGGGTGACATAGGAGGCTATGTCATATCATGTATAAATTTTATCAGAAGTTACGCAGTCGGATTACAGTTTATAAACTCTTTCTTGTGAGTTTTTTATCATTAAAATAACAACTAAATGCTTGTATTTGTAATTTGGAGTTAGTGCTTTTCTTTAGAACTCTTTCAAACTTGATATTTTTGCTAGCGCACACATATGATATTTGCATTAAAAAATTAAAGAATGTAGTAATAATAATAAGTGAAATAATTTGAATAAAAAAAAGTAGCCAGCTTTAAAAAATGCGAGTAAAATAATTTAAGTTCAGAACGAAGAACTTCCATATCGTTTGGAAAAAAGGTTAAACTAGTCAGCTAAATTTGTATAATGCTTGAACTCTATTTGCGAAATCAGACATAACACAACAGTTGTTAAGTTACCCTCTTCTGTATAGTTGATGTATACAAGGCACACAAAACGTTAAAGGGGTGGAGGCTCGTGCCGCACTTTCTTGACCTTGCCCCGGAAAAGTGCCTAACTGTACAAAGTAATTGTTGGCTGCGCTTCCGTTAGTAATTCCGAGCCGTTTGATTACAAATCACAATTAGTGAAAGGTTCTGAATAACATACGAACTAGTTGATGATGTCGTGTAAGCAACAATGAAGTAATTATATTAACCAATATATTATTACATAAATCTTTATTCTCAATTTCATTTCATTAAATGGTAAAATGAAGGTTTTAAGAGCCTTTTAATGTCTCAAAATCCCTTGTAATTAGTTTACTTCCTCACTGTTACTAAAATAGCACAAGAAATTTATTTCATCATCCTGTGTCAATATTTCATCCTGTGCTTAAATTTTTTCCTTGCTCCGTTTAAGTAGGTACAAAATTGCGGTAAGTGAATAACAGTAAATAGGTTAGTTCAAACCGAGACACGACAAATTTTAATTTACAAGGTGTATAATAAACTAGATGAAAGAGACAAAACGGTGGCGAAAAACCAGACATTTTCACTGAGAGAAATCGGTCAAGATTCAACAGACGGTTTTAAATAAATTTCCTTTGAGATTTTTGAAGAGATGAAACGACAAAATGTAATTCATTTGGCTTTCTAGCAATAGATAAACAGTTTAAAATAAGTTACTAAGTATAACATTTAATTTAGTATTGAAGAATATATTGTTAGAACTATCTGTGTCTTTTTGTTTATAAATTTTGAATCTGTTGTAAAATAATTCTAAAAAAACGTGACGCCTCTGGTGTTGTGGGTGTCTATGGGCGACGGTAATCGTTTACCATCAGACGATACATCTGCTCGTTTGCCTCCTATAATACATAAAAAATATTAAGTTTTTAAGTAAGATGGTAACAATGTTGTTACAAATCGGTGTAACAAATTAATTTTTGATCCTTTCCAAAATTAGAAATATTAAAATGGCGTCAACATAGACATTATTATGCTTTGTAGATTTAATTAAAATTTTAAGAATGTTTGTGAATTTATTTTTCTATAAAATTTAGAAAAGTTTTAATGTCAACGTCATTATTTGGTAATAAATAAAAAAATAAAGTTGAGAAAAAGGCGGAATGTTTGTGTTTGAAATAAAATTGTTTGTAATATGTGTGGTATTGAAATAAAATGTTCATATACTTAAGTATTATCATGTCTAAAATTATTATCATAATTTCTATCAATATTATGATGAGAGAGAAAAGAGGGTTGCTGTCCAATTGGATATCGATCATTATATCGATATGAAAAGATAAATGGCTCTTTTGCTAAGCAACTAATACGCAAAAAAGGGATCAAAATAGCAGAAGCCCGCAATTCATTAGAAATAACCCCTACACTCTACACGTTACTGTAAAACATATGAGCAAATATTTCTTCTGCACACATTTTAAATCCTTCTATAAATAAACATTTTAAGGTATATTCGTTTTAAAAATACTTGAGAGAATAGCTTTTAGTGTTTTCAAAATTTCAAATTATTAAAAAAACTTAATACGTTATTTAAACAAATTCGTAAATACTTCAAGGAATAGGTAATCTATCTTAAGAGAAAAAAAACTTATTTTGTTCAGTACAAAAAACTAAGAACAGTTGTATTACCTCCAGTTTAGAGACAAATTTTGAATTCTTGGTCCAAAATTAAATTATCAGCTATTTTGTAATTACTACTAATTACTTTATATACAAAGATAACGATAATCACTAATATGATTTGAAAATAGTAACGCAATATAGCGTTCCATTAATTTCAACTGGATCAATAAAACAAAAAACTACCCACCATTACCACGACTAACCCTATTAATATTTTTTTACATTTATTTATGATTCGAGCATTAGCTTCTATAACTTTCTTGCATTTGTAATATTTCCCGAGGCTTTTTTATTTGTTTAGGATGTTCCTACGAAAGGAGGATAACATTCAGTTGTTAATTAAACAACCTTAAACTTCAATTTAATATTTTTTTTTTAAATTTACCAATTTTTGATTTTCTACAAGTTTGAGATAGATTACTTTTGCCGCGCAATTCATAAGCGCAGTAAGTACTGTACCGTTCTCATGTTCTTTACTACAATTGGCTTTAAGTTACAACGATATTGAAGAGACTCGTTGAGAATTGACGCTAAATGTTTTTTGATAAAGTATATATTTAGATGACAATAAAATTGTCATGGAAGAAACTTAAAGTTGCATGGGCATACTTTTAACTTATTCCAAGACAACATTTTACAGAGAGTGTTTCATACACATTACAAAGAAAATTCAACTTATTGCAGATTTTTTTTCTCTTCTAAGTATGCAATAGAAAAATACGACGGTACTACCAACATTAAAGTTGTTCTTGGAACTACTGCTTATGATATGAAAACCCACTGGAAATAGCTCGAACACGCGATAAGAAAACTTATTATTAAAAGACCTCAACAACTTTTTCTTTTTCTACTGTACAGAGGAAAGTTGATAAGGGGAGCACATTAAGGTGGAAGTTAGAACGTTCGGCGGGAGGTGAGTCGAGGTTGGATTATTTCGTAACACCGCTTTACTCATTGAACTCTGGTCACGCCATTAATCACATCAACACTATTGTATTGCCCACTGCCGACGTATATTTCTTGCTTTATATTGAACATTTTGCAAGTGAAGTGGAACTGAAAAGCCAATTGATTAATGGCTCATAAATACACATTTTAAGGATAAAATCTGATTGTATGACAAACGTGCAATGAAAAGATTTCGGGGTTTGGTATACTACTCGAGTTTTATACTCATTTTGAAATCCGAATTTATTCTGCACAAGGGCTTCGGCTATTTTACCTAATGTTTTTCCTTGTCTTTCTATTTCTTTGCTTCTTGGAGATAAACACGAAACAATTTATTGTATTTAGCTTTAGGTAAGTTATGAAACATTATTTTCTGAAATAAATTTCCAAAGAAGAAAACAAGCAGGTAGTGGGCGACGTGCGAACGTTTTTTATTTAGTATAAATAAATGTACTTCAGCAACGCCTACCTACTACTACCCACGTACATGGAAACACACAGCGATATCCCGCCTACCGATTTAATCCTCCGATGACAAGATGCGCATACATCTTTCTGTAAACTTTTTAGGCATGTCACTATAATACATTTATCAAGGCAAGATGCGAATCCATCATAATAATATTCTACCCACTGACCTCGATACCTTTTCCTGATAATACTCTTCCCCAACATGGTTCACAAAAACTCGTTTTTATATAATCGATATCAAACGTTCTTAATACTCGAGGTTATTATTTTTTTAGGTACTCAATATTATTCAAGTATAGAAACTTATCACAGTGGATTATCGAACCCCTTTTCAATGCGATTAAACCGATGTTTGTTATTCGAAACTTATGTCTTTAACTTGTAAAGTAATCATAATCCAAGAGATACGGAGACTGACCCTTGCCCCGAGGGATCTTGATGACCCAAAACTTCTGATAATAATATAACTTACATTAAAATTTCCAGTAACAGCATTGTAATTTAGCATGCTTATTCATATTACACACGTAGGTGGAGCCCTCTTTAGAGTAAATAAGTGGGTAGCAATATTAAATAGAAAAGTCTGGGTTATTGATATTTGTAAAACAATATGCCAGCTATATAACTTATTTATCAACATTTCAGTTATATATTTAACTATATAACGTACCAATATTGCTTCACAGTTCTGATGAACGTCAATAGTTAGTCAGGCTGAAGGGTTAGCCGAGGTAATTCTCTGAATCACTGCCTCGGAATGAATTCAGAGACTTAACCAAACCACAATTTTGTGTTATCTGCACTTTGCCTACTACTACTAATCGGCAGCCCAACCGAATGTTTATTCGGTGAAATAAAAGTCCCGAAAGTGAATGTTATTTTACGGCTGAAGTAGTAATGATTTGTCTCAGAAACAAAGAAACAAAGAAATTTTCTGCCACTAGAATGCTTATACCGCGAAAAGGGGTCAGAGGCGTGTTAAAAACTAATATTTTGGCAACTATAATTTGCCACTATAATCTCACTCATTAATATTAATCAAACCTTAAGCAGCCAAGCATGGAGCAGCAACAAGCACGTATGGAATGAAATGGAAATAGCGTAAGCAAGAATTTAAGGCAAAGGTGGGAAAGGAATATTGGTTATAGAGATGCATTGAGGACTGTCAGTGTCATGACCTGGTTTTAAATACACATAAGAATAATTTCTTACTACTTTACACTGGCAATGTCTCCTGCATACCATAAATCTTACTGAACACGTGATGTGAAAAGGGACAATATAATATTTGGCAAGTGTTAATAAATTCAAAAGAAGATTAATGCATTACTAGAATTTAAAAAGCAATTAAAAAAGATGTTCCTTCCAATTTAGTTTTTTTCATAATATTTCGATACCTACTAACCTTTACTTTACCTACCTACTGATCTTAAATGTTTTTCAACTTGCGATCATGATGCCTATTTAAACTACTTTCAAACACCCGACGCAAAAAAAGAGTGTTATAACTTTGAAGTTGATGTCTGTGTATTTGTGTGTGTGTGTGTATCTTTCTGAGGCATCCGCATCGACATCTCTTAAACGGATTGATCGATATCGATGCGATTTTTTTTTATTTCCTTGCGGTGGTTCTTAGCTATTTTTTGGTTAATATCAGTCCAGCAATTTAAGAGTATCAGCTCTTTTCCAAAATGATGATTAGTCGATTGAGTGCTTGCGTAGGGGGTTTTAATTTTTTAAATTTTAGTTTGTTAAAATACTTTATATAAAAATAATGTGATGTAAACAAGAAATATTCGTTTAATGGCTGTAATGCACTATCGGCTCAGTAGTGGTATTTAGCTTGTGTTATAGAATGATTAGCTAAAGTCTGGGCAATAGTAATAAGCGGAAAACACGCGATAACTCATACAATCAACGGCTACTCTACAATCTTAACCCCATAGTTACTGAGAATAACAAACAGTGGTTACTAATACGATATTAATTGCACCTTCACACAATTGGTTATGTCGGAAATATGCCTGTTCTATTACGCTATTCTTCTTTATTTTCTTATAATTGTGTGTGGTTCAAAGAAGAGATTTGGTGTAGATCTGTCTAGGGTTCGTTATCAGACGATCGAGTGCTGCTGCCGAGAGAGGAGCTTTAAACACTAAGCAATATCACGTGTCTTTGTCACAGGATTGCTTCTGTTTTGTTTGGGTCACGGGCTCTCTCACTTGTCAGTAGTTGATGCAAATGAAAATCGAAAATTATTCTGACCTTCGCCATGCATATTCTGCGAGATGGAAAAAGGCAAGTAGATATTAGTCGTTATCAATAAAAAAAGGTCTTGCCTTGATCTTTACTTTCTTGTCGTAACAGAAATAATGAGAATGAAATAGTTGTATAACAATGCACCTGGATAAAAAATATATAAACAGATAAATGACAAACATACCCTTCTCGTTTCTTTAATTTGACACTAAATTACAAAAATTATATTTAGACTTATAACAATAAATAAATATACTGAGCTCATAAATTATTTACAGAAATAAAACAAGTACGGTAGTTCCGTACCTCGTTTTATTTCTGTAAAAACTGTAAAATGTTTTAAACCATTTCTATTATGTTTTATACCTAAATGTAATCACTATTTACTTATTACACTTGGCTGAATTTAGTCATCTTATTTCAGTCGTTACTGTATTTAGTCAAGTGTAATCGCAGTTAGCAAGCTAGCATCCTAAATTCAGAAGCTTTCTGACTGACTGAATGATTAAGGAACCTAATTGGAAACGCATTTAGGAAGGTGTAATCTTAACTAAATTCATTTTTGTGTGTGTGTCACTCACTCATCTTTACAATAATATGCCAGACATTTATAAATAGCTCATGGTTCAGGGTTAATATTTGTTAGCAAGGGTTAGAAAATTAAAGAACTGAATTTTAAATCTTGACACGAGTTTTCAGTTGCAAGAAATCTTAATGTTAAGACCAATCTTTCTTTTGCAGTTATACTGTCTTGTAGGATGGTTCTTGCTTTTGAATAAACGGTGTCACAAGATTTAACAACATGTCGAACGATTTCGAATCTATTCGTAGATAAATTTCTGAATCCTCATAGTATGGAGTATTCGTTAGATACGTCTTTTAAAAACATTGAGAGGTTACTAAGACGATTTTTTCTTTAGTTATATATTTGCGTGATATTCAACTTTAAAGCATATTTTTCTGTTAAGTCAGGGGGTTCCCTCCGTCTAAAAGCTATGTAAAAGTGCTAAGTAAAATCTGTAAAAAATCCGGATGGTACTATTACGATTTAGATAACTGGTGATTGATTCAGTGGTATGATCAGAAGCTCCTAACTTGCTTTCTGAGGCATTTGCACTTGGCTGAATTTACTAAGTGTAATAAACGCTATAGATAGGCAAGCCATTCTAAAACTTGCTTGGTAGATAGATACATGCGCAAGTGGTTCTAGACTTGTAATCAAGGTATTTTTACGAATGGGAAACTCAGTTCATTAAAAAAAATATCAAGAGAAATAATAGTAACGGGTTCTTACCGTCTATAAAAGAAACAACTCATGTCCACCATTATATGAATAGGCTCTCTTTGAAAGTAAGGAAAATTTCGAATTATATAAACGGTTTTATTTGCATAAAGTTGAAATACGTCTGCAGTGAAAGGTTTCGTACCGCGATATTACAATTTGAGCAATTCATCCAGCCCTAATTGATACTCAATTTAGGCCAACCCAATTTGAAAGGCAATCTGTGGTGGGCCGAAACAGAATTCTAATCGGCCTTTTTTGCGCGCTATCCAAAGCTACACGCGATACCTCGTCCACACCTTATCATATCTGCTGATCAAATTTGCAGTAAAATAGCGAGTAATTGTAAGGATTATAAAAGTTTACCATTCTATAGGGTTAAATGTTATTTAGGGCAGCATTTGAAAACCAACACTGATTATTGTGAATAATAGATACGTTTATATGATTTAAAAGGGTAAGAGTCATTTTGAGTTACTATAGTAAGCGCTTTATATAGTTCCTTCTGTGTTACTGAACTTTGTAGGTTACGACTTGGAAATACGCTTGAGCAGATGGTCTCGGACTAGAATACAGGGATAATGGTAAGACCCAAGACGTATATAGTGAAGAAGTAAATATATATAATCATTACCAGAATGATAAATGGAGAAGATGTATGTTACTATTTCTACAGCCCTTTAGTTAGTAGAAATTTTAACAATGATAATAATAAAACATAAACCGATAGTCCTGGTCAAACTTGGACACCAAACAATTCTAAGAATTTACGCGAACAAAGCGGTTTCCTATTAAATATATTTTAAACTTGTAAGATATTCACGCAAGTTCAAAGCTATAGGAACACGCTGTCAAAAAAATACAAACCCCATTATTATAAATATCAATTAAAATCATACACTGTTAAGAAGTGAAATTAAATCATTTACAGAATAAATACAATTAATGACTCGAATTTTGCACGAAAAAATTAATCGATACAAATTATTATTCTTTATAGTTTTTCAGGTCTTTGAATCGTAAAACGCAAAGGAAGTTTTTATTTGTTTTAAAATCACTTTGCTAATAACAGGCCTATGTGAGGTAGTGAATTATTAAAGGCTGGTGATGATTTAAATGCACAGCTACAATTATTACTACATTGTTAGGTGCTATAATAAGTAATTACTTAAGTAATAGTTCGTCAGTCCACGTCCCCAGACGCGACAAACAAAAGGACTAGTTTGATAAGACGAATTATTGTACTTATTCCTTTATTTATTGCAGGAACTGAGAAAGAAACAAAAAAAAGGAATAGCTTTTATGAATCGTAAAAGAATTGTTTAATTCTCATTACTTTATGTAAAATACTGGGTTAAAGAAAGTATATTTCCAATATCTGAATTGACTGGCTGACTTTTAATCTTAATATGAAATATATACTTGAGATTTTCTCATACGCAGGGTAAAAAAGTACTTTCTTATTATTTACAAAGGCCATTTCAAAATCGTAGATTAAATTGTTTGAGTCTCAGATTACAAAAGAAAGCCATATGGAACGTACCCAACAAAGAATATGACGCCGTTTATTATTTAAGTGTGCGTGTCAACCGGCAGCAGATTATAATAATAAAATCAACCGTAACTTTGCATTTTTTAAATAATATTTCCGAATAATAGAAATTCATTCGTCGCGTAGCAATGAACAAAGCAAAGACTTGTTTATTGTAATTAATATTCTTTTTTAATATTCTGCTGTTATATCGTAAATACCGGACCGAGTTTGGGTCGTTTTATTCAAAATTATTTACTTATACATATGTGNTATATGTGGTCTAATGGATCGTATGATCGTCTGGTAATAGATCGTCGTATGACACGAGGCCCAACTTAAAGACATAAAACACATCAAAACTCAGAAAAACAATTTGTAAAATCATCCACAAATTGTTTATATGTAATAATTATCAGCGATAATTATATTACCAAAGAAAATATTTTCAGGTGAGGTTGGAAACCAAGTCCTTAAATAAAAATAGAGGTTCACTAATGTCTCGGCTAACAAGTAATTTGTCTAATTGAGGGGCGAAAAACAGGCGAACTACGGTTGATGTTTTGTGTTCGGACACCACCATATAAAGAACGGTTAAATAAACAATAAAAGCAACCAAATAATCTATATAATCATGACTGTGAAAGGATACTCCATCTTCTTTTTTTGGAACTTCTTTCATAACGTTTCAAAACGCAAGACGGCATTTTGAACATAAAATCAAAAATCACTCGTTATGTGAAAATTTAACAGCATGGTGGTCTCTCAAATACTGCCGCGAAATCGTATTCGCTTTCCGATTTATATTTGCTTTGGTAGATACACTTTCGTATCCTGTACGGTCAGTCTGGTTGTCTTTTGTAATCTGAGATTTGTCTGTTATTATTTTCATCATCATCTATATATTAATAGGTGAAGCAAAAACTTTGTACCCTATTTTTACAAAAAAGGCGCTGACGGAAGGGTATGAAATTACGCACACTTATTGTTTATATAGAGAAGGAGTGTAGAATGCTATTATTTTTAAATTATGCATAAAAAATACATCAAATTAATAAAAATAGCATTGCACACTGTATCATGCGTATGTCACACACATAAACAAATAGGCATACCCAAAAATGACAAAGTCGAACTAAAAAGATAATATTTTTTGTCTATACTGTGATGCTGAATGTCAAAAGTATCCATGATGAAATCTTTGAATAAAGAGTTGTAATAGCCTTACATAAAAGATATCCTAAAGAGTTCTAATTAAAGAGAAAAAAAAATATGGCCGAACTTTAACCTCTGGGTGACCACTAGTTGCACTAAAATCTCGATTATCCACGATTGTAAAACTTATTTTTCGTTTGTGTGTTGATCAAATTATTGATTCTCATATCTACCATTTGTATAATATAAAATATAAACGCGCTTTTGAGTCAAAATACGTATTAAAATTACTATTTTAATACGTATTTTAACTTTACTAAGTACCCACCGTCAGATCCATCCCAGTTCGTCAAATTTCAATATGAAAATGTACCTAAATGTTCAATTAGATTCTTGTAAAAAAATTATAAACATCATTTAGACAGGGTTGAGCCGCGACGTACATGTCCGATGAAACTTTTGGAATGTTGCGGCAAGAAATGAGAATAACACTCGAACGGGGGAAATCTGTTACCTGATAATATCGCTTTACGAAAATTGGTTATCACACGAACATTCGTTTTAAGCCGGTTTCAAGCAGATTTTATAAAAACGTGTAAGATTAAAAAATCATCCTAAATAATCACTTAAATTTTGATAAGTGTTTTACTGAAGTCCCGTAGGTATAAATAGTTAAATTATAATAGATTCATTGCTGCTTACATTGCGCCATTTGTTCGTGGGCGGTATTTCTCTTAGGGGAGCTTAGGTGAGCCAACTTAATAAAAAGAATATAGTAAGGTAGGTGTAAAAATAGCGTGGCGATAAAAGAAAACAGTAAATTCAAAGTCGAATCATTGTGTTGAAGTGGTTTGAACATGTCAAACGAATGAGGACCAAAGTGTACTCGTAGATTTTTTTTGTAAATTACTGCTCGAGTACTTATGCAAAAGGTAAAAAAAGTATGCGTAATAGGATTTACTCTGATGAGTGTGGGAAAGAACTCTTCAAAATGAATCTTCACTATTCCTTCAGGAACTACTAGACCGGTATAAATGTTCGACCCCTTTCATTGTCGAAACTTCAAAAACTAAATAAACACCTTGAAAGCTTTTTTATTCTCCAAAGTATAGAATCAACTGCGTATGTTTTTCAAGACCAAATTACTATCTTGGACGTATATAGGGTGAATCGACTACTCTGGAGAAGGTGTACCAAAGAAGTTATCTTAGTTGTAATAAAACTTTACAGCTGATGATTTGGAATTGGAAGAACACACATTTTCGATAATACTCATAATAGAGTGGAACACTCCATAATCAGGTTGAAATGAGCCGGTGCCAGTCATCATTCATGAACTTAACTGGGCAAGCAAGAGTTTCTGATAGATTCTCTTGCTAGAATCGCAAACGCTTCTATTCTCTTGTTTATTAGCAAATTTTTGTTTTTACCACGTGACTTAGCGTTGAGATGACGTCATTCCCATACATTTGTTAGTTTTCTACTAACGTTAACGATGATAGAATATCAACTTGGCTAGGGGACAGTCCTCTTTTACGTTTCGTACGTACACAATGGTAATGGATAAGAGTCTGCTTAGAACATGCCTTCTTGTCAGACTAGTCAAATCCAAACATGCCTACAATTTAAAACAATCAATGTTACCTATGCTTAAATAGAGACGAATTAAAATATAAAGACCCTAAACGACCACGTGAAAACATATAAGTGAATGTATACAAATACATTTACATAGTACAGTAATTAAGAACACGTGCTGAAGTCTTCATCTGAAAAAGATATATAGGTGTATAGGCCGGGTAGTCCGTTTCCTTCCAAGAAGTTTTGAAACAATTTATGAAAAACAGTAAATCAATAAAAAAAAAATATAGTACATAGCTAATATTATTTTTTTGTGGATAAATTTCACTGGTAATATACCTATTTCGAAAATTTTGAAATTACTTTAGTTCAGTAGTATAGAAACATCAAATTTATGTCGACACACACTCACACACTCCTTTCCCTTTGTTTTTGCAATGTGTAAGGTTATTTTTTCTTTTTACAAAAGACGGTCCCCATTTCTTCTCATCCATATTTTTAATATTTTTTATCTTTGATTTCATCACGACGAAGACTTAAGATTTAAAGACTTTAAATACTTGACATTGGCAGATACAGCTGATTTGGCTGGTTGCCATCTCATCAAAAGAAAAAGAAGAAGATGCATTGTATTATATACAACAAAATAATTACATCTACAGGTATTTAATCGTACCAGGAATTCAGCATTGACATAACTAAAAGCTTAACTTATTTCTAAGCTCTTGCCGACGTCAGCGAAGCTGACAAGGAGATTTTAAAAGATATCTTCGAAGCAAAATTAATATACACTGATGCAGAAGCATCGCAGTAGACCGCCATAGTGTGGATCACTATGCTCCATTGTTGCATTGTCTGCGTTCGCATCGAGTATGATGACCACCACTCTAGGATTCTGCTCTTGCTTACAATTGGTCACAGAAGGGTCACTTTGTTAAGCTCATATTTAAAGAAAACTATTTTATATCAACACCGATATCACGCTTTACTTATGTAATCCTAAAGTCCAATTATAAAAATGTCGAATGACCTAAACTAAATCGTGGTATTATTGAAGTAAAAGAAAGGTTTACTACCTTTCTTTTACTTACAGAAACTTAAATAGTTTTAATTTACTTACGTATCAAATATTATACTATATGTGTACCTATGCCTTAATTATCTAATGTTTCTTTTTGCGTAAAAATCTTCGAAATGTAAGAAAGTACCTTATTTTTAACATAAGGTAGAAGCACCTATATAAAAAACTTGAACAGTCATTAAGCTTGGACAAATGGATCTAGCATGGCAGGAGTACTCATATTGTACATTGTTTTAATTTAATTAATATTATAGACGTGGACGTGCGTTTATTTGTAACTATTTCACGCCTAGATCACTAAGCAGATTATAAAAACTCTTTCACCAATGAAAGGCTACATAACATAATCGACCTGGCCAATATAGGCTCCCTTTTACATAAGGACCTACTACAAGTGAACCCACGGGCAATAGTTTATATAATCTAATTACCATTATAAAAAGTAACGATAAGAAGATGTGTCTGTATGAAGGGGACTGGTCGCTTATAGTGTACAAGCGACCAGTCCTCTTAATCGAAATGCAAGTGTTTTACGTCGAATCTTTTTCTATAATCGTAAACGCTCCTATTCTTTTGTTTATAGGTTAATATGTTGTTTTGACTTAGCGCTGAGATGATATCATTCCCATACATTTATTAGTTTTCTAATAACGTTTACGTTTTGTAGAATGTCAACTTGGCTAACGACTTTTTTAATCACTAATTTCGAGGAGCAACTAGCGACATGGTAACATTTTACTAATAGCATACATGACTTAGAACAAGTTAGTCGTAGTATATATAAGTTATATCTTTACTGTATAAACAAATGCTATCTCTGTAGCAATAACAACTCGATAACATGGAATGTGTGAGACGCAATAGACATAATGATGTTATTTTCTTATCGCTCATCCAGACGACTCTACCCCACACAAGTTCCGTATCACATTAGTGGCCCTTGACCGATTTCATAATATCGATTACGGTGTAAATGTTACTTTATTTTGGACGTGACATTTTGGTGATTATAGATAATATCATTGAAGAAAAAAATAAGGTGAACCGTCATTTTTTAAATGAATAATTATATTAAGAATGAAAGAGTAAAATAGACACACCAATACTTCAATGAAACACCCACACTTCGTTAAAGGACTATTCGCAATTTATAGTGATGTTTAAGTAATTAGACAAAATTCAGTATGGGGATAGTGATTAGATGAACTGTTAACGAAATGAAATAAAAACAGAATAAGATTCATGAAGAAAACGAGTTACTTTCTAAAAACTCCTTAAATTATGAAGCAAAATTTTTGCCTTTTAAGTATATACTTAGTTTATTACCGAATAACGTTACGTATATTGAAAATTGCTGAAATGTGAAAAAATGGAAATTACAATATACAAATCCACTCGTGTACAGCTGGTACGCGAGGTAGTCATAGAGTAAATCCTACTCAAATTCTTTCCATCCTTTTTCCAATTAAATTTCAAATCACACAAAACATGGGTTTTTGTTTGATCGATTTTTAAATTAATGTTTGATTAAACACTTTATAAATGATCACACCTTTGAAAATCCTGATTTTATTTTATATATTCAGTGGAATATATAAAAAACCAAGTTTAAATAAATTCAGACGAGGCGAGGCTTTTGTTTAATAATTCACATTAAACATGGGAAATCCCCTCTGAACATTTGTATTTTGAATATTATTTACTGCCCTAATTTTGCCGTAGTCCAAAAACAAATCCTGTCTACGCTTTAGTCGGATATAAAAATAAAAAATAGTTTTTATAAGTTTTTTTATGTTATAAAGACAAAAAAAACAGGTACGTAATTTACACGCGACTACAGACGAAACTCTCTTGTCTATATGCTTAGTGTAAAATCAAATCTTCGTCACTTTGAGTTAAAACCGAAAACAATAATGCGAGTACTACAATAAAAGCATACGTACGAATCAATAAAAATCCCACTTCAAAATGAGAGCCGCCCCGGTTTTTACGAGCTACTGATTTCAGTAACCAAAACAAACATTTAATTTTTCATAAAATCTCTTGCCGGCTTTGTATTCTTGATGCATATATTTCCAGTTCTGTGTGTGAGGTGAAAATACAATGATAAAAAACTTATCGCTTTATTACGTTACACCTGAAGCTAGTTTTAGAACTAGTCCAATGAATATAAGTGGCTGTTTGACGTTATCATTACATGTCATATCATGATAACGTTTTTGTGATGAGAGAGATCGATATATTTACAACTTAGTATTAGACGGCTTATGTTTCTGTGTGATCACGGATTGAAGACGATTTCAGAATTGAATTATTGAATGTTCCCAAAATTTTAAGACGGAACGACAACTTGTGAATGGTATTCGTTATAGTATGAATATAATATGATAAATTATGGGAAAAGTTACAAAGTTTTTATAAATAAATAAAAATGACAAATATAAACAATAAGGAATATTATCTTAAAATAATTAAATTTATTAAACAACGTTAGGTAATCGCGATGTTGCTCGTACCACGATCGGTCCTTAAGTATTATATTAACTATTTATAATTTGTGGTGTACCATTAGCTTTTTGTTTTCATCACTACTATTTTCAGGTTGATAAGTGCCGATATACATAGCCATAGCTTTACTGACCACTTAAGCATAGTAATCTAAGATGATCTTATTAAGTAGTGTTTTTTACTATTTATTTTGACAAAAATTTAAGACTTTTATATAGTTGCAACAATAGATAAAATAAAATTTTATAAGAAAAATGTACAACAAAAATCTTTTTGTGACAGACATGTCCTTCAAATATATAAAAAGCAGACATGTAAGAAAAAGGTAGAGGATTGTTAAAGTATCTGTTTTCTAAACGAATCTTATAAAGCTTTTCGTCACAGGGGCTTAAAAAGGAAGGAAAGAGTAAAACTTAAGCTGGGCGTAATACTGTGCTGTATTGGACAACGTTATGAAGGAACCATAATCTGGCTTTATGATCAAGCTTTGCTCTCTTTCTCTCGTTTAGTGGCGCCCTCTCTTGGTACGCTCTGGTACTGTTCATTATCCTGCACAGATTACAGTGAAATGGATCTTATTCTAGTATAGTTTAATGTAGTTCGCCCGAATTGCGATAGATAGCGCTTTATTATCGATAAACTTTATTGTTGTTTACACGAATAAAACGACATTTTCTAAAAATGAATTCTAGCTAGATCAATTTATCGCCCTAGAAACCCCTTGTATGGTAAATTTCATGACAATCATTGGAGCCGATTCCGAGATTCAGATTATATATATATATATATACATATATATATATATACATATATATATATATATATATATGTGTGTACAAGAATTGCTCGTTTAAAGGTATTTAGATACGCGATTTTTTTCTTACATAGTTAACGTATATTGTTATTCCCTAAGAAGTATTGATTATCCTAAAAAGTAGATCCTTGTGGATTAACATCAGTAATGTACGCTAATATTGTCAAAATAAATCTATTAAAAGTATATGTTAGCATACTCTTCCGAAGGGTTTGTATTTTAACAAGATTGCCTTTTTCAAAAAATATTTATCCACCGCACAGCATTCACAAAAGCATGAAAAACAAAGTTATACAATATATATAACTCCACCGACAGAAATTAAATTTCTTTTGTTTACCATTCTCGTAAATATTTCCCCTCCAGTGTATCAATATCCGTTCAACAAAAATAAACAACTTGACTGTTTTCCTAATGACATCTAAAAATACTGTGTATATTGTGCGTGGTGTCATTTAATAATATATCTTATATTATTAGTTATAAGATTTTATTAAGGTCGAACGACATTTGGTTGGATTTGCGGGTGGGAGCGCGTAGTGCAGTGTCATGGTTTCAATTTCCGGTAAGCTTTGGCATCGACGCCGAATTTCTCGGCCGAATTATTCTATTTGTTTCACGATATCACGAATAAGGACGGTGTTATCTGTTGATTAATAATAGAGTATTTTCTGACTTCTATTTTAGTTTAATTGAACTAAAAATCTTCGCAGCAATCTAGATTAATAGAGTATTTTAAATTCAATTTTAAAGTGTCACCGGCCTCCGCAAGCTCTGTGTAGAGTTACATGCTTTTTAAGTAAATCGTATTTTCAAAGTAATTTTTTTCCTTTAGTTTTCCAGTATTTCTCCTGTTTTTAAATCTTTCAAAAATAACTCTGTCTATTACGATTTCATGGCTAATCCACTGCACCGATATCCATGAGATTTGGCATGGAGATACTTTGATTCTTGAGGAAGGATCATGCAACATAATCCTCAAGGTTTTTAAGATATACCTATACTACATGTCGGATGTAGGGTATCCGATAATAAAATTATTACAAACATATGACATAATTGAACGGTTCCATGAGTCAGGCGAAGTGAGGACGATACCTATATAAAGCGGCGTGATTGAAAACGGCGGGCAGTTTTTCTTCAAACTCGCGACGTCCACACCTCTTAATTGTAACATGGGTCACTCTCGAGTCCTAATAGTTTTTATTATTCCATATATGATTTATAATATTGTGTTTTTAGTTATATCGTATGCATATATCGCTCTCGTAAATAATTACTATTTAATAAATTTTTGTATACATGAATTCATGTCCGTTTAGTTTTTATTGACAGAAATTAATAATTAATGATTAGCTTTAATCCAAATTAACTATATTTGTGATTCAAATTTTCGTTAATAGGTAAATAGCTACCTAACTTAATCCCATAAGGTTTTCAATCAGCGCTCGCCTTCACCGAATATTCAGCAGACTTCAGTTCCAGCCGATATATTTATATATATGATTATTCATTAATACTTCGTTAAATATACATATAAACATGTTGTAATATAAAAACACCAAACTGCAGTACTTTTTTCTGTAAAAGAATTCTTACTTCTAATGTTGAAACAAATTAGTCAGAAGTTTAATCATCAACAAGGCCAACGGTACGCGGCTGCGAAAAGTGGCCCATTGAGAAAACATTCATTCCGTCATAATTATGAGGAGCATAAAAAATCTTCTTCATAAACTTAATATAGCAGGAAGACAACGAAAACATTTCATCAATCAGACTAGGTTAAGTTACGTAATGAAGCATCATTTTTTATTTTCATTAAAGAGCTCATCATGGAGAATTCTCAATCGTAAATGGATTGCTATTTTAATTACTTTTTGTGTTTATACATTATATATATTACTGTCCAAAAGTACTAGAGTGGAGTTCTTAAAGGTTATCTTAGGAAAATTGCTCACTGTGTAAGATGACGTATAAATATTTTTTTTTTTACATAGATATAAGATGTTCTGCCTTCTGACGGTAGTTATATATCGAAATTAATTATCAAATAGAATCAAATTTCTATTCCCACTAGATTACATTACCGGAGGCTCTCCAAATTGTTATTTTAGGTGACCGTAATGGAGTAGCTTAATTCAAATCTAATAGAATTGTTGCCCTATAATGAAAGGACAATGACCCTTTAGATTAATATATAACTTGAAATAGTTCAATTATTACAATGTATATATTGTCTTCATCTTATTACAATATGTATTACATAATATCAACAACAGCCTTAAACAGTCCAGTGCTAGACACAGGCTTTTCCCAGGCAGGTCCATAATAAGGCGCGCCTCAGGCGCCCTCATAGGGTGTTGGCGGTCAGAGACATACGCGGATACCGCACGGTGTCGACCGAGACGGCGTACAGGTTGGCTGTGCACCCCCATGGGATTTAGAGGTTGAAGCGCTCGCCGAAGTTTATCAACGGGTGGCTGAGTTCCGGGCGGAGATTTGCTTTTGCCCTTCGCCCGAAGACGTACGCGAGTGGCGTGAAGCTGCCCGTCGAGCCACTATGGCTCTCCAGTCGATCATCCTTGAGTGGGCACGGTGGCAGCACGGGACCCTTTCCTTCCGATTGACGCAGGTGCTTTCCGGGCACGGTTACTTCGGGAAGTACCTGCACTCGGTCGCCAGGAGGGCATTGAGTCCCACCAGCCACCACTGTGACTGCAGTGAGAACTTTGCCCAGCACACGCTGGCGGTGTGCCCCGCTTGGGCGCCGCAGCGTCAGGCCCTTACTGCAGTCATCGGAGGAGATCTCGCGCTGCCGGCCGTCGTACGCTCCATGGCCGGCAGCGAGAGCAGTTTTACCGCGGTCGTGACCTTCTGTGAGGAAGTCATCTCGCAGAAGGAGGCGGCGGAGAAGGTCCGAGAGGATGATCTCCACTCGGACCCGATCCGCCGCCGGCGAACCGAGCGGCGGAGGCGCGCTTACCAGCGCCTCATGCCGCGCTGAGTGTGGCCATGAATGGTCGGGACGGCTTTTCCTCTCCATCCGCTTCACTGGCCATCCGCGAGGGGGCGACGTTACGCGTGTACCGTACGTCGTCTAAATTGAGAGGTGTTAACAGCAGACGATGCCCGCTTCAGTGCGGGCAGGCGCTGGGAGGGCTCCGGATGGCGTAAGAAAGCGGTTCCCGGATCCCTCCCCTCTCAGGCGCAGAGTGGCACACCGTGTGGTTTTAATCGGTTCGATTCCGATACACCACCCCGCCGCAAAGACGGCACGTAGGGTTATCCCAGGAAAGGCCAGTTTTGGAGATAATGTAGTCCTGCGTAGTTTAGAATAGAATAAACTTTATTGTACACCAATTGTTACAGTTATATTTGAGCTAAACAACATAGTGGCAATGTACAAATGGCGGCTACAAATCTCTTACAGGCAATATTTGAATAGACAAATCGACTGTAGAAACACGAAATCATGGGTAGTATTGGTGTTTAAAATAAATATAACATTTTACTAAATCAGATAAAATTACATAAACTAAGATATTGATATTTTAATACACAATAATCCACAATATCCACAATTTTATAGTATAGAAGTGCAACTGATAAAATATTTTTAAGCAGGTAATAAATTACGAAGCTAAGAAATGTTTTGGACCATTTTTTTTAAATATGCAGAGATTTAGCTCGCTTTATAGCCATTGGCAAAGCATTCCATAGTCGTACAGCCTGTACAGTGACTCGTCATAAAATCTGGTACAATGCGTTGGGACTGCAAGTTCCAGAGATTCGGATGACCATAGGGGCGATGCTCCGTATTTTTAATCCATCACCACAAGGATAACAATATGTCTATTTAGAAGTTTTTTTTATGAAATAGGGTGCAAACGAGCAGGCTTATTGCCTGATGATAAGCGATTACCGAAGCCTATGGACACTCGCAACATCAGAGCCGTTGAAAGTGCATTGCCGGCCTTTGGGAGATTGGGATAGGGGAATGGTTGGTATATGGGCCTCCGGTATCCTGACTTACTAGGCGCTGTTTCATATCTGTTTTCTGTAAAGCCGTCGTATCACTCGAACGGTAGTGATTGTTTTTAACAATAACTATTTAATTTATTTTCTCATGTTGTTAAACAATGAACATTATATGTTAATTATATAGCTTTATTTATCGACTTTTCATAAATAACTATGTTAAAAAAAGATCACACTTTTTAAGGTGTCATTCCAGACTGAGGACCAGTTTCTAAAATAAGCTGTGGTGGTGATTTAAAATTTAAAATTAGGCGCTATCTTTAAATTATCTGAAGTTTGCGTTAACAAAGCTTAAAAATTTGTGCGTAAAATTTAATTTAAAAATCTGCTTTAAAAGGAATTAAATTAAACTGTCACGTTCACTAGACCAACAGTCCTTAAATATAAACGAAATTTTTTGAATAAATTTCCAAGAGCTTTACGAATCCATGACCAATTTCGATTACAATAATTCTAAATTGATTTTTGTGTTTTATTATCTTGTGTCGTATTTAATTGACTCCGTTTTCATCTCAGACGTGAACGGCCTTTGTATTAAAACCTAATAAAATGTAACCTTTTGGCTGACGTATGCCTTGTTACGTGTCTGTGAATGTACCTATAGACAGGTAAGGACAAAACATAAGCTAAGATTGCAGACTGTATCGTGCGAAGCCTACAAACAGAATCCTTGATGAGGTAGTGCTGGGCCTAATAAGTACGACCATACTAGATATTATAGCCATTTACGTTCATAAAGCTAATGGTTCTATCATAAGATTTATGAACCTAATAATATTGTTGTTTGATGCAAGCATCTTGCGAATTTATTTTTATGAAGTATATACAAGGAAAGATGATATAACTGTATAAAGTAATAGTAATACTATCTGATTTAGACACACACCAAACTCACTCTGGTCAGCGTTAGCGGCTATGTGTGGGTAGTGGCAATTATACCCTTTAACGATAATTTATTTGTAGAATCCCTAAACAGAAAGATCACAATGAGTGTTTTAATTTGATGTTAGTGATTTAGGCCTAGAATAATGAAATTAAGCACAAAATATTTTAAAAAAGTATAAAAACATCTCAACTGGTTATGATTTACACTAATGATGTAAAAAACACTCTTTGATCTGTAAGGTTTTGCACATAGCTTAGAACCTTGGGGTTATGTTGTAATGATTAAGAGTTATTATATGTTACGCACGTAGTCAAGATGGCGGCACAGCAACACATTATATTAGCACAAACTTATAACATTCTCAAATGCACATCAAGTAGAACGGTTAGGATATGAATGTCCCTGTACCACTCTAACCGGCGCCATTTATATCTTCTGCCATTATCGATCATATCCATATTACATATAAATATGATCATATCATATATATATATTATCGATCACACTGTTTATCATAATTATTCTAACGATTATCGACATACATTTATTATTTAATAATACAGGATTGTGTAACATTAAAGATTTATTACTCCGGAAGTACCTTTGCATAAAAAACGTACAGACCTCATTAACAATATTTCTAAGTAGCGCCGGAAGCTGACAAGGGGAAGGTGCCAAGACATTGATATTATTTAATATGAACTAACTATTTACTTGATTATTAAACTATAATGTTATAATATATATGAGGTTAGAATCGTTACTTAAAACATATATTATAGTTATTAAAACCTAAGGGTCTAATAAAGTATCGTTTAACTTTATCCACAATATTACAGATTTCATTATTATTAGGTGTATCAGGTATCTTTCAATATTAAGTGTATATTGCGTTATAAGTACGGCCTTCATCATTGTTGCCAAGGGCAGATAGGGGAACTAAATCGTAACCATTACCACATAACCTCAAGGTACTAAGCCATGTGTATAACTTCACAAGCACTTTTCAAAGAGTGTATTTTAAGTCATTAGTGTTAAATATAGTACATAACCAGTAGAGACGGCTTTTATACTTAAATTTTCAAAAGTTATAATTAAGTATTAAATTGTCATTTATATACATACATGTATATTATTAAATATTTATTTATCTATACCTTGTTCATTCGTTTAATTTTACTAATTTCCTGATTCGTCGTTCTACATTAAGTTCGCTCTGTCCTTTAATAACCTCTCGACAGTGACTTTGTACTTTCAGATGCCGTTATGTAATTAACATCACACTCCAGTATCCTTATGTCTAACTATATAAATTTTATGTTCTTATACCTTAGGGAAAATGGCAATATTGTTGAGGCGACATAGGTAATTGTAGGCCAAATGTTTGTGTAGAGAGATAAATCTTACTGCCTCGGTGGCGCATTGGTAGCGTATACGACGGCTGTGCTTGAGTTATCGGGTTCGATTCCCGAGTCAGACCAAATGTTTGTATGATCTATAAATATTTGTTTCGGAGTGTGGGTGATTTCTTTATATAGTATGTATGAATTTACGTAAAAAAAATAATTTATGTATTTAATAATAATAATAATAATTATAGGACAACATATATTGATAAGGATTACAACTAGTCTACGTAAAACTATCAGTTCTATGAATAAATAACACGATGAAACTTAGTTAATACAACATAATGAAAGCCTTAACCTTCTTCTGAGAGGAGTACCGAGCCGAGCAGTGGGACAGTATGGGTTGCTGATGTTGATGATGATGATGAGTGAAACCCTCGATTTACCCCTAAAAGATTGCGTATCATTAATAAAATGATTACCGAGCATTGACTAGTCTTTCCCGCGAGGATTTAATGCTGGAGAGTTTATACACACGAAATATGATTATATTTTATATTGTTTTACAAACCATTCATTCTAACTAATATTAAAAATGCGAGTCGGACGTTGTGTGTTTATTATACTTTCACGCCTAAACCATTAAACCGATTTTAATTTTAGAGATTATCTCATCAATGAAAATCTAAGAGTATTTAAATACCGCAATAACTGAATTACATGCGGATAGAGCCGAGAGCAAAAGCTAGGCTTTAATAAAACATAACTCTTTTAGCGCAAAACGTTGAAATCATACANATAAAAAAAAAACAAAGCCTAAAAAATGGAAGTAAGAAAGAATTCAAAATCAGTATTTATATCAAAACCAACAGCGCAACAACATAAAATATATAACAGCGCCATCTACCGAAGAAACATCAGAGAGCAACCACTGTGGAGGAACGGATAACATATTCCTCCAACGCAAAGGGAGGATCCTCCAACCAGGCGAGGTGATCATGCCTGGCGGGCCACTGCCCAACGGTCGATGTTGGGAAGTTGTATAAATGTTAATCGGCGCGAGAACTTCTATTGCGCGATGCAGGACTGGTAGCTTCTTCGTGCACTAAGTTACTCCGTAGATCAGTGTATCTTCAGTGGATGGCGTTGTCATATATTTATGTTGACGCTGTATGTGGAAGTCGCCACAATATTAGAATCAAAATTGACAAAACATTCAGAGAATTATGTATAATGCATAGTTGAGTACATTAAACATAAAATCAAATCAAATCAAATAAGAGAAAAAAAAACCATTTAAGTCAAATTCATATCACAATCAAGAATTCAAGTTAAAAAAAAATCACAGTAAATATAAAAATTTTAAATAAGAAATTAATTAAAATCAGTAATCAATCAAAATAAAATTAGGATTCAAAATTAATAAAATGGAAACATAAAAATATCCATCGCCTTACAGACACCAATAAAGGCACCCCAATTCTGTGACATATAACAAAGGTTAATATATTTCAAATGTTTGTTGTATAATTGTGAAGTGACAACGATCTCACATTTCGTTTCAACCAATAGTGAAACGTTTTGTAAATTTTAATTTCCCTCCCTTAATTTTAAATTTATATTTTAACATTTTCTAGGTATAAATAATCACTAAATAAAAAAACTTTTTAAGTTATTTGTAAAAACAATAAAGAATCTAGAAAAAAAATATTTGAGACAAATAATAATTTTATGCATATTCCCTATTGTTAACATTGATTCACATAGAACTAAAGATATCTTTTATATATTGCTTCTTTAATGTATGAAAAGCTAATTTAAATAATGTCATGATTATTCTTTTATTTTCATAAGTGTCTTGATAAAGGCAGAGTAGGCATGTTCTAGTTCCTTTCAGCATCCAGTCTGCAACAATATTTCAGTAAAATGGTATAAAAGCATAAGGAAGCCTAGCACCAACCCATCCTCACGATTTATTCTGCTTTATGGAAATTCCGCAAAATACCGCAGGTACTTAAACGAGGTACCGAACTTAAAATTGACATACACTGCCGCGAGATTGTATTCGCTTTCTAATTCATATTTACTTTGTTAGATTCATTGTCGAGTTCTTTACGGTCCANGTCATACATAATCTTACTCGGATACTGATATTTAATGATTAGGTGTCTGAGTACCAATGTGCGCTTCAGTCACGGTGTTACTCTCGTGAATATTAAAACTGATGTTTTTTGTAGAAAATATTTTCCTCAAATCATTCCGTATTCATTTTGTTGACATCTGTACCTCGAAAGTTTGAAATTAAGTTGGGAAATCGCTTAACTCACAAAATTAATGTACATGGCAAATCACGATGCCATAACGATATAATTACAAGTTTCACATCCAATCAAAACTGACCCCAATACTTCAATACGTATACGTAGTGTGTTCAAAAAGTATCGCGAATTTTGTGTATTTTCAAAAATTATTTATTTATTCGTGAATATCTATTTTGTCCCCTTCAACGTAATTCCCCTGGGATATTATACACGTGTGCCAACGTTTTTTCCAAACTTCAAACAATCATTTTTTTGTATCTTGTTCCGCTCCTCCTTCGATGCCGTCTTAATCTCGTCAATCGTGGCGTAGCGTCATCCTTTCATGGGCCTCTTCAATTTCGGGAACAAGAAAAAGTCACTGTGGGCCAGATCTAGGGAATACGGTGGCTGTGGTATCATTAGTCTGTTGTTTTTGGCCAAGAAGTCGCGATAGAAATTGAGCAATTTTGGTGCGAATTTTGCGGCGACCCGTCTCATGCCCAAATTATCGATTAAAATCGAATGGCACGAGCCAATCGATATGCCTAGGTCCAAGGCAATTTCTCTAACGGTGATTCGACGATTGGCCAATGCCATTTTCTTCACTTCATCAATTTTTTCGTCTGTTGTTGAAGTGCACGCTCTTCGTCGTACACATCTTCTCGGCCTTCTGAAAACATTTTGTACCACCGATAAACGTTGCTTTTGTCCAAAGTAGCTTCTCCATATGCCACAGTCAACATTCGGAATGCATCCGCGCACTTAATTTCGTTTTTCACACAAAATTTGATACAAATTCTTTGTTCCATTTTTTTGAATAGGTAAAAATCGGAGACGAATCAAAACACGCGTAAGCAAAGCAGATGTCAACAATTAACTGAACATTCAAAATGGCCGAACATATCAGCATAAGTGAGAGACATAGGTATCAACATAATGCCATGAAATTCGAATATACGTAACCCGCGAAAATTCAAAATACGCAATACTTTTTGAACACAAACTGTATTAGTGCTAATTCTGAAGTGTGTCTAAACTAAAATTTCTGTAAAGTTCTCTTATTTTAGTGACAAGTTCTTTTTTATTTTGATTTACTTAGATAACGTATTTTTAGTGTGAAATATCTAAATTTAGTCTATCTTTAATATTTAGAACGTTACTTGACAGGACAAAATCATTGTTAGTTCTTTTTAGTTCAGCTTATTGTGTTTTTAAACAACAGAATAATCACTATTACTACCAGTTTGGGCTTGGACCTTCGATTTGCCATACCGTAGTTCGTGAATTAAAAATGCATACTTGAAATATGAATTCTGCTCTGATATATGGGTATATGTGGGTTACTTCCGGCTTATAAATTATCTATGTAATGGATTAGCTCTGTTACAGCTCACAAAAGAAAAAAAGCGGTAAAATTGTTAAACCATTTAACATTTATTATACTTGTAAATCATTGTAATAAAATTTATTTAAGTATTTTTAGAGTTCCGTACCCGAATGGTACAACGGTAACAATAAATACTAAAAATAAAAAAAATGTATAAGGGGGCTCCCATACAACAAACGTGATTTTTTTACTCTTTTTTGCTTGACATTGATAACGGCAACAGGTAGACGCTGGAAATGTATATATTATGGTACGGAGCCCTTCCTGTGCGAGTTTGGGTGTTTTCTATGTATAATATGTAGATATTTACAAAAAAGGTTGTGGCGACTTCCACATACAGCGTCAACAGAAATATACTACAGCGCCATCCACCGAAGATACACTGAACTACGGAGTAACGAAGGAAACTGAGAAACTACCAATCCTACATCGCGCAATAGAAGTTCTCGCGCCGATTAACATATATACAACGTCCCAACCGTTGGGCAACATCCCGCCAGGCATGATCACCTCGCCTGGTCGGGGGATCCTCCCTTTGTGATGGAGGGACATGATACTCGTTCCTCCACAAGGTATATATCTATTTTTATCAATTGTCTGGTCCCATAACACAAGTTCTGCTTAGCTTAAAACTAGATGGCATTATGTGATAGATGTACGAAATATAAAAAAACTACAATTATTCGTCCTGGGTGGGAAGCGAATTCTCGACCTCTGACTTTGCAGTCAGGATCACTCTAGTCTAGACCAACACCCTCAAAAGTAGTAAAACTGAGGAGTTGCTGCCAGTTAAATTGGATTTTATTCTTGATGTACAATCGTTAACTACTACATTAATAGTAACTAGTGATCTACACTAGTGAGAACTACTAAAAAGCCTTAATAATAAAAAAAGTGTATTAGCGTCGTTCTCACACAGATGTACTAAGTAATTACATTAACAGGATCGAGCAACTTTTTTCAAAAATAGTGTTGGTATAAAAAAGATAAGATAATTTATTTAAAACCAGATAACATAAACACAAAGTTGTACATACAAAAATAAAACTACAAATATTCGGAGCACAAGTATAGCTGAACTCTGGCACCCATGTTAAGATTTAATTTGTGTTATGGGTACCAGGGCTCCCTCACAAGGTAATGACATTGTCTGCATAAAATACAACTCAAGAAAATCATTTAATTACAATTGAAGGTATTACTTACAAATGGAAAGTAACATCTCAAACAAAATTAGAACTAAAAATTAAAATAATTTAAAACAAAAACATGCTAAAAATGTTAACATGACCTAGAGAAATATTCTGATTCAAACATAATTTAATTCAACAAAACCAAAGCATATCAAAAAAAAACCATTAAATCATGCTCATGATCAAAAATTTACTTTTACATCACAATCAATGTAACATTCAATCAGAACAGAATTAAAATTAGATAAAAGAAACAAAGCCTAAAAAATTAAAAGTAAGAAAGAATTCAAAATCAGTATTTATATCAAAACCAAGTTTTATATTAGAATCAAAATTGACAAAACATTCAGAGCATTATGTATAATGCATAGTCGAGTACATTAAACATAAAATCAAATCAAATCAAATAAGAGAAAAAAAAACCATTTAAGTCAAGTTCACATCACAATCAAGAATTCAAGTTAAAAAAAATCACAGTAAATATAAAAATTTTAAATAAGAAATTAATTAAAATCAGTAATCAATCAAAATAAAATTAGTATTCAAAATTAATAAAATGGAAACATAAAAATATCCATCGCCTTACAGACAACAATAAAGGCACCCCAATTCTGCGACATATAACAAATGTGAAGTGACAACGATCTCACATTTCGTTTCAACCAATAGTGACACGTTTTGTAAATTTTAATTTCCCTCCCTTAATTTTAAATTTTTATTTAACATTTTCTAGGTATAAATAATCACTAAATAAAAAAAACTTTTTAAGTTATTTATTTAGTTACCCACAGTAACTAATTTATCCTTAATACATAAACATTTACGAGAACAACCATATGTTCTTGATGTTTAAGTTATCTGAACTTTTATCTGACCTGATTTTTTTATTGAGAAACTAAATTTTTTTAACTATTTAAATTTTTGTATTTAGGTACCAATTGAAAGAACACAGATCACAATTATAAAATCAAGTTGCAGGTGGGCACAGACAGGACCACAGGTGAATAGAATTCATGGGCCAATTTTTAAATTAGATCAACAATCACTTTATCTCAGTTTCTTCCCATTGTCGCCACTATTAATGTGAATCGATTTAAATTCTTTTTTCAAATATTGCTATTCTAATTATGGGTAAGATGTCGTTTTGATAAACATATATATTTACATGTGAAAAGATATTCCATCTTTCTTTTTTATTTTCGGAAACTACTATTACAATGTTTAATGACGCAAGACTGCATTTTGAATATGAAATCAAAAATCACTCGTGACGCGAAAACAATATGGCGGTTTGACATACACTGCCGCGAGATTGTATTCGCTTTCTAATTCATATTTACTTTGTTAGATTCATTGTCGAGTTCTTTACGGTCCATCTGTTTTTTTTTTGTAATCTTTGTTTAAAGCCATTTTTAACATTTTGTCATTATTATTGGCAGAGTGAATTGATTGTTTCATTATTATTCCAAAGGTACTACGAGGAATATTTACAATATTTTCTTTATAAACAAAAGTTTACACAGAAAACGTACAATCTACTTGTTAATACTTAGCAGACGGATAATTACAAAGTTTTAGCTTTGTGAGTAATTTAACGATGTAACAACATCTGTGTTTATGTATGAATATATTATTTGCTAATATAACAATCCTGTAACAATAGCTGGTTAATTATTGCGCAGAAATTATAATCATCATTTTTGAGTAAAAGGGTTTTATTTTCTTGTATTCGAGAAGTTATTTTTCTTTGATATTATTGATGCCTATTTAATGTTTATCCTAGCAATGTTTATATGACATGAAGTTAATGTAACGTAAAATTTAAAAATGGGGGGCAGTATTAGGGGACTGCCGATAGAAGTGAAAACCTAGTACCTTGTGAATTGTATCGTCAAGGAAGTGTGCGGTGACGATGACACGAGTTTCAAGATTTTTGTTCACCCAAAAAGTACACATACATATAACATAGTATACATATAGTTCATGGAAAGCGTTCGGTGACGATGACACGAGTTCCATGATTTTTGTTCACTCAAAAAGTGTTCAACGAGGCTTGAGGAGTATTCACTTCAATAACGTTAACAATTACGAGCTATCTATTTCAAGGTTAGTACTGCTTTAGCTTGTTTTATATTTCACTTAATCAAAATTACTTCAAATAAACATGACCAATAGTGTCCTACGAAAACTTAAACCTCTGTATTACAGCCCTATTTTTACAAAAAAAAGTGTCATATTACAGTCTAGTAATATGTATCTACTATTGATATAATTGATCAAATCAAATCTTTGGGAGACGGTGTGTTGGTTATAAAATATTCTTATAACAATAAAATTACCGGTCACTGAAGTATTAACGTTAAATATACACGTTCAATGGTATAATGTTCTAAAAATAACGTTAAAATTTTCACATTATTATTTCTTAACAGTTATTCAAGTCTCGTGTTTCTATCATCTCATCCATATATCTTTCATGCTATAGATTGTTATAGGTTTGCTAATAATATATTACGTTTCATTATATATATATATATATATATATATATATATATATATATAACACACAACGATAGTTTATTGTATTTATTATAAACAAAGAACATGAAAACATTCCAATGTTGTCGAACTAGAGAATCAGAATAGTTAACCTTGAATAGTCGTGAATCAGAACGAAAGATAAAGCTTATTCGATACACATATACATATTACTAGATGCACCTCGTGGCGATCTGTAACTTAACAACAGCAGATAACATCGCAGGGCGATGCTAGTCGAAAATAAAAGTAGCCCGAGTTACTGCTTTCAACAATAGCTATATACTAGTGACAACCCCATCAAAATCGGTCCAGCCATTCCAGAGATTAACCAGAAAAAACCGACTTAAAACTTGCAGACATTTCTATTTAATTTATTTGGATTATTTATAGTTATTAATTGAAAGTAAATAACCAAAAATTATATAAGTAATAATAAAACTTATGAACAAAAAAATGAAAACTGAACAGCAAAAATTAACAAACATTTTTATTTAACCTTAATACCTAAGTTCTTAAACTAATGTTAGTGTACCTACGTAATTTATATTTATTGTTAATAGACAACTCAGCGTTTAAATCTGCGAGTAAACGATAAATTACCTAAAAGAGTAAGACCTGAGATGTAGGTACCAGTAACTTCCATGAATGAGACAGAAGTTAATCATTCATACATTGATCATGATTTGCCCAATACAAGGAAAATAAGTTCACACAATTTATGTTACCTTACTTGATATATACGAAAACATGCATAATTACATGTGAAATCAAGTAGATAATACACATTATAATATTATGTGTTTGTGTGGGGGTGCATGTCATTTTGGAGGGTGTAAGATAGCCTCAGTATCCTCATATGAAAGGGTAAGGATATAACTGGTAAGTACCTTTTAAGATTCATGTTTCGTTATAATATGGTTAACCAAAGATTGTTTATCTTTTTGTATAAATAAAGTCCCAAGAAGAAATAGAACCTATGTCCGAAAGACGTGCAAGTGGATTTTTAACAGAATCTTATGTTTACGTTTTGTACGTACCTTAATAAGGGGATATGGTGATCTTTCGATATGGCTCTTATTAATGCGTTGCTTTATTATTATTTTTAGAATGAAAATTTAGCGCACCGTAAGTAGCTCTTACAATACTCATACAATCTTTTAGTAGGGAAACGATAAGCTTGGAAAGTGTAGACCTTGTACAATGCTTTCTGGGTTCTTTCAAGGTGAATTAAGTGGCTATTTGATGCTCTTCTCGAAGCAGAAATGCAGTATTCCAGACATTCGGATTGACAACATGTCTCAAATCTTCAAATACGTGCATTAACTTGCGTACTCCTTCACATAAACTGACAATGTGTTGGTGTAACGACATATAATCGTCAAGTACGATACCCAGGTAACTAGCAACTGATATCTGAGTAAGCGAAGGACAGTTGCAAACATCACTGCAAACCCTGAGTGTGGACAGCTATTTAATTGCTGACTGAGAAAGAATTTTTAATTTTAAATGTCATAAGGGTTATTTTATTAATATTTAAGTTCATTATTGAGTAGCTTTGTTGAATCCAATTGGCGCAGCTTCATGAGTTTCTTGCTAGGTTGTAGACCCAAAAATTAATGCGGCATAATCTGCAAAGGCTACTATTTTACCTAACTGCACCTAATGCGAAACTCACATATGCACCTGCCTTGTGAAAATGCCATGTGTGAATAAGTCCGCCTCATGCAATTACAATGCAAGAAGAAGGCAGGAAGTATAAATAAATAAATTTAAAAAATTGTAAGTAAATCTATACAGATATTTTTGCGCGTAAGATTTTAAATCCAATTGGCGCAGCTTCATGAGTTACTTGCTAGGTTGTAGACCCAAAAATTGATGCGGCATCATCTGCAATGGCTGCTACTATTTTACCTAACTGCACCTAATGCATAACTTACATATAGTTATGCCTTGTGAAAGTACCATGTGTCAATAAGTCCGCCTCATGCAATTGCAATGCTAGAAGAAAGCAGGAAGTATAAATAAATAAATTAAAAAAAAAATATTTTGTTAGTAAATCTTTACAGATATTTTTACACGTTGGATTTTACAGCTAGAAGAGGCTGCTAATTAAGAAGTCAGTACAGTTTTTCTAGTAGTTTATTTTTCTTGACGCTAACTTGTTCGAAACTTGTATTCTAGAACAACAACAAAGCACAAATGAAACTCGGTTATCCAGGTGCCACTTTTTAATTGTTGGTGAGTATTTAATCATAGTAATTTCTGCGGAGCAATTAATATCTTCCCTATATTTTGTGTTCCTTGAAATCTTAATTTCGTGCCAGGGTTTTTCATTTAAAAAGTATAGCCGTAAAAAGAAGGAAAATTAAACGCGCTTACTTCCTACGTTTTCTAAAATGGCTTGTCATTATGTAATTGTCAAACGGCGACCCGAATGACTTTTGATAAAAGGCAGTTGTAAATTGTGGAAACTAGTATTTTTATTAAGACCGGTTGTGTTAATTTACAAAAAAAGTAATAGATGTTTGTAACAAAATCGTATGATATTACAAATAGAAGAGATGATCAACATAATTATAGTAGTTTTATTAATAAATGCAGAAATCGATGATCAAAACATATATACATTTTTTGGGAATCATTACAGAATATTAGTACGTTTTTGTTTTGATAAACGTTTATATTAGTTATTCAATGTCATGCATAGCCTTATGTTTAACAAGTTTTACAAGCAAAACAGGCTTAAGGTGTGCTGTGATATGATGTGATTTGATTACATCATAGCTACAAACCATGTGATCCAAATATAGAAACTTCATAAGCAGTAGAGCCAAACTGTCTTCAGCACGAACGGGCCGGCTTGGCCGGGGCGGTGATTTTTTTTATGGCATAAGAGGCAAACGAGCAGACGTATCGCCTGATGGTAAGTGATTACCGCCGCCCATGGACACCCGTAACACCGGTGTTATCCTCTCACAGAAGACTAACCTAAAATAACAGCATTCGTGCTGTCGTGTTTCGTGGGTGAATGCGCGACCGAAGGCTTAATGATGCAGAAGCATCCAATAGGCCTCTATAGTGTGAGTCACCATGCTACATTGTTAAAATGTGCATATTCGCAATGAGTATGTTCACCACTAACTCTTAGATTCTGCTCATTCTTTCCATCAGGCAGAGTAGAGTAACAAAAACAACAGAATCACAATCGCAGAACAAATACTGTGGTGATCACGAACATTTATTGGGTGTAATTTACTTATTTATAACATGTTTAAACATATTATAAGTAGCTATGATAATTTACAAATACCTATCACATACAGGTCTGACGGTTGACGACAATAGAGTTGTTGTTAGGTCCTATGATGTAAGTGATTATTAAGATACCAGAGGACCCTACGAGTAAAAAGACGGGAGTGTGTGTATATGTTTTGCGTAATTCATTCTACCCTTTACAACTTTGAAGGACAGGGCCGACGATGACTTTATTTGAATATAGTCAATTTAGTCTTCGAGTTAACTTCACAGATTGAGTTGTAAGGTTAAAATTAAAATTCGATCCATTAAAAAGTAAAACATTTAACTATAGGAGTAACATAAAAGTATCAATAAAAGCTTGAGTAGCTTATATAATTAAATTAATTTTCCGGTTGCCGACTTTTCAATATTGTTTTAGAACATGATTTTGTTAGATTTGTTTTATTTTCGGTTTTAAAACTTTTAAAGTTATTATATATCACTAAATTTGTATTTTATGAATGGAGGTCCTCACGCTTCAAGAATCTTTTTACATATTTGCTTTACATATCAGCTATTATTTCAAAGTTATANGTTATTATATATCCGAAATGAAATTCAAATTTTTGCTTGCACTAAATTTGTATTTTATGAATGGAGGTCCTCACGCTTCAAGATCTTTTTACATATTTGCTTTACATATTAAATGTTATTTCAAAGTTATATACAATAACATGTAGATGTTTATATAGGTTTGAGATGTATGTATATCTCTTCAATTTTAAGTACCAACTCTTTTTCAAGTACCAAAACAGTGGTGATGAGTTGGAAAGCCTTGATGTGTAAAAATTTATAAAAGCACTAATATTCCCGAAATTATCTAAAAAGATCACAGAATAAGCGTAAATACTGCATTTAATGGAGATGGAGGTATTGCAGAAATATCTATTCCTAATCATAACTTCTATTAAAATGTGTGTAAATATTTATATTTTATACATAAATATTTATGTAAATATTTAATAGTAAGGACACAATAACAATATGTTTTTGTTGTATCCTCCGAGGAATTGTTTCGACTTCAACTGCCTTTTTCTACCACTTAGATATTTGCCAATTCGTCAACGCACTTTATGTTCCTTTTACTACAAACTTGAGGAAAATATTACTGGCGGCGGTGTTCCCAAGCCTACACAATCTTCAAGATTTCAAGGAAAGTTCGTACCCAAAAGGCAGGGCACGTGTAACCTTTTAGCTGCGATTCCATTTGGTCGAGGATAGGCTCTTACCGTCATCCTGAGCCACTTGCAAGCTTATCGCCTATTCCATGCCATAATTTTAATTTATACTTAAACTTTATTAAAATCTTTGGAAAAGTCCGGCCTGACCGTAGTCATACAACGGCCTCAATCACAAAAAATCGGAGTAAGGCAATTTTTTTTTAAATTTTGATTTTTTCAGAACCCCTTCCCACTGTTTCTGTGGAGGTGAACTGAGGATGGCAATGTGCTTGTATATATATTTTGAAGTTAATAATTGATTTTTTAAATTTTATAGGTACTTGATTCCATGACAATAAAGTTCCGCCCGAAACCATGATCGCACCCTCCGTTCTAAAGGCGGACAACACGTTGTTCGTATCATTAGAACACATGCATTGAATAAATCGTACTTAATTATGAGTTTCAAGTATTACCGGAACTGGGTAGAAGTAACTTTCAAACCCGTACTTTGTTACATGTTAAGTGTGTACAATGAAGATATAATTAAAGATGTTTGCTTTTTTCCATTTCTTTGACTGTACAGATTATCAGTTGGATCACGGGATCCTGTATAGTCCCTCTGAAGGCCGATCACGGGTCCGTCTCAGTAGAACCTAATAGTCACAATGTTTAATTTAGTAAGTGATTCCAAAAGGTATTTTTTATTACCGACTTTGTTTTTCTAAAGTTTAGTTGTACATTTATTTCTTATTGGATCAAAAATTGATTAAATCTATCAAAAACAACCGTGAACAAGCCTTTGAGTTTGTTTATATCTCAAATTTTACCGCCTCTCAAAATGTGTACTTAGAATTCGTGTAACGATAAATGTTTTATCGTTACTGAAGTTGTTTGAATTATTTCAGCTCCTACTTAATGCTAAATCCGTTGCTTAACTGAAAATACTGTAAAGAATATATTTTCCAAATTACCTCAACGAATTGTTCTAGAGAAACTGTCACATTGTAGACGTCCTTTTCATTCGAGGGCTGTCGATGGGTCTCTACAAAGTGTTTCAAGTGTCAGCTTTTGTAAGCTGATGTAACAGGAATTAAGGTTAGCCTTAATATGTTTACAAGTATATACTCCTTAATAACGTACGCAAAACTGGTTAAATTTAAATTAAATCGAACGACGTAAGCTTCAGGGTCAAGTTAGGTTCGAATTACCAAAGAAATTCACAGAGAGGTTTGTTATATTCTAAGTCTGATTGTACACATTCCTGGAACCTTTTAAAACCCTTTTTTTGATATCTACTTGGAATGATGAAAACACTACTAATTAATCGATAGTAAATACATAAAACTCAATCATCATTGAACGAAGACTGTTCTACGATACGTTATCCGTTGTTTTTTTATTGTAGGATTGCAGGTTCCGTTCATTTTTAATGTCCTTTAATAAAAGCGTCAGAGCCTGATGTATATTTATTTACCAAACTAACTTTCGTAATTTTAGCACTTGATTATATTATAGCTTTGTGTTTGGGTAACGGCTACAGGAATAAAATTAAGTGGCCACCTTAACTAGGCACAAATAAAACCTTCCGCGTACCGTTAAGCTAACTATCTTAATGATCTACTTAATACTCTAACATTTACTGTTTTTTCCTTGAGAGGTAAGTGAGCGTTGCCATAATTGGAGAAAATGTATGAGAGTTATGAAATATTACTTATTTTTTCTTGAATATTGTGCGACTGTGAACATTACGTCCTAGTGAGATGCCTTTATTTCACGTTGATTTCCCCTTTATTCGTCACGACTCATCAAATGGCTATTGCTAGCAATTAAAGTGATAAATTGCGACACAATGGATTTAGAACAGCCTTTTTCAGTAATATTTGAATAATTTATCACTTAGATGATGTAAAAACCATATCAATTTCGGTTGATAGTACCTAAGTTATTCAGTAAAATGTTTCAAACTTCTTGAAATGTTTTCAGATTAAACCGATTAAAACTATGTCGTGGAGCTTCTCTAAGTTTGTAACCCAAGTTTGACTCGGCCCTTCATTTACATAATTGATAAGCGTAAGCATTCCCGTGAATAGAAAAGTTTTATTAATATTTATGAAAAACATTTGAAAGATATAAAAAATGCTAAACAACAATAGAGATATTCCCAAACGCAAAAGTGAAGTGGCCAGCTGTAGGTATCACATATGACGTTGGGAGACGGATGTTAAGAGAGAAAATATATCAGTATATGAAACAATATCGCAGAGACTGGAGAATTTTGTATGAAATACTTCAAAACGTACTCAAGATGTTTTCCAGAATAATTCACAGCTCACCGAGTGATGCTAAGAAGAATGGATCACTTGCTGGTCAAGGCACACCGAACTGAAAAAGCCTTAAAGCACAAAGAATTTGATTATATTACCTGCACAGGTATCTAGTGTCAGCCTACATAATCAAAATAGATATATGCTAGCAACAATCAGCTCAATGACAATTGTTTGTATGCTAAGTTTTAGCAGCAGGAACAGAAGAAGTGAACAATTAGAAATGTTTGAAATTATGTAAAAGTAGTGCTAGAGTGTTATTTGTAAAGGCTTAATTTTGGAAAAACTATGTATGCAATATTTACTAATACTATTTATTACATAACTATGATTATACTATTCCGATGATTTCGAAGCTCTTGCTTCACAAGTAAGTGATCATTAATGACAGAGATTAAGGAGTGCTCAAGTATCTAAATTGAGTCTCAGTTGAGATACGTGCAGATCAGTAAAAGACAAATTCATCCAGAATGACAAGAAGCTATCGAGTCTAATTTCGAAGCAATGTTGTTAATGGTTGGAGCAGCATTGTTGTTAATCCTTTTACGTTACAGGATTATTAAACTTATTTGAATTACTTTGTCAACTTTAGTACATTACAAAGGAAGCTAATTAAATCAAATCCGCTTTGTTTATAACGTCTTTTGAAAGGAGTTTCAAAATGTACATACCAAATGTACTAAATAAACATTTGGCAAGTCGAAAAATAAACTAAGTATGTAAGTTATTATATCGAAAGGCAAGTCAAACTTAGCATTAGTCCATCGGTAGTTACCAGTGTCTGATTTATTTTTAATCAAAGACATCTTACAGACAAAAGAAGGCTTGATAAAGCAAACGGCAATCATGCATTACAACTTTTATCACAACGAATTTTACTTAACGTTACTAAATAGTTTCTTCCCGTATAGCAAAGTTAGTTTTAGTAAAAAATGAAAAATAAAGACTCACTTCGTAAAAATTCATCATATACGTGTTGATCATGCTTTGATAGAAGTTAATACTTGGTATTGGCTAAGAAATCCTTTACTCTGTTTTACAAAAGTAGTTAAAGAGCGCCCTTTTATCCCTTATAATGTTAGGCGTATTTAGCATCAATTATGCTACATCATACGCCTTCGCACATCTCCCTCGTAAATTAAATTCCTGACATAGAAACTTTAATTACCGTTGTTGTAATTGTTTTACGTGTGGGTGTTATGTTGTTTTATATTTGTTATTTTTTATTCGACTACGGCGAAGCCAAAAGGAAGGGTAACAGCTATGGTAGTCTATGTTTGTTCTACCATGGCGCCTAAACTACTGTACCGATTTTAATGAACAAGGTGTCAGTAGATTCATAATAATGCCCCGAGTAACGTAGTGTATAAAAATTTCATTTAAAAGTTTTTTGGTATACTTTTTTAAACTGTTTCTTATTAATTGGAACCTTTTTGGACTTACAATACAGAGACGGGTTTACTGCTTTAGATATTATCTGCTGGTAAACTGTCGATGCAGAGAAAACAATTATTATAATTCATTGCTGAATATAGACGTCTTCTTAAAAAGTATAGTTTGGTAGGTACATCATAGACTTAAAATCAAATTAGGTATTATTTGTTGGAAACCTCTTCTAGCCAAGTTACTTACAACCTTATAACATCAAATATCTAAAAGTGTAATAATTCAAGTCGCTGGCTTGTTTCTTGGAGATACAGAATGTTTGCCTATATCTTTTAATAAAAATAAATCATTTAATCACATCACTTTGTGCCCATTTAGTTAGATACAATAAACTTATTCAATGATTAGTAAGGATTAGAACAAAAAAAACTATCAAAATTTACTTGAGAGTAAAATCGTAGTTTATTAGCAAAATGTTTTTATTAAAATGTACAATATCTAAGTAGAATAGTTTTTATTTCAATTATCTGTAATTAAAAAGCATCTCACAAAATACTATTTAGTAAATTACTACATTCTCTTTACTTTTTGTGTAAGTTCCATTACTTTGATTGCTCCTTGGACGTCATTCTCGTCAACGGGGACTATTTGTAATGGATAGACGAACGTACGATGCATAGAACCGGCGCTACATACATATTGGTATATTTATATCATGAATGTCCATTATCTAATGGTTTTGGTTCCTCCATGACTGGTCCAGATATGTACACGTGTATGCATTTATCTTTTACTCATCTAAATAGCTGTCAGTTGTAGAATATAGCCTTCAAATTTTTATTATAATTCCTACTTTAATATTTTAAGTGAGAAAATAACTCCATCTTTCAGTCTGTTACACTTTTCCGGCTAAACTGCCGAACTGATTGTAATGAAATTTGTCATGAAGACATAGAGTACTTTTCATTATTTTTCGGGCGTATTTTCCCTACACGCTGCTCTTATTTTTTATGGAATATGCGACAAACGAGGAGTCGTATCGCCTGATGGTAAGCGATTACCGCCGCCCATGGACACTCGCAACACCAGAGGCGTCACCGTCGTGCTGCCGGCCTTTCGGGGATGGAGAGAATGATGGGGAGAGGGGTTAGGGTATGGGCCTCCGGTATCCTCACTCACTCGGTGAAAATATGCATGCCGAAGCGTGGCTCTCCCACATATTATCAAATTATTTAGAAAAATAAAGATTTTATCACTTTTAATGAGATTCTATAACTGATTTGATATTTTCTGTTACTTAGCGGCGAACTCTTCTGTCTTATTTTGTAGTTTTCTGATCTGATTTTTATAGTTAGCTGATGTCGTAAATACAAATATTAGTGTATTTGTAACTCTTCTATGCCATAGCAACTTGTAAAGAAAAAGGCTTTGTTATTTTATTTATAAATGTTAACCCAGAGAAGATTCTAATGTGCCTTTTATTCGAAAAAGTTTATGTTCCCGTGGGGAAAAAATATTATGAGATTATAACAGGCCATAACACCCAGTATTTACACTGTTAAATTAGCTTTACTGTTAATTAACAATGGAAATTATTAATGTAAGGGTAAACATTTATCTTATGATAGATGCGAACATTTAAGAAAAGTAAAGTAATTAGTAAATAGGGTCACCTTGTCGTTGTTACATAATCTACACAAAACAATACAATTAAAATGTCCGCTTGGGACTGTTTGTATTATAAATAAATAGTTTTTCACTTAATACTTATGGGAGTTATAAAAGAAAAACTATTCTTTTAGTATTTTACCTGACAGTCTGTCTATTTGTTCCGGATAATCTCTGGAACGGCTAAACCGATTTTGACGAGACTTTGACTGGCAGGTAGCTGGAGGAATAAGGAATAACTTAACTACTTCTATTATAGAAAAATGTATAAAAAGTAAATTTTAAATCAGAAATAAAACCATTAAAATACTAAACAATATCCGATTTAAAAGCATCAAAAACCGTAACGGTATTACCGCGGGGCAGGGCAGTTACTAAAAAAACATTGTTGTCAACATGATTAAAGCATGCATTAAAATGCATCAAAAAGATGTGTAAATTTCTATTTACCAATATATTTAACTACTATCATTAAAATCGGAAATTAAATTTTAATTACAACATTTTACAAAATCCGTTTTCTTTTCTTACATAAGCACAGCTTGGTATATAATGTAAATAGAAATTACTACATGTTTTCAAATACATATTGACATAAACACTCACTGGGTCATTTTCTGAATATCAGTTATGAACACCAATCCATTTTCAAAGTTCAAGTAACCGCACTTATGTATATAGTCATCTCGTACTACCAATCGACATTAAGGAACCTTCTGGAACTATAGCTAAGCTATACTTTAAATTATCACACATTTGGAATAACAAATTATCTGTCAGACAACCACGACGTCCAACAGGGGAAGATAAAATCTACTAGGTTTAAACGTAAAGCGTCTGTCAAACTGTCGTAACTAAAATCCATCACTTTCAGAATTTAAATAGTATCTACCTAAGTTGTGAATTTGTCCGTATAGTTACGAATTTAGAAGAGAGTGTCACCACCCCTTATTATCCCACAAGTGTCGTAAGGGGCGACTAAAGGAGCAAACTCTGTAGGATAGATAAAAACACTACATAGAAAAGCAAATATGGAAAAAACCCTATATGAGCCCGTCTGGATACGTTGATATAGTAGGCCAAAACTTCCTCACTGAACATCATGATCATAATCATCAGGCTATTGCAGTTTGTTGCTGGACAATCTCCAATTGCACGCCACTTAGTTCAATCCATAGCTTCTCGCATCCAGTTCCGCCAGCCGTCTTGCGCTAATCATCACTCCACCTGGCCTGTGGACGTCCTACACTACGTTTGCCGAGACGCGGTCTCCACTCAAACACTCGTTTATCTCAACGGTTATCGGTTGAATAAAGGGATATATCCGGAAGTGGGCTATGAAGGTTTGTTGATGAGAATGAAGATAAATTTCAAAATCGTTTTTTTTAATATAGTGCCTGCTAAAGTGATTATATTCTGCCTGATAGAAAGCCGTGAATAGAAACCCAGAGTGGTGGTTACCACACTCATGTGAATGCTGTAAGGTGTTCCGTACTATGGTAGTATAATGAGATGCTTTGTCACATCCAGCTTGAAGGACCCGGGTTCATAGTGGAAGGGAAATACGTGCGCTGGTAGTGTAGTGAGTAAGGAGAAACAATACCACTAGTATAGGTGTACTAAATTAGCTAATAGTACTTCTTCTTCTCGGTTGAAAGACGTTCACTGCTAGACATTGGTTATAAGGATTAGATTAGATTTAGATTAAAACATAACTAGTGTGAGTAAGATTTCAACCAATGGCCGAAAATAAAATTGAATGTTAAAATAAGTAGATATTCACTTTTTATATTTCTATTAACACAAAAAGTATTTAGTTTCAGCTGACCGACTCGGAATGTTAAACGCTTGTTTTCTGAATATCGAGTATGCATATTGATGTAAAAATATTCAATCATCAATTCCTATATCGATAAGAAAATATTCGATTACCATAAAATTAATAGATGTTATTTTTTAAGCATACACCCCCATATACCAGGTTAACACATGTGGTTGGGTTTTTGAATTTAGAAACAGTTTCAGCTCAAACTAGAGCCCTAAACAAAATTTTCTGCGACGATGCGAATGAATAGCCTAGTAATATATACCCACGTAACATACTATTATGGTACCCTTTTTAGTAAAAATCTATATAACATCATATCATTGTTATAATGAGTTGTTGTTGCTGAAATTAGTTTTAATTTATTATTTTCAAGATTAGCTTAATTTACTTAGAAAATCCTGAAAGTCATAATTGTTTTTGTAATTGGAATGAGGTAAGTATTCGATTTTTAAATTTACTTTAAAGGAAGTTAACTCTAAGTAATCATTAATTCATAAATGGAAAACATAAAAATACTGGTACATATAATAATTATTTAAAAAATAAAACGAATAGTGTTAATAAGTGCCGACAGTGTAAAACATTCCTTATTATGAGCGCTAAACTAACATTATTAGTTGAGTGGTATCAAGAATGGGAAGACATAGATAAATGTATTTGGGTACGTATTAATAATAAATTATTTACGAACAGATAATATTGTTGGGTAATTAAAAACTGATTAACAACTTCTATACGAACGCCATCCATCCGTTCCTCTCATCAATTACAATTTAATACAACGAGATTTTAATAGTTATTGAAAGTTCTTGATATACTGAATAGAAGTAATTAATGTAGTAAAACATTTAGAATTTAACCTAATATTTTTACTGTTAATAACCTTCAGATTTAGTTCAGAGTTTATAAACCAGATGTACCCATTATGTTTAATACATAGTCATTTTAATTAATTCGCATCGTCAAGAAATGTTATACATATATCTTTGAGGTTTCATTTACGAGAACTTCAGCAATTTTGTAAAACAACACTAGTAATCGACACATGCAGAAGCACATTCACGTCATTTCATTTTAATTAACGATCCAGCAATTGCCACCATAATTTATTATTGTAATAAATGGCGATAGGATAAACTACACCGATATATCATACACTACGATGTTCAAAAGGTACTAAAAATACTTAGTATTCATGCTTTGTTATCACTAGATTTGTGGTTTTATAGTTTTTTTAAACTGTAACTGATAATAAAAACATTATTTTCTGTAATATAACCATGACCGTTTCTGATGAATATAAAGTCGGATAATTTATAACGCACTAGTTTTTGCCCGTGTGTGTTGATTATGGTAGTAAAAAGCCTACGACCTCCCTTATCAAAAACCTTCATGCCAAATATTAAAGTCGGTTTAATATTTGGCATGAAGGTTTATTGTTTTTTAACAGCAAAAATACAATGTTTCGTGTCAATTCTCTTTCTACAGTCGCTAACTCCGCTATTCTCTTGTACACCTACCTATATCTCGCTATAGTCATTCTCAAACATTCTTTAGTTTTCTATTAACATTTACGTTTGTAGAATACAATTTGACTACAGGCTCAACTCAGAAAGAGTTACTATTGCTTTTGAAATATTGTAGAAGTAATAAGAAAAAGTCTGAATCTAAAATGAGACACGTTAAATCAGATTTTTATTTAGATAGATCTAGATTTAACAAATATCCGATCTATCTCACGCGTATACGTTCATTGCGTTGTTTAAATAGTTTTTATTGTTTTTATTTAGTAAACTGTAATATACTTCTTCATCAACACCATCATCAACAACCCATAACTTCCCACTGCTGGGCTCGGGTCTCCTCTCAGGAGAGGGTTAAGGCCATACGTCCCCACGCTGGCCAAGTGCGGGTTGGGGACTTGCTTCTCATTGGAAAAGAATTCAACTGTAAGCTTTTACTGTTTATTGTCTTGCTTTTATAGACATTATAACTTCACAAACAGACTTGAAGTTCATCACAACGCACGAATGAGCTTTAAAAACAATAGCTTACGGCCTTTGTAGTTTACGATTCAGTAACGATCAGTCCCTCTTAAATTTTAACAGCTTTATGTTCTTAATATAATACAAACTTTTGAAAAGACAAAATCACCCTCGATCCACGATCATTGGCTATTTTAATATCACAAATGTAATTTTAATAAAAAACATACACATTGTTATAGTTGCTTTTAAGTTAATACTTTAAAAAGATGTTTACAAATCTTATAACTTATAGCATGTTAATTCATATGTTGACTAAGTTAAATACCAAATAGTCGAAAGAGTTAGGTAAAATTGATTCAACTGAGGTCAATGACATAAAACTGCGCTGACTCATGTAAGAAAATAGCGGGAATTATTTCTAGGTACGAGAACAAGTAGACTAGATATGGGATATTTTCCAGTGATCTGGAAAATTTTAAAAGTAGTTAGGTCGGTAAATCGTCACACCGTTTGACGAGTTATTTTTGGAAAATTCATTACATTCAGAAGTTCTTTTTTTTAAATCTTTTTCAATGCTCTATTATAAATAAATACATTAACAACAATGTTAGAAATAAACTTTGCCATATTTAAAATAAATAAATAGTACACCTGGGTTCATTTGTGGGTGTCGAACGACTTTCCACAACGTATCATAGAACTACCAACACTAGAAGATCACGATTCTACAAATAATCGCAAATTCGACGAGTTACCTACGAT
The DNA here is from genome assembly GCA_003709505.1 of Hyphantria cunea. NCBI lineage: Eukaryota > Metazoa > Arthropoda > Insecta > Lepidoptera > Erebidae > Hyphantria > Hyphantria cunea. Next base: position 2,922,157 of record PKRV01000040.1, read on the forward strand.
ATATAAGTGAGCTAAGTGAGCTTTTTGACACCACTGCGAAATACATCCATCCATCCATCCAAATAAGTTTAATTATCGAGTAGATTTTATTTTACTATAAATAGTTTCGTGAATAATAAGTAATATCGGATGAAGTGGCGGCCGAAAGGGAACTGGTGAGGGCTAGCGGCAGGCGAAAAGTTTAAACCAATATGAAGGTAGACCTCTGATGGTATAGACTAAAGCCGCCTGTGAAGCGAAAGGTACCTGTCGCACGGTTCTGATGGAAAGAGCTGCCCCCTACACGCTTCCCAGAGATTAATAATAACCAAATGTGCATGAGTAATTAATACATGAGAAGCGGTAGGACGGGATAGAATAAAGTAATGTTACGAGAAAGAAGCCTTGGAAATAAGCTTATTTACAATACAAACTTGTGACATCAATTTTTGCTGACTTGATACTGAGCCAGACTATATTATTCCAATAGTTTATTAAAAACCTGAGATAATCACGTAATAAATATATTGCGACTTTATAAAAGAGGTTCATCTCTCATTTTTAAGGACAGTCACTGATTGTGCAGTTACTCATATTTTAATTAAAACAAAATAATATTAAGACACTATACAATAGTTACTCTCCAAGTTTACATGGAAAGTAGAGAAGAGCGAGTTTCTTCTATTAATAATCTAAAATTTTAACAAAAAAAGACTTCAAGAAATGTACCAAATTTAAATGGCACCAAACTGCTTTCAAATAAAAAAAGAATCATCAAAATCGGTTCGCCCAGTCGAAAGTTCAGAAACAAAAAAATACAGTCGAATTGAGAACATATTATAAAGATAAGTTGATAGTTTCACAATTGATAGAACCTTAATCTTCCTTGTGTCAACATTGAACAGGGTAAAGGTAAGTTTGATTATCAAGAGCAGCATTAAAAAAAACAGAACAGATTAAACAATTATAAGCTAGTTAAAAATTATCATCGTTATTTAAAGCAACTCTCTTACTGAGCGAAATTGCTATGTTATTAGAAGAGTTTCTTTTAAGTACAAGTTTTTCGTGGACTGTTTACTTTAAAAACAAATATTTAAAAAATAACCAACTCAGAACAAAATGAATAAGGATCATACATATTTAATAAGTTGGTATTTGACGAGGTACCTTTATAATATTTTTATTATATAGGCAAGTACACCATCCATGAAAAATATCGGTATTCTCTAGTATTCGCCTTAATATGTACTAGAAAAAATTAGGTAAAGGTACAGAAATTTTACTATACTTAAATACAACATTTAAGGCTTTTCTATTCTACTATCGTGCATCGTTTGGCTTTGTGTTCATTGACATCGGAAAGCATTCCAGAACATTTTCTTGTACTTTTTTACGGTCACTTTCATTTTACTTTGTTCTATAAAGCCTAATGCAGTATTAACAACTTATCTATACGATAATATCCCTGACATCTAGGGAACATTCTCATTAACTGAGCAACAGAGAAAGGGTAGTGAAACGATAAAACATTGTATGCCATGAACTGTGTAAAAGTTCCTCAATAGTCTTAGTTGCGTTGTTTTGCTGTTACCTATCTGTAGTTAACAGATGGCGCTGTAAGCTCATAATTCAGATATATTAATGTCCCAGTTTATATATATAAATAGCGATATAGAAATTAAACGTATTAATTAATTACCCACGTACTTTATTACATCTATAATAATATATTAATATAAATAGATTAAGATGATCAAGATATAAAATGACATTGATTAAAATTATTCTAAAAAGTAACGGTCCGGTATAATTTTTAAAAACTTAATGTAAGTATGGAAATCATTATTATAACGAATCAAAGAATACATCTTACTCACCTATTGATAAATAAATTTATGAGCTTAGACAAAGATCTAGTCTTGGGATGTAAAAGGATAAACTAAATTTGGGTAACATCATCACATAAATTATGTATGATTTTCATGAAAACGGTAAACTTGTTTTTGTAACACATCGAATTGTAAGAAAAGGTTCAAGAGAAGATTTAAACAAAAGTTTAGTTCGAATTTTTCCTTTCCATACACGTGGGATATTCTATATACAATGAAGTGAAACGTCTTACATGAAAGCAAGACAAATGCCAGCAACTTATATTATATTGCCGCACTTCGCGACTGACATGGCTATGAATTTTATTCAAAGAAAGTCACGACATATAAGTAAAAAGAGCAGAAAATCATACTGTGTGCGTTTTTGAATTACGGTATTAGGTATAAGTAATACAAATGTAAAATTATTATATACTACATTTCATTACAAATATAAAATTGTCAGCGTTAAACACGAGTACAATTTCAATATTTTAAATTGATACCAAACTACCAACCTACCAAAAAATTGACAAACGGAAAAAATCGTTTGTCCACTAATTTAGTTATTTTTAACTATTTTATTTATGAATTACTTTTAATCGATCAGCAAACAGCTTTACGATTCAAAACTGTAATCCACGTTTACCCAGGCAGAGCGTCGCGTCTTGAAAAGACCGTTTCTAAATAAAAACAAAATTAAATTAAACTTATATTTTTTAATTTCGAACCGTAAAGCGAATGATACATGTCAATTAACGTATTACAAAATGTTTAGGTAATACAGCGGACCCTTGATAGGTAAAAAAACATAGTTTAATAGTAAGTCAGTAAATTAATATCTATAATTAAAAGTATATACAAGTATAAATGGTTTAATCATCAACTGCTACAGCATCGAGGTTGCAGGTTTGATACATTTAACAACCACGTGTATTTGTGTGGTAAATCCCTTGATAAACTTGTTACAGATGAACCCGAAGAAACTTTTTTTAAAATTTACATAAAATCAAAATTCACCCGCATAATGTACTAATTCGGTTTATTGAAATTATGAAGTAAAGTAGAAGCTATATTCTTGTGAAAACTGTGTCGCGTTAAGCAAAATCTTAATTACTTACCTACCGACGTCGGTAATTAGGATTTTGCTTTACATACATTCATGTTTAGAACCGTACTAAGTATGCGTGTTTAAGTACGTAGATATGCCTACCTACAAAAAAGAAATTATACTGCAATACTATGGGAACTAATACTGTAGTACTGTACTGTGTACTAATTTTGTAGACACTGTCTTTAACAACAAATACCTGCAAAATACCCAGTACCTGAAAAAATATAATAATAAAACGTACCATTTTTTGTGTTCAAACCATGGGTTGGTAAGCGTAGGACGGGAGTGGGCAAGTAAATGGGGAAATGAGATGAAACAAGAGGGAGCGCGGAGCATAGGCTGGGATTGGGATGACGCCGAGTCCGTGCGGGGGGGCCTGGGAACGATTCATTGATCCGAACATTCTCGGCACTGCGACAAGGACAACAAAGGGAGGGCCCATTACTAAGCGATATCTCTCTCGCTCTAGTCATTGTAATACTGGACTAGTAGCTGGCTGTTAAAGCTCGTTCTGATACTGTTATGTTTATTTTATAATTTACCCATGGCAGGACCCTACCTAAAGAAATTGATTTAAAATAGAAATATTGGAATAGTTTGGAACCTTCTCCAGATCCTATTTATTATACTATTTTGTCTCTTAAGTATATTTATACAGGGATTTGATACTCAAATTATTAATTACCTTTGTTAAAACCGTAAGTAAGCACTGAAAAGTACTCTTTTACGCTACTTAGGTACAGTACATAAATATCTTGTTTACAGAATTTGTTACGAAAAGTTGAAAATCATCCGTAAATTTACGTGACAGAACAGCAATATATCTCTGTCTCCGTTTAATAATCGAGTAGAGTCGTCAAGCTTTTCTGTCTCTGTCTAACACGTTGTGATTTGCACGGGCGAGGCGACTCGTTGAGTGGCCACGCGTGCCCGTGCCCCCGTCCGTCGTTGTTGCACATCGACATTAACCGCTTTCAGTGTTAGAGCGCGTTCCTGCGCGCTATACTCACATAACCTAAAAGTTAAACAATCCAGATTATTTTAGTAATATTCATTGTTATACCATTAAATACTCATGATTACCTCGAATTTATAAGTTAGTGTTGTGAAAATTTACGCCCGACGAAAGGGCGTACGTGGAGTGTATTTTTGTGTAATACAAAGTAAATACAAACGGCAAGCTGTGGGGATCAGGGGCCTTTTTTTTGCCGCCGCAGGGGATGTACTATCCTGTGAGTATTTTATTAATATCTATTACGCGAAATTGTGGTTAAATAACGTGACGTTTAGTAATTTCTTCGCACAACCAAGTGTGAAAAAGATAATCCTGGTGCCAGAGGAAACGGAGAATAGTGTTATGGCATCTATGGCGCATGGCGTTACATACTTCGGAGTACCAGTTCCGATGGCATAAAATAGACACATAAACTATGTTAAAAACGGCTATTTTCTTAATTTTATGACTCAACCTTACTAACTTTAAAGCGTTAAAACGAAATACCTTCTTATTGTGAAGTTTGTTACTATTTTACAACAAATTTATGTATAATTTAATTATAATTAATATAATTAACAGACAAAACATAAATATTTTTTTTACAGATCATTGGACATTCTTTGCCATTGTTATGACATTGAAGTTGAATGAATTCATTGAAATTCATTGTTGTCTTATTCTGTTAGCCTACAGCCACATAAGATAAAAAGAGATGTATTCATTTACTATTGTTTTACGAGCGTGATACGATTTGTATTACTAGTTATTAATTAGTGCTATTATGGTTGTGTATTAGATACCAGCAATGTTAAAAATGTATTTAGGTGTAAAGCAGAACATGAGGAAAGTTTTATAATGTGTTTATAATAACTGTTAATAGATAAAAACACTAACAGTGGGTAGTTAGTACTAACGGTAGTAGGTAATTAATTAGTTGCTATTGCAAACAATCAAATCACACATGTTTTTGCACTATAAAAATAACAATAAATTTTTGATGAAGCTATTAATATAATCTGTTACAGATTTATGTTAAGAGCTATTTTATTATTGTAGGCTGATCCTTTTTATAACCATTTTCCCTTTAAAATCGGTAACATCTTAACTATAAGATCCATATTCCACATTTCTTTTTTTTCGACCGTGGGATACAATCGGTTTCATGATAGAATAAATTCATTCAATATTTGTTATACAGATAGCACTAATAATACGTATATTACGTCACAATATAGAACAACAATAAAGATATAACTTATACCTACATAGCAACATTAAACCTACATACATAGTTAGGCAACCAATTACAAAACCACAAGAACGAGTAGCGTTTGTTAGACCAATGAAATATATTAAATATTGAGCATCAAGTCTAGCACAGATCGTACCGCTCGATTATTGACGAAAACAAATTTATAAATAAAACTAACCTACTTTTAATCTGCATTTCATCCAGATAGCACCAAAGAGGAAATTAACCAACCTCAACATTTTAAAATTGCACGTAGTTAAAAAACTGAATAGGTATCTTTTGTTACTATATTTACTTAATGAATCTATTTATCCTCATGTTTTAGGATAAAACAAAGTATTGTTGCACCCTCCTTTTTAAAATTACAGCGGGTCTCCAATATCCAAAAGGCAGATCATAGGAACCCGTTCAGCGCCCAAGGTGAACGCGAAACGTTACCAGTAATGGTAATAAGGACAAATTATTCGCATGCCTTTTGTTCACATCTCCCTGTTCATGGTTGTATTAACTTCACAATGTTAGGTCGATTGCCTACCTGTAACATGCAGGTAGCAAGGACCGATACTTCGTACTCAATAATGGACGATCCTTTTATTTTTTTACTTTACATTTTTTTTCTTTACTACGGTTTTCTGTTCATTGAATCCACAAACAAAATAGGTCACCATCTTCGTTTTAAATTCTTAGAAATACTTTTGCTCGTAAATGTAATACCTATATCCTACTCTCTCTCTTTCTCTTCTCATTGAGAGATACAACGTATAAGTATTGCCTAATAGTTTCCATTTAAACTAAATGTCTGAAAAATCAATAGCCGATGTCAAAGGTTATTTTTATCTTACTTAAAAGTATTTCAGCTTTCTATTTTAAAATATTCTACATTATTGTAATCACAAAGTACTCTGGTTTTCATTAATTTCGTTATTGGACGACCGGCTGGCTGTAATGGTGGATCCATTGTTGTTTGGGATCTCCGAAAGTTACAAATTCATTTAAATGTTCGAAACACGGTCGCTTTGTGGGATCTGTTAATCACTTACTTATTTTGCACTTTCGGAACTTCATTAGGTGACGGGAAATTTATTTACCAACTTTTTTGGTTAGTAGTCCCTTTATAACTGAGTTAAGAATTCCACATAAGTTTTAGAAAGTATAGTTAAACAGTTATAATAATAAATTATTACCATTTCCTTCATATGTTTACAAATATGTTTATAAATCATGTTTATAAATCATATGTTTATAAAATACAACGATTTTTTGGCTTGTGTATATCACGCGGTTCCGTATTGTTCAACAGATCACGATATATAAATGCTGCCAGACATACAACAAAATATATACATTAAACTACCTTCCTTAAAGAAAAAACCGTCCCATGATGGAAATATGACAATAGTAGAGAAATAATATTCAAAATGCAATCATTTTAAAAAATCCGAACTAGTCACTATTTTGATCCAAAGTTTTATTAAATATCGATAATTTTTTTCAGTGAAGTGACGTGTACATATTTTGAATATCTAGTATAGTCTATCAGGCCTTAATATTTTACAAAATAGATTATTATCATATTTTATGTAGACATTAAAACCTTTATCTTTATCTATGAGTTGTCTTTCAACAAAGAAGATAGCCGAGACAATTCGATAAACCTACTGTTATCATGGGGTCTTAGATAATGTGGGACAGAAAGAGAGTTGTTAACATAACAGTACTCAAATCTCTGTATTTTTTTAGATTTGCATGTCCTGTTCATAATGTCTTATCGCTAATCATTCATGGTGGTAATCCATGGAAACGCGGGAATTCATATAAATCTTCACACTCACACATTTTTCATGCTATTTCTGGATAAAATTTAACTCTTTCCGAACCAATCGGGCGATGACGCATTTCATGCCTATATTGGGATCCAGAATGTTGTGGAGTGACTAACATGAAACGTTAACCGTTCAATTCAGCTCTTTTGGTCTTCTAGCTCGACTGACTACCAGGTTTTCGATAGAAGTGGTGACGGAGAACATGACGGGAAAACAATTACTCCAATGTTATTCTCAAAATAAAGAAAACTGTGAATGTTTTCATTCACTCACAACTCACACGATTTTTTTCTAAATTAACCACGTTAAATTTCGTTCAAATTCTGCGAGATAAGTCTTACTTTTTGAGGGCTTCATACTAACAAAGTAAACACGACACACGTAAACTCTTGCGATTTAAATTATGACATAGCGACTAACATTTAGACTCAGGATTAAGAAGATTGGAGGTTTTTTAAGTAGTAAGCAGTTGAAAGGGTCGTATAATCTGCAGAAGTGTATAAAACTACTAGAACCGCTATTATCCAGCGCTAACTGAATACAGTTGGCTCAGGATGCGCGGTATGCGGTTTTTGTAGTTTATAGATTATCAATAGATAATGAAGATACTGAGTCCGCGAGGTTGCCAGAACTTGTAGGATTGTTGCAAAGTGGGGACTAGAATTTAATAAATCAACTAACACAAATAACACCTCTACCATCTGTTTGTTTTACCCTTACAATAGTTCAACAAAACTTCCGTTTACAATGGACGCTTTTAGTTGATGTGATTTGGTCCTTGTTACTAAAACTACCAACCCATTTAAAAACTTGGTACCTATTTCTAGTTTTTAAGTCGGTCAAATTCAAACTCCAAACTTCACAATGACGAGGAATCAGCGTTTAATTGTGTCAATTCACTCGCCACAGATATTTTAGTTATATAAATCATGTAAGTAATCGGAAGTTACATTTTCTCGATGTACCGTGAGAATAAGCACTTTGTTCGCCGCGATGGCAAATAGATTTCCGTCCCGCATTTTACCCCTCGTGACAGCTTCGTTTCTGCTATGTATATACATATAAATATTTACGCTTGTGGACACCTCTTCCGCTTGTGGAAACTTCGTATTATTGTGCTCACTGACAATTGATGATGGAACATATTTTCAGCTAAATGACCGTATTCAACTGTCGACGCTCAATTTGTATTAATATTAATAATTTCAAATCTTATTATAAATATATCATCACGTTTGTTGAATCTAATCTAAATTGAAATGTCTGGATGGGTGGACAGTAATAGATAAGTCACATAAAACTTTTCGCTCTTATCCAGTACTTGCTGAAATAAGTGCGTGGGTAAAAGCTACCTGAGGCTCTTGAGCTCTTAAAAATGGTGTCTTCATTAATTTTAAGTAACTTATTTATAACATCTAAATCGGTGTTCAAATATAATTCGCTTAGCCTTGGCTAATAATAAGATTGTTGTCTAAAATTGGTGATAGATGTAATCCGAAATCTAAAATATTATTAAAAATGTGAATATCACGTTTGTATTTCAAATCTCGATTCACACTTCGAAAGCCATTTTGCAATTTTATCGTCATAATATATACTAGTTTGTATTATTATCATATTGGACTGACAGTCGATGAAACAAGAAAAAAAAACAATTTAATTATGTATTTACTTTTTTTATAAGTTAATGTAAGTTTAAAAAGAATGAATGGTATCAGGAGTTGTTAATGGAACCTAGATAGTAATTTGGGAACGCCATATTGTCACCTTTTTTGCTAAAGATTTTTAACTAGGTTCCTTGCATTTCTTTTCTATTTGTATACAAATCTTCTAGTACTTAAAGATACACAATTATTCTTAAAGATCTGATGTACCTTGAAATATCACGGTAGTTTGTATTAAGCTGTAACATTATATTTAGACAGCAAACAAAGTGGTAGTAAATACTTACTAAAGGTTGTAAAACCTATCTTATATCCAATCCTAAATATTGTCATTTCAAATAAAATGCATATGAAAAAATCCAAAAAAAGTTTTCCCCGCTTGTTTACGTTGGATAAAATGTCCATGCATACGTAATTTCTCCCCATACGTTAGCATTATTCGTACAACCTTTAGAAAGATATCTAATTTCGCAAGAGCTCTCATATAAGCCAACCATTTTCTCTCAACTGAATGACGAATGATATTGAAAAAACTTGCTACTTGTCTACGCTCTCGTGAAAAGGAAAGAAAAAGGAGAGGTTATTTTAGAGAAAAAACAAGCGTAACAGTGAATGTAGCTTTAGCAAGCTTATTTTAAAGTAAGCGAAAGTTATTTATACTAGGCTACCTAAAGATGATAGTATATAAATATAATAATTAATACAGTACTGATCACAGGTTTTCATAGATGTGAATAATTTTATCTTGACGATCGCACCTCCGATAGCGATTCATTTTGCGGTTGACTATAAATGTATTCGATCCAATCATCTCTTTGAACATTACTGTACGCAATTTCGATCAGTTGATGGTATTGTGTTCATTTCACTTACACGCATTTTATTATATTCAAAGCCGTTCATCCCAACATTTGGTGGAATCGGAATGACATTAAATTACGATACATGGGAGTTTTATCTAATAAAACTTCGATGTACGGGTGCGCATACAAATTTTGCAATTAAATTGAATTCGTGACATGACGGCAAATATTTTTTATTCTTCTACAACAACTGGGATTGATAATATTACACTTTGTAACCGACTTCAAAAAGGAGGAGGTTCTCAATTCGACAGTATTATTTATAATTTTTTGATAATTCTTTTTTTTATTTGAAAGCTGATGCTTCCCATTTCAATTTGGTTCCGTTCTTGAAGTCGGTTATTTTTTGCTATCTCATGCTTGAACGAGATCGAGGATCTACCTTATTCTATATCTATTCCCCTCAAAGAAAAGTACTAAAAATAACGTACTTTCATATAAATTTTCTCTCTAACATTTAGATATTGAGTCAGTCTCCATATAAGACTAGTATTAACTTTTATTCCTTGCTGTCTTATCTAAGAGCAGAAGAGACAGAAATTACAACATACCTAAACATTCAAAAGATCAAAAGGATCCTTCACAAAATATGCTAAACACTGCCTTGTCTCATCTTATATCATAAAAACAAAACTAATCAAAACTATTTGAATTTTTTATGTGACATTGTACACAAAACTGTAAAAGTTCCCAAATTTAGACAAGCGAACAGTCTTGTTATAACAACTAGAAGAAGATCTTTGTTTGATATTTGATGTTTATAGTCAGTCAAAAAACCAACACGTTGACTGAGACGAAAGCCTTAAGCTTACCGTGATTTTGCTTTGAACTTGGTTCTTCTTCTAACGATGTGATGATCATAATAGAAGATTTATTGTTATTCTCAAAAACCTGTTACTTGCACCACTACTTATGCCTAATATGATTTTTTAATGCGTATAATCCTACATCGCTGCAGTTACGGCAAATTCGTTGGCATTATCGGTGCGTTTGCAACACGATACTGAACAACAAACACAAAAGTAAACAACACTGATAAAGTAATACATTTTTTACGATATAATAAATTCAAACGAGATAAAAAAACTTGAGAGGACTAGACGACTACTTGTTTATGTATCAGTAATTTTAAACTTAGAATAATTAAATCAAAAATTCATCATGATTAGCATTTGTTTTTAAAGTGACCTTATTAGTAATTCATTGCTGTTGTAGTGTTATGTAAGTTAACAGGTGCTCTCTAATATAATTAGATTATTACCATTCCTGAAAAGTTCTAAAATCAAATAATATACGTAAATAAAAAAAATAAATATTTTTCTGGCTTTTCTAGACTCTCTGGTCCTTTACTGTTTAGGTTGATAAACGATTTTAAGTATCGATTATTTAAACAATCGTAACTTCTAAATTCAGACTAAATTAAGACATTTTATTGTATGACATGACACGTGACTTGACCAAATTTTCGGCATAGTGGGGGTAAGTTCGCGCAGATTTGCGCGCACACTTAGTGCAACAAATCAAAACAAACAAAATAGAAGTGCAGCAGACTGATCGCTCGCTCGGGACGGTGCTACTGCAATCCCTGCGTCCCTTTATCAACCAATGAGACCTTAAAAACTACTCCTGCGCATCTAACGAATCTGGCCAAGTTAAGTGCTGGTCTCGATATTATAGCTTTAAATTAACAGAAAAGTTAAAGAAAACAAGGAATAATAAAACTACTAAAATCCTACGACAAACTGTCTCACGTTTGATGTGTATAAATGAATAGTTATATGTATCTTGTTTATCTTGGTACTTAGTAGTCGATCATAAACAGGGGTAAAGCCGCATATACCAGCTTGTCTATTATATAGCAATTACAATCCAATGTCCAACAGCGAAAGAAGAAAGTTGTAATTAGTAAGGTGCTACGAACACTTGAAAGAAAGCAATTTTAAATTCTTGTCAGTAAAATAAGTCAAAAGATTAAAAGCGAAACATTCAATCAATAATTTCAAAGAATGGATTTCTTTATTAAAAGCAAGACAAGTTATTTGTAACTTTGACTTACAAACGGTTGAGCGTAGAGTAGAACGCGAATCCACGATTTGTTTTTGTTTCTTTTTAACAATTAAACTCGTTTTTATATAGTTTAAAATTGCTTAAAACGAATATTTATTATGTGGTTAACTCTATTCGGTTGTTAAACCTTTTTAATCTAGCCTTCTTTTTATTTTGTTCATTTTTATTTACAGAATACTGCCAACTCGGGCTTTACTACTATGAAAAACAGATTAACTTAACCCTTTTTATTGATGTCGACACAGATTTTTATTGAATTAAATTCTTAGTCTATATTAGTCTATACATCAAGCGTAATTTTGAATGAATTGAAGTGTACTACATTGCTAGGCGACTATTACGCGAAATTATTCACCTACTTCGTCGCTCGGTAAAGCAATAATTGGAGAGAGCTTTTAAATTACGCATTAAAATTAAGCTGCGGTAACATTTCTGTTCACACACTGCCAAAGCACATATATATGGCATTCTCAAAATATTTATGGTTCATCGTTATCCGATAAAAAGCGGCACATTCTGCGTCTATTTGTTATCACCACATTAAAATAATGAATATTTCACTTGACAATATCACGCTAAATGTACATAGTGGAACTCCTTTGACACGAAATATGGTATGTTTATTGTTATTAACAAATAAATATGTAGATAGTTAGTAAACGTGTTATTTTAAGATATATTTATTATATATATACCATAATAATCGCATCGGATCGGATAGCATTAATATTAATAGGGTTACCTTTAAATTTACACAAAGTTTCGATCGACATGTTATTTACATATTAATCTGATACGCCAAGTAGCTTTTTCAACTTGCAACGTATACAAAAACTATCGTTGTATATATACGTTCAGTGTATCTGCAGCACACATTAAGCTACCAGCTCAAATACGATATCGTGTTCTTAGCCTTTATTATTCCCAAGATTATATGTTTAACCGGTTTTACCCGAATATCAGTTTTTCCACAACTCAACTATTTGTCAGTACAATTGAGGGTACTGAAATCAATTGGGAAGTCCCAATAACTATTGCCAAAGATGTTCATGACAACCGGTACCGAAGGCTTGACGTGCTTTTGGAGGCACGGGCAGGAAATATCGCCATTTTTCATACTCCGGGTTGCCATTAAGAATTTCTTGTACGAAATATCCAACAGCAATCCGATCCGGGAATCGAATCCAAGACCTCTTGATTTGTAGTCGCTTGCGCTAACCACTAGACCAACGAAGCAGGCTGAAAATACGATGTTAATATATTAAGATTATTCTCTTAAAAAATATGATAAAAAAATTGAAATGAATCAAGCTAATCACATAACCAAGAATTCTAATGTCCTAAAAAACTGTCTATAAACATGCCCATCAAGTCAAGATATGGTATAAAGTAAATAGTATTTGAGGAACCGAAATGTGTCGAAAATCACATGACGACAAAACATTTTTGAACGATCTATCGCTTGTGGCTATTATAATACAATGTTTTTATTTTCATTGTGGGAATTAAATCCAATTGAATCATTGACGTACAATGGCTGTACTAGATTTGACTAAATATTCGATAAAATATCACATTCTTAAATAGAAATTGTATGTTATCGTACATGCAATATAGTATTATAATATCGCCCACGAGAAAAAACACTGGTCCCGAGTTTCTTTGTAGTTTTGATGACGAATGCGTTCTCGTGGTTCATTTGTCTAACAACCGCTCGCTGACAGTTGCTAATCAACTGTTGGACATAAATACAACATTTTGTTTTAATTGTAAACCTCTAATTGTGACATTTTTGTATGCCATTTGACTATTTGCCGTACAGAATTGTTGTAATAAATCACCAAATTTTTTAGCAAAATCTTGCATTATCTAATTAACAGGGTCTTAGTTTCCGCTTTATGTATATTTTTGATTGAATTTCTTCAGTTTCAAATGCATATTTTATTTTTTTTAAATGTAATGGTATTGTGTTTGATTTGTTGTTAGTGGACGCGATATCATCCTTTTTTTACTTCGGTATTGCCAGTTGACTACGGTTTTCTTGACTTCATAAAGATGTTCAGAGGACTGGAGACTACCATTACTCATGAAATTTGATTTTCTATAATATACACACCATTTACTGTCGCAGAGAAGAAACACATAATTACCACAACCTACTTCATTCCAGATGTTAGCATAGCAACATCGTTTATTAATAATAGATGTTTAAAATGATAAGGTTAACAGTTAGAAAATATTATTAAGTCCTGTATCAGAAGCATTTTAATGCATTTTTGTGGTATTTGCGTAATTGTTTTTTGCGGCTTATTACTACGGCTAATACCCGTTTATTCTATTCTTTATTGTGTCACTGAGTTGTTTTGCGTTTTCTTCCTCTTCATTGGGTTACCTTAAAGAAGTGTTGACTTTTTTTATATTATTCAAATATATGTACATATATATTTTTAGAGTTTGTTGTACAAATCTTAAAATATTTGTCAAAAATTCTTTTTGGATAAATTGGCTTTTCTCCAAGACCATGGATATCTAGTTTAAATATCTTCGTATCAGACGACCGTCTGCGTCTTGAGTGCTATTATACATGATTTACATCCTCCCAGTGTCAATTCAGAATAGGTACCTAAACATACTAAAACATTTTATATACGACTGCTTTTATGTATTTTTATTTTTGTTGAGAAATATTGGTTTTACTTTTAGTTTTGTTTGCTAAAGAAAACCATGCAATATAAAATTTAAAAGAAATAATAGAATATTGTGTTACATTTTATGTAAGTATTTTTTTTATTGCAACCCCTGTAAGTAATGGCTATTAGAATTAAAAAGTAAATAAAAAATAAAATAGTTCCCGATTCTAAATCAATTTCTAAATTCGAGGTATTTATAAGTAATGAATAAAGAGTTACATTAACCACCTCTTAGCCCTTTACTACATCAACTTCAAAATTATTATTATACGTCTGGACTTTGTCATACTTCGCTGTGGTACTTGGTGTATTTTATATCAGCGAACACAGCACAAAAAATATCTTTGAAGCAAGTTATATTGCATATCATGTCAAAATTCCAGTTCAATCGGTGTAGAACTTTTAGTTTTTGAAACGTACACGTCTTATTTTTTTATATATATTAGAGATTACTTGCTGTCTCTTGCAACTTCGTCTGCGTCTCTTCTATCTTTTTGTCCTATCTTAGGGATGCCTGTAAAACAAAAAAAAATCGATTAGATAATTTCGGAGTTCATCGTGAGCAACAACGTGACAAGAAAATTAAACACACATAATAGATCTAAACGTTTATAAACATAATTAAAATTAGACAATTTGAAGTAATTTAAAATTTGTTTACCAATATAAAAATTGAATTAATAAGCCAGTACAATTAAAACTGTTAAGAATTGTTATAATACTGTAAACTTCACAGGCAAGTGTTAAGTAAGTAATTTAAGAATGATAACTATCTGCTATCGCATATATTACATATTACCAAATAATTGTGGTATGAACAAAGAGTTAAAATATTCATTGTACCAATCGTTGTACCGTCCACTGGTTGTATCATCTTACTAAAGTAAGTGATAAAAAGGACTTTCTTGTGAATCGTTTTTCTGCGATTTTACATTTTTGTTTATTAATTCAGACTCAGTGTTAATGAGATTGTTATTCAAAAACAAAGAATTTGTAAAAACGAAAGGAAGGGAGAAGGAAACCCCAATATTGCCTAGCATTGCTACGGGATGAACGGGACTGAATATTCGATAAAAAATCACAATTTCCTATATTCCCGCAAAACTGGTTTATATTAGAATGTTAGTTTAATAACGGTTAAATAACTTGTAGGTTTAATATTGATTGTATGAATAATGTATAACTGAGCTAGCTTTTATATGCGATTTTGCTCGCTTAAAAGTTATTATTTCTTCCCTGGAATCTCCAGTCTCCACCACCAGATATCAAATATTTCAAAGGTAGTAATAATATTTTTTTTATATAGCAATACTTATTCGTATAAAGTTATATTTTCCCTCTGAATTATGTATATCAGAATGTAATATTATAACAGAAAGATCAAAACGTACTGTTCTTGAATCGAATCCATTTCTTTTTAAAGAGCTCCTCTTCTCTCTTCTTCTCTCTTAAATATTTTTTTAAATTATGTTATACATTACAGATACTGGAATATCATGAAAATTACGTCTATAATTGAAGACTGAAGACGTTGGATATTAAATTATTTTCTTTGTTTTTGTTATAGAACTATATTTTATACAGATACAACATCTACGCTACGGTCACTGATTGGAAGTTGAGCGTTGTTTATACGTAGATAACAGGGTCATTTGTTATCAGAGAGGTCACAGCCAGTTATTAGGTTTTATTGACATTGCATTCGTCACTTACTCTTATATGAATATTATCAGAATGTATGTGCTCGTTAAATACTTTAAATTAATATATTGATTAAAGAATTTACTCACCTAATTACATTGTCAATAAACCGTATATGTTCATACAATGTATTTAATACAAGCTTTCATAATATAGGATTTCATATTAGTTATTCCTAAGATTATTTGGAGTCGGCTACTAGTTCAACCGGATTTACCTGAATGTCAGTTTTTCTACGGAGCGACTGGCATCGTACTTCCGTAACCCTGAGGGCAAACTGAATTTGAAGGTTAAGATAGTTGTCAGTATATTTGAGGACACTAATAACGATATTGCCATAGATGTTCATAACAACCGAAACCGATGGTTTAACAATGATAACTAAAATAAGAAAACTTGATTATAAACGCATTATATTTTAAGAAATAAAAGCACGATAACGAATTAAAAAAATAGAGTGTTACACATTAATTTGTTTATCAGACTCGTTACCAAGCTTTTGGATTCCTCAGTGAAACTAAGCTAAATTAAATTTACTAGTAGCCACTTATGAGTACTATCCGTCTTATGGGTTTACTATTGTCTCCAAGATTTCAAATATATTTTTCTCCTGAGTTACATGAACTCATGCAGTTTCTTATTTCGGTACGAAAATAGATTCAAAGAAGTTTAAATTAGAAGCTGTCCCTCGTTATGTTTACGTAGTAAGTCAGTATGTGTAGTTAATAAAAGTTATAACGCCTTACATTTTTTGACAGATTTCTCATCTCTGATCAGTCCTGTGGCTGGCGTAAAGCGCACATGGCATATCGGTTAACCGTTGAAAATTAAATCAGTTGTATCTTTATTTCCAAATAAAACATACACCCGTATCTTGACTGTAAGTTATTAAGTTACCAACGTATACGTAAATAGATTTAATCAGCGGACAATAAACTATGACAGTACTTCAAGATTCAATTCATTGAAGTTAATTAAGCGAGACCTAATAGGCGCGGCTCGTGAGTCGTCGGCCTGCTGGGTATACGTGGCAATACACCTGGACTACGAGTTCTCTAGTTTATTTGCTCTAACTTACTTGTACAGTGAGCTTTGATTGCAGTAAGCCAGTCTAGTCCGCCTTAAAATTGCACGAGTGAAAGGAAGCGTTACCAATGTTTCCGCGCTTAAGGGACCTTGCTTCTACCATATTTACTGTAGTCATTATTTTGAATAGCGACTTTTAATCTTTTACTTCGTGAAGGATGTATGTGTATGTCTGTCCTTAAATACGACTATGTATCGTTTTAATTGTTACATTGACACTGGTAGTCTTAATGTTATTGACTTGTTTACCTCCGTTGTGTATAATGACTAATCAAGCTAAGGGTGAAAGTCCTTGAAATAAACTTAATGTCAATGTTGTTTGCGCACTGAGCGTCTTCGTATCGAAATCGTTATATTAATATGGAAAATTACAGCAACTTGTATTCAAAGATTTATTTTGTACTAACTTTTTTTGCTTATGTCCTGTCTGGGGATCTGGATCATCTGTGACCATGTTTTCATATATATATTGTAATAGGAAATATAATTTTTGACGCTTGTATACATATTTTATATATTTTCTTTGGTTTTTTCCTAGTACATAATTTTAAAGCAGGTAGGTTACGTTCTTAATGTATGAATGTGTGTTAAAATTTTGTACTTGCAATTTACTAATAAAACAATATGTTATACTTAAAAACCGTACCTATGTATAAAATATTGTAACAAAAAAGTTATGAGTGCACTCATGATAACAAACACATAATAAATTTATCTATAACCTCAACCAAAATTCTTATTTGAAGAAACTTCTATTGGTTGTAATGAGCGTTATGCGGTTTAATGCTGAAGGTAAACAACTTTGATTACTAAATAGTTGCAAGTAACACGATTAGCTATCATTCCACCTATGATCCGCGGCTGCCTTTAACGTCGTTTAATCGGGGCGAACGGGCGAAGCACGATGCTTATGGTAGCGTGTAGCATATAATGGAAAGCGAGCCAAAGATCACATACACATTCGACGCTAATTGTAGACTTATGGAGTATGTTTGATGTACACACGTATGTTTCTGTTTGCAACAAAACTGTCACTTTCTCTTTTTTCATTGAACTTTGTCCTCTTAGGTTGTTTACTCCACTAGTAATTTATATTTTTATTATCATGTTTATTTCTTTACTATTCTCAGAGTCTGTTTATATAATTGAGGCAGTAAATTGGACATATAAGAAGTTGTAAAGTTATCATCGTTTTATAATTTTCTACGTCTAACGTATATTGATTTTGTTTTAAATGGTGCCTTTTTCATTTGTTCTCCTCGACCTAAAATCCGTTACTGCCTTTTCAATATTAAGCTCTTTGTTGGCATATTTTAAGGTACTGACTCACACTACTTGCCGTCCTTGATGATCATGTTGTTCGAGGCACGGAAGATTGAATTTTTGTTATCTGTTAAAACAGGCTAGTACCTAATGTATTTCATGTTATAAAAACCACAATATGACAATAGCGTCTATAGCTAATTTTAAAAAAGCTATATCTAAACTATTTCCATGTCGAAGAAAGTTTTACAGTTTGAAACTTGTGTGTTGTAAACAGTTCGGTGTCTTATAGCACACAAAACTTAGTCTTTATCTCTTTGGAACTCTATATATAATAAAGTAACAGTTTTTATACAGAATGGTGAGCTATTTATTCGGTCTCTACTGAAAGTGTCAACCAATCTGACAGGAATTCATGTGCATAGGTGTGACTTACACTGCAATGGTCATGAAGGTTTTTATACACCATGTCTTATGAAAACAGACTTATGCCTTGTATTGGTTAGTTATCTTTCTTCTTTCTCACCATAAAGTGAGTCGCTTGATCAATGTTTATCAGAGTTATCAAAGTTTTAAAACTTTCAAAGTTTACTTACTTCATTAACTGAACATGCGCAGTATATTTAACTTTATAAATTGTTGTTGATCTTAGTGATGATGTTGATGTTAAAGTATTAGGCACGCTTTCTAAACTGCACGACGACTATGATTATTGAGTAAATATCTTTTATCTTGTTATAAAATAATTCTGACGAAAAGGCTTAACGCAAGAGATATTTTACCTCTCAGGGGTACTTAGCAGTGCTTTACCGGCATTTGCGGTTAGCAAACTTAGACGGATTACGGATCAAGAACACGCCTATTCAAAAGAGGACAGAAGGTATGTGCCGTTCATAACTTTGGGGTTTGTTCTTAAGCTAGATTTACAGCGAGAGGCATTACCAGTTAATTATTTTTACAATAACGTCCCCGAATTTCATGTAGCTACCTTCCGAGAACATTTATCTTCAAAAACCATCATAAGCGGCATTATTAAATAGTTGGGAACTTTTAAATTTCTAAATTAAACCAAAAAGTATAAAGTACAAGTATACTAATTTTTTTCAACAATTCTGTTAATCACGCTTAATTTGTAATTAAACGTATATCTCTTCTATGGGGAAAATAATGGTAAAAAGAAAGTTATATGATGTCTCATATAACCTATTGTAAATCTAGCAAAGTACTTGAATGTATTTGTGTATACTTTGTGTCCGTTTCATGTATGTTTGTAAAGATCCCCGTGACACAGGAATGTATATTCCTAATGCGGGAGTTGTGAAAATAATAATAATAATAATAATCAACTATTTTGTTCAGAAGTGTCTTTTTGTTCTACATTCGCGTTTAAATCTGTTCGAATGTACCAGCCCTTATAAATATATAAATGCTACCCTTGTATTTGAAGGTTTACACTAGTATGGCTAAATAAGCAACTTCATAAGATGTTATTGATAGTTTTTGGTTTAAAAAGAAGTTTATTAAGCATACGAATTTACTTCGGTATCAGCTCAATACTAGTATGTCATGCAATAAGAATTATTTTCGTGAAATAAATTATTTTAAACACTGAAACTATAATTCAGTCTAAATTTTGTATAAAATATTAAAAGTGCCTAATTTATTACCATCCATCATATATCCACATCTGTACACAGGGAACGCCCACTTGGGAGGACTGCCCATGGTTATTCATACGTAATACTCACCGTGTAGAATAATAAATAAAGACCAAACATGAGGGATGTATGGAATCTTCGTGAGCAGTTAATTCAGTGGCGTCAGTATATTTCCAACACATTCTTTCAAGGCAAATATATCCATTAAAAATTACAAGCCAAGTAAATAATTAAATCCATTCATCTTTATAAATCAATTTAAAATGTTATCAACTTAAGATAATCAATATGTAAAGCAATAATATAGTATAATATACCTAAACATAATGTTTTTTGGTTCCAATTGCCATAACTTGCTGTCTGCTTTTTTTGGGCAAAATAGTCATGGAAGTGTGAAGAGTGCAGTAAATACAATGTATAGGCATATGTACATCATCCTCATCTTAGTCACCATCAATTTGGTGACGTGTTATAAATGAAACCAGTAACCATACATACAAAACTAAGCATTTGTCTACAAGAGATAGTTTGGAGAAAAAATTTAGAATACATCGTACAGTGTACTATAACATTTTTTGAGTCGCACACTTTTTCCCTGAGTTACCTTTCTCTGTGGTAACCGTAAGATTATAAGCGTCTTTATTTAAAATAAAAGTGGGTCGTTCAATTTGTGAAATATTTAGCATGTGTACCTGAAGACCGAAGGTTTAAATCGTACATATTTAAGCCGTTGTTTTGCGTAGCAGTATTTCTATAACATACTTTTGTTTTCTGAGAACGTTCTCTTTATTAGCTTCTCTTTATAAACTGCGTGCTGAATTTAAAACCAAAGAAATTTATTTAAGTAAAATGATTTTTTCTTACTTTATTATCAAAAGGTTGCAGCTAAACTCTGTTAGACGTGTTGAAAAAAATTTTTTTTTAAAAAATATAATGGATTATTTAAACATAATAATTAATAGACCACCCTCAAAGAAATGCTGATGAATTGACAGGTAGTGCTATTGCTTTTAGTCTACTATGTGTACTTGTCAAATTAATCGACAGACATGAATTCATTCAGGAAGAGATCGTTATATTGTAAATAAAATGTGATTACTGATATGCAAAATTGTTACGACTGTAGTACCTACCTACGTTAGCTAAGAGGAAAAGTCAAAATTATAATTTAATGAAGACGGAAATATAACATTTCTCGATATGATTAGCATACTTATTTGCATTGGTTTTTTTACTGCTTTCAATTTTCTATAAAATCATAAGCTATTAAATATATAACAGACAATTTATATAAAATATAACTAGACAGGTATATACTTTTTATTAGTGGTGTCATCATTTATTTAGAGTCAATTCTGTGAAACAGGTTTTCACTCTTATCTCAATATAAATCGTATAAATGTCACTCAAGATTATGTCATAAGATTATTATAGTGGAAGTTGTCTATCAGTTTTCCATTGTATGTGTATATTTTATATATGTATGGGCCTGCCAAACAGACTCTACTACGCCTGATGGAAAGCATGAGCACTATGGATGCCTATCGAGATGCTGTGTGTGAATGAATGTGAGTTTAGGTCGGTCGTCTGTGAGAGAGTGGTACTGCCCCGGTCTAACCAGCCCGTTCGGCTGAATTCAGCATAACTCCACTCCCTTAAAAAAATTCGCCTTTTGAATATCTGGATTTAAGCACTATACAACTTTAATAATGCGCTTTTGTTTGTAAAATAATAATTACATTTTTAATTATTTTTTTCTTCATTTAGATAATCGTATTATTTAAGCAATATGTACATACTCCTTGAAAAATAAATCTTCGATTTCAGAATTCGACTCAAGAAATTTATATTTCACTTTCTGCTGAAGATTTCATTGTTAATGCATTTTTGAGACTATGTTCGCCTCAGGTTTCAATTAACGTTTATTTAGAGAGGTCAACTAATAATACGAGTATTACTCTATACCGTGACCTTAAAACCTTTTAAAAGGTTAAATATTTTAGCATGTTTCTGTAATATAAAAAATAAAGTTATACCCACTCTCTAACACACAATGAAATCAAGGTAAAACCATAGAACGTTATGTTTAATTAGATTTACAATACGTTAATCTAATTAATCATTTATTTTATTAAACATAAACTGCAGGTAACCAAAGAGCTCAGTTTTGTATAATACGTATTTAAAGCCACCACTGAACAAAACAAAACGAAACGGATATATTTTGTGGTTTATTTTTAAATTACGCTTTGATTCAAATGTATTCGTACTCCGATTCAGGTGAATAGGGCAACTTATCCCAGTCTAGAGTGAGGCGCATGAAAAATACTTGGGCAGGTGCCAACGTTGCTCGGCCCGCGGACGGCGATGTTCGGCGTCGCGTCGCCTCTTGACTCGACCATCGGACTCGATAACGCAATGCAATACCTGACGTCTAAAGTGCATCGCTTACGTTAGCTCTTTACTAAAAATATATCTCTGAATTGTTATAATACTCTAGTTTTGTCCTTAATCACTAAAATTTATTGCAAAGCTTAAGCATTAGGCCGTACTAAATAATATCTTCGAACTTACGACACGTAACACATTCGCCAATTAAAACGAATCCTTAATCAATAATATGAAACAAATACAAAAAAAAAACTCCGAATTATGTCTAAGATGTGTGATTGTTAACAATTCTAAAATGTATGGATTTTTGCTAGTGATAAGAACATGTAATTTAATTTTACCAATTAACTACTTAGCTGAAGTTAATAAGTTATCTAGTTGTAAATACATGCTTATGTACGTTGTTTGAAATTTAATTTTAATTGTTTAAATAATGTCGTAGAAGGCATTAGCTTATTTCATGCAATCAGAAATACAATATAGTTTAAACTATAATTGTCATTGGATTGTTGTTCATATTTTATTTGAGTAAAAACTTGGAAGTCACCTGCTTTTATTTATTTCAGGTGAGTAACGGCAATGTCATCGATACAGGAACACCTACCCTACTGGTATTTACAATTTTTTACTTAGCACGAATGCATGTAAATGTATTCACATCTCACTTAATACCTAGACTATGATTTACTAACTTTCATTCTTAAGTATTCTTTTTTTCATTAGCTTTTTATCAAAAAAAAAAATATCACATTCACAAGCACACGTAACTGTATGCAATACTTCAAACTAAGATAATTTACTTCCCTTTAATTTCCCATGTTGAGCATAAGTACTTAACGATATTTTAGTTACAGTCAATGGAGCTTTTGGCTTAAAAGAACTCCGTAAATGCAAACAATTTTCCTGTAATGATAAAGCATTTTTCTATTTTCACAAAGCATTTAATATTTTTTTAAATAATGGTTCTGTTCAATTCATGTATGAATTATACAATTTCACTTATATTATATATTTCGAAGTAACAATGCCTTTGTAAAAATAAAATATAAGACCTTAGAGAATAAGGAGAAATCAAGGTTAATTGTACGCATAGAGTTTGATGAAAAGATTTTGCAGCCCCTTTTCATTTCGGAGCATTTTAACAAATCCTTGTGCCGTGAGCATTTAGATTGCCACGGAAACGTTTTTAGGGTGACTTTATAGTTAAAATACGTTTAAGACCCTTATATACAACCGTTATAGCAAACAAATAGTCATTTAATCTATCCACGACTTTCACCATTCACACTCGTTTTTCATTATTAATCTTGCATGCTAGCCTGTTCTCATCAAAATCTCATGTATAATAATAAATTAGATTGCTTCAGTCTAGGCGTGACATTGATATAGGCCAGAGACTGGCGAACGAAGTACCAACCACGCTTTGATCTGCAGACGCCCTGTTATGCTTATGAATTGAAGTAATTAATTAATTAGTCCTATTTGATGTCCCTGTCGTGCTAGAGTCATTTATTAGGGTTTCTACATACATGTATAACAAAGATTTCCATACAACAATGTTTACAAATGTTAAAATTCTTATACATTTAAGTAGAATGTTTTAAAGGTTACTTATCATATACCTAGCATGAACTGCACACCAGATATTGTATAATACAATTTAAGAAATCTTATTCAAGCTATTATAAGTGCAAATCTGCTTTGCTTGAAAATCATTTAAATATTCAAATTAGTTGTAGTCTGCTTATATCGATACGGTTAGGCCTTATTTGTGGATAAAAACTGTAAAGTTTATTAACAAAAGTTACCAAAATATTAGTTTCTTTGACCCGAACATTTCAAATTTTACTACACTGACGCGTTTATATACATAGAGTATCGCACCGTAGTGTAATGCAGCGCTTAGTATATTTCAGAACTGTGTTAGTATCAAATGCAGTTCTCAACACTCTAATATATTAACTTCTAATTTTCTTAAAATAAATTTAATTTTCCTCTTTGTTTTCCCGACATTTGTGTATTAATCACAGTTATTTCATGAGTCAGCAGCTACCCGCATAACTAGATTTTAGTTTTAAAGGTCTTCGGGAATTTATTAATAAAATGTTATATGTAGGTTATGGAAACTACTAACTAACTACAACCGTATGAACAGGTAATTCATTATTTATGGTGTCTAAATCAACTACAATATTATTATATTTCGTTCATACACGAATTGCATACACATAGAACAATCTATCAAGGATGAAGAATAATTAGTGAAGTCTTAACTAGTTTTATATTATATGAAATCGAATCACACATAGTGTGCCACCTTTGAGAATTATCGTGTATTGAAGTACTATTAAGGTCTCGCCTGGACCAGTGCCAAAGTTTTGGTATTATTAGCGACGTCGGCAACGACAAAGTTAATCAAGCTCAAATAAGATCAATATTTCCCGTAGTTGAAGTAATAATCTCAGGGCCAAGCGCTCGTCCTACTTATTGTCTGTCAGGTGTCTACTTGGATTAACAACCAGATCGAATAGTGAAAACTCTGTCAGATCTTCATCCAAATTCCATGTCGAGAAATGACATAGCTATTAATTACATTAACCGTTTATTTTAGCCTTAACATTATTATAAGCGGCATACGAAACATTTTTGGGAAACAAAGAAATGTAATGTCTATGTGCCTATTGACTAGAGGTTTAAGAATTTATTTATCCCACTAATATTATAAACGCGAAAGTTTGTAAGTATGGATGGATGTTCGTAACTCTTTCACGTTAAAACTACTGGATGGATTTTAATGAAACTTTACAATAATATAGCTTATACATCAGAATAACATATCGGCTACAATTTATAAAGATATCACACAATATCTTTGTACCGTGGGTAACACCGCTGGGCTCAGCTAGTTTCTCATAAGAACTATACTCACAATTCCACCCATATTGAATATTTACATATACGAACATTGTGT
Source organism: Hyphantria cunea (assembly GCA_003709505.1). Classification (NCBI taxonomy): domain Eukaryota; kingdom Metazoa; phylum Arthropoda; class Insecta; order Lepidoptera; family Erebidae; genus Hyphantria; species Hyphantria cunea. The sequence continues at coordinate 2,947,544 of PKRV01000040.1, forward strand.
GTAGTGTATTTTATAGGTGTCCACCTACTGTAGAAAATTAATAAAAATACATATTTGTGAAGTCAGTAATAGTGTAAAATATATTTCTATGGCTAAATGGTTAAAAATCGAAGTAATAGCCAATGACTTCGCATGTGCTTCTATTATAAAAATATTACGGAATTTCAAGTTTGAGTTCTGGGTACAGTCAATCATCACAAGTTTATTTGATAAAATCTATACTGCTTTCCATGTAACGTTGCGTGGCGTGACCGTTCGCGTGAGATTCCTGCGTGCGGCTAGAGAAATTCCGCGTGTGCTTATAACTATTTAAAAAAGTATCTATCTTGCATTCTATGTTAACGAGTAAAGAAAAGTGATAAACTCGAATCTAAAATTGAACAGAACCAGTAATAGGGTATAGGGCACTGAAAATCTTGCGTGTAATTGTAAATTTAAAAAAAATGTGGGAAAAAAATTGAGAAAGGTTAATTAACGCGATCGTTGGTCCGTTAAATAGGTTACACCTCGGGTGCAGTTTCAAAGAGATTGGCTCGGCGAACCGAGCGAATAACCCGTGATGCAACCGGCATCAACGAGCATTATAGGTATCCTTGTAATGTACCCATATGATCATTTCACTGAGTTAACATATTAACAAATGAGGTTTTTTTTATCTATATATGGATTCTCTCGCACAAAATTTTATATTAATGACGTTAACTGTCAGTTATAGTATTTAGAATAGCTTAGATACGATTATCTGCATAGAAAAACCGTTGCTCATTCATGAAACCAAACTTACCTGTATTTATTCTATTATAAATTGTATTACTTCCTTGTAATTCCAAATGAACTATGGTATTTGTACTTTTCCGTCGTCAATTATAGACTACAGTGCCTTACAAAGCTGATTTCAATGATTTTGCCTTAATATTTTGCACCCGTAATGTTGAAGGAAGTCACGTATTTCTATAGGGTTGTTTTAGTAAAAAGTAAACGGATATCGAAATGTATTTAGTTGATAGATGTCTACTAGCTGCGATATCACAATGTGTTGAATGAATAGCAAGTCGTTGTGGCGCGAAGTTACCATACGCGTGCCTGATTTGCATACGTAACTAACAGACGCGCGTACATCACTTATGAACTGCATGTTATGTTTATTGTGCCATTGAATATTTTTTATAAGAAACTCTTTTTGTAGCATAGCTTGACTGATACCTGTTTTTGCCAGATTTTACTACGCTATTACAAAAAAAATCTGATTTAGGAACACAAGTCAGCAGAGGTCAATTACTATCATGAAGTCACTCAATAAAGTTCTAATTAAATCAGTTATACATATTATATGCGAGAATGTAGAAAATATTCTCTAGTTATTTCTATTTTCTATTCCAGTCGCCTTGTTTTTATACAACGGCAGATGACCGCTTTTCTCATATTTTCTATACTGAATCCACATTAAAATTTAACATACTCATATTTTATCTTATCATGTTTAGTCACAACACAGAGTCGTTTCAATTTTGCGTCGAACGAGGAATCGTTTTCTGCTATCACTTTTTAGTCCATTTTTCAGATCAATACAAACTCAGATCGTGCTCCGATCACATGTCACATTTAATGCGTCCTGTATTGATTACGGTTAAACATCGAAGTGTCACCGCCACTGATTTCATTTGAATTTTCTGACCTCGCGAGAATATCATTTCTCTGGTAGTTCTCTAATTACCGACTTCGAGCGTATTTTTTATCAACAGTGCACATAAAAAAAATTGTTTCTTTACCTCTAATGTTAGATGATATATGATATGATGATGATGATAATGATCTACATGGTGTAAATCGTCAGCTCTGTTCAAGTTAGCATAATAATACTTGAATACTTTATCAAATTTTAGTCAGTTGCAAAACAAAATCTAAAAGCATTTTACCTTTAAATACATTAAGTTACGATAAAAAGTCGTTTCCATGTAATCAAATATTGATTGATTCAGCGCGCGAATGACTCGGGTTAGACGGGAGCTTTGAATTATTTGTGATTTACTTCGCTGTATCAATTTCCGTAAATCAATGATATTACATTTTAATGCAGTCTATAACGAGTTAATATTATTCTCTTCTTGATGTGTATTTTATCATATATTTGAATGTTGTATTATTTTTTTGCATTTTATCTGAAGACGTTATCTCTAGCACCTTAAGTAATTTAGAGCACATTTCTCCAAACATAGTTGCTATCCCTTGAATTCAGATAATTCATTACCGCACCTCGCAAAAAATGTAACAACTTTGAACTTTAACGATGTAGCTTTGAAACCATTAGAGACTTGAAAGTTAACATACGCATGTCTCACTTCACTTACACGCGTTACAAGAACATTAAGGTAAGATTAGACAAAGACAAAGCATAATCATCACAATGGCGAACCAGTGTTGACTACTGTATGAAATTTTACCCATAAAAACCGAGAAAAATATAAAAATATTTTAAATTGTGTACTTATATTTGAATGGAATAGGTATGGTTGATAAAATAGCTGTGCATTTTTTGCTAAATATATTTTTTGTTATATACTTATATAAAAAATAAAATGAAACACCGCTGTGAAGCATCACTTTTGTAAATAATTGTCTTTTAGATTCATTTTGCAAGTTTGAGTAAACAATTTGATTTCATGATATAATTTTATTTTACGTATGTTTATATAATAGCATAAATTAGTATAAATGTATGACACACTAAAATTTCGCATACGTAGGCATTAATTCATACGTTCATGAATTTCAGGGCTGCAATGACTTTGCCAATAATATTATCATTTATTAAAAATATGATTAAGTAATAATGCTAGTTCTTATCTTGTTAATATCAATATGTAATATGTAAATATCTTTATTCTTATGAATAAAGAAAAACTATTAATTGAATACATATTCTCCCACTAATTTGGGGAAAAAAGAATATGTGAATGGCAACACCTCAGATTACAAAAGAAAGCCAGATGGAACGTACTTGTCAAATAACATGACGCCGTTTATTATTTAAGTGTGCGTGACAACCGGCAGCGACACTGTAGAAACACATCTGTGTATAATGATATTATAAGCTGTAAAAAGCCCCTATTTTTTTGATAAATATTAAGTTTGATAAAAGGGTATTTCAACATATTTTTAATAAGTCGGTAAGTACCTGGCGATCAAGTTTCGTAATATCGATCATTCTCAACCATACAGATATGTTGTGAAGCACTAGTTAAAGAAATAAAACACATCAATACACTGAACAGCAATTTATAGAAAAATCCATAAATTGTTCATAGGTAATAATTATCTGAAATAATTGCATGAATCAACAAAGAATACTTTCAGATGAGGTTTGAAACCAAGTCCCAAAAATAAAAATGAGGTTCACTAAGGTCTGGGCAAACAAATGAATTCCCTAATTGAAGGAAAAAAATAGATTAAACTGGTATCACAGTCGACTTACGGTTAAGGTTTTGTGTTCCGACACAACAGTATAATTATCTGATAAATAAATAATTATAGCAACCAAATAATCTGTATTTCCCCGTGAAAAGATATTACATCTTTTTTTTCTTTTTTGAAACTACTCTTACAATGTTTAATGACGCGTTTCAAACTTAAAATTAAAAATCACTTGTGACGTGAACATAATATGGGGGCTTATCAAACACTGCCGCGAGATCGTATTCGCTTCCTAATTCATATTTACTTTATTAGATTCAATGTCGAATTCTTTACGGTCCGTTAATGATTGTTGTTGTCACGTGTCACTGCGTCTACTTCGGTTGGCGCGACATTGAACACTGAACTGACGTTTGCCTCGATTAAAAACAAGTTCTTAATTTCGGCCTGTGCATTTTTGGTTCGTAATTGCTAAACTAGTGTATAATAGTTTAATGTATACGCATGTAAACGTGTAGTGTGTCTACCGGCCGCAACGCCCGGAAAAGAGCTATTCGTGCCATTTACGAATGATCATTGAATGCTCATCTCCATTGTCGTGAGCACATAGGAGAATGACTCCCTCCGCCCGACCTTGCATATAATATCTACGCACAGAACTCAAATGAGATCAGGATATGTATTCCATACGGTGCTAGGTGCTATGTATCTTTTTCTCTATTGAAACATTATCAGTTATGACTGATACTTACATAAAAGATAGCTTGGTGAAATCGCTTACAATCCTTCTACATCCCTCTCGCGTATATTATTTTTATGTTTTGTTAAAACAGTTGTTTAAAATCTTTATCGCGAATAGACAAGGCTATTCATATGCATAATGTCGGTGTAGGTAGCCAGTATTGGGGTGGATCGGCGTGGAGGCTGAGGCCGCGCGCTTCGCTAAGCATTATAAATACTCTCCCGGTCACGTAGCGCCGCTGCAAACTGTTGAATATTAATACAAAATAATATTCACTAGAAGAATTACCTCTGAAACTATGACTTTATTCAAGCAAGAGTGGATTGATCTCGGACTGATCCAAAAGTGTTCATTTAACATTAAAAAACTAAAGGCCAATTTCTGTATAAGTATAGTAAAATTGTTAATCCGAAACTTAAAGGTAAACAACTCTTACTTTTTAGGCAAACTTTAAAAAAATATAATTTTCTTATTGTGCTTGTATTAACATACCAGGATAAATCGATAGGAGTGTCATCATTACCAACAGCCAGATAAATGCTAAGATATAGCGACAGGCACACCTTATCAAAGTTTTTTTAGTGTGGTATTAAGGAAAGGCATTGAAATAAACATATATCACGGAAAACAAGTTATGCTTAAACTATAGTTAATATTGTCAATCGCTAGTTTCACTGGTTACTTCTATGTTATCTTATTTTTCTTTAAAGCTGTGTTTACTTCTATATATAAAGTATCCGGGTATTTTAAAAAAGACAAGCATAAGAACTTGAAATATTTGTAAATGTTCAATATTATTGGATCAGGTCTGCACAGGCCCTTTGTATATTTCAGTCCGCTGGTCCGCGCTGGTCTTCAAAAGATCTCTTCGGTATACCGTCGAGTGTATGGTAGGCATTAGTCTGATTTAGCGACTGCTTTACATGATTACTTCGCGGCTGCGACACCCTCTACTTAAGGCTATGAGCCCTTATACTAATTAGTTTATATGTTTGAATTTGTTTTCCCCTTGTTCCATCTTCCATCGTCGCACTATGCAGGCTACTGTTGCTCTCTCTTTGCAAGCCACTCTTATCGATTCAAAAATATAGGCGATCACTACTATTACTGACAAGCTACCCTGACAGACTTCGTTCTGTCAAAAGCTAATGGTCTGTCGCAGTCCAGTAGAAATACGTTTTATCTCTCCATAAGAACCTTCCTTGTACCGTAATGAAAATATATAAAAAATAAATAACCAAATGGGCGAGAGGTTCTTGAGTTTTTTGCTAAGTAACATATTTGGCCATTCATTTTTTATGGAGTAGGAGGCAAAAGTGCAGACGTATCACCTGATGGTAAGCGATTACCGCCTCGCATGGACACCCGCAATACCAGAGGCGTCACAAGTGCGTTGCCGGTCTTTAGGACATGGGGAGGAGTTGGGCTGTAAGCAACCGCTGCTTGGTTATTTGCATAGATTACATATCCTATCGATTCTGAAACAGGAAAATAGAAAGATTTATTTTATTAACCTAACCAAAGTAATTATGTACACATAAATTACCTACTCAGAGGGTATTCAATTATTTAGCAAATTATTTATTGGTTGTATTTAGCATGAAGTGATAATAGCACCTATTAGAGACAACTTACACACGGTAATAAATTCAAGAATTTGAAAAGAAACTAAAAGAGCTAATGAACGCTTTGATATTGATTGAGCAACTTCAAATGCGGCAATTAGAAAGCCTTTAAAGTAGCAAGACAGGAATCTCAATTAGGCGCTCCAAAATTAAAACTAAAAGACGAAATTATTTTATGAATACTTTTATCGTGCCTTCGGCATAAAATGGTTTATGTTTGTGTTTACTTGGATCAGGCTCGGCATCTGTTCAATGCGAGGGTGTTAGGGTGAGCGACGAGCTGCGGGGGCGTTAGCGTGTGGGAAGGGAAGGGAAGGGAAGGGAGTAGTGTTACCATATATCAGAAGTTTTGAAATTGTGGGAATTGTTGTGAAGATTTTCCCTCGTGATAATAGCTGTATTCTAAACTCTGCAGGAGCTACACAGGAATACTTGCACGACACTTATAAATACTGCGAAATGAATACCAAATGGGTTAAACCATAGCTAAGAGTAGGATATTAATTCAATTAAGATTTACTCGGTACATAGTTACATGTATATATATAATATATATATCCTCTATGTATCTTTGAACTATTTTAGATTATTATTACACATATTTTACGATAGATATATTGATGTAGATGAAACTCGAGACTTATAGTGACCCTACAACAGAGACGTCCTCACTTCTCCATAAAACATACTCGTTAAGCTCCACGCTATTGTAAACAATTAATACTGTGATAACTACCGTCGTATTTTGTTTCAATCATGCTTAACACGGGCTCGACACCAAAAATATGAAGGTAAACGAACTTGTGTTAACGACAAAACGAGGTTAGTCTCCTCTTATTCTCTTCCCGAAAATAACATTGTCAATAATATATTTTTTGTTAAGATATTGCAAGCAATCTGATTTCTTAAACTGAAGCCTTATCATAAAAATTCGTTCAAAATACCATTTACCTACTTGCACACAGTAAGGTACTCAGTATTATTTTATTATTATACAAAATCCATTTTTTTTTAAATACTTAGTGTTTGTACATTGAAAATATTTAGGTGGTACCTACCAAATGAACATAATTTTTTCCCTACTGATAGTTGTAGGTATGTCTTGCTAAGCAGTTTATTATGTTATTACTACTTATCGTAAGTTATAGAAAGCGTTAATGCACTTTGGTTTACTTCTGCTAAATATAGAGGTTTATTGAACTCTTTGAAATGTTTCCAGAGCAAACAACGGAGAAAATGTCTAGAAATATATCGAGCCGTTATTCATTATTTAGGTTTAAAAAGTATTGTTATATAATAGGTGCAAAGGACAGTGTGTATATTTTGGTTTCACGTGGTCCCAAATTACGAGGTGAATCATAAAAATATATTTCTACAAGTGATATTATTTATCACTAATTCAAAGCCTAATTTTCCTCAAAATCGTTCTTAAAACAGGAAATAATATTCGACTTCGCTTTGTCATTGCTCTTAACTAACTACAGTTTATAAATAAAGTCAAAATTATAATCATCTAAAAACACAGCATGAAATATAGTATTTGTAAATTTCAATATGGCATATTGCGATTTCGGGTTGCACTGTCTTCTGTTTCGAGCTTATAAAGCATATGTGAACTAAATTCGTGTCAGAAATAATAATCAAAATATAGTTAGTAATTTATAAATAAAAATCCAGATGTGTATTGTTCATGTGGTGACGCATCTCGCAAACAAGTGCCCCTAGCGATGCTGCGGTACGGCCATCTTGTGTCGCGTTCAATTACATTTAATCGTTTCTGGTATAATTGCCTAATTGTCAACCAACTCAGCCCGCACCCGTACTACGGCCTACACGAAGCATAAGCATTTAAACATGTCTGTTTGCTCTTTATCCCACTTGACTACCGCACGCCATTGTTAGTTGTGTCCTGCTACGTAGTGTAACATCATTGTTAGACGGAAAACTAAAATCCACTGATATTTGAATGTAATTCATTAAACGTTCCGCTCGTTATACAATATTATTTCCCTATATTTGCCGCAGCCGTCTGAATTACCAAGATTGAATGAAATACATTTCTCTATAAATATATATTTACACAGGCTTGTGAAAAAATATATCGCTCTTTATCATGAACCAATATACTTTTCATCTAACGCTATTATTTTTTACTGTCTTATAAATAAGAATGATGAATTGTGAAATATGCTCTCTGGTATACTGCCCATCACATAGTTAATAAACTGTAAGTTTCTGTAATCTTGTACCAACTAGGCGTTATTGAAAGCCTCCTTAATATTTGCAACACTATTTTTGAGAAAACGTATGGTAGTTATAGGTGAATAAATATTCACCTATGGGGTATATATGGGGTTGGTCGTTATCAAAGGGCAACACTAGCAAATATTATTCATCAGTTTACGCCGTTGTCTGCATTAATATATTCGTATTTCACAACAATAACCATAGATGCGTGCGGAGTGCACCGACACTATCTAAAGAAATGGTCTATAGTTATTAGACGATAAAATTGAGTCTTTAATTGTCTGACAGACGGGTTTTAGTACTTAAATGTATTTTTTAGTAATAAAGGTCTTTTGTTCACGGCTCACGACTATACAGGTCTGAGTTAGTTACAGACTCGTAAAGTGAGTAAATACAATTACAGCAGTATGTATTGCATCCTAACAATGTGCTACCTCTATAAATTGAGGAGAAAATGTACGCATCCGTAAATGTAGATGTGATAATTATGCGGTCTGCTGTTTTTGTATTATTTTGTTATATGCTTACGAGATAAGTTAAGTTAGTCTAAAATTCTTGATTTACGCCATTTTGAAGCGCGTTAAGACATAGATACATACGGGAACCATTCCACTTTGAGTTTTGTCAATTTTATAAATATGTTATTCACATTAGACGCTGTAGCGCACAACATTTGAATTTGAATTGACTTTATATCACACAAAGAGCTCTTCGGAAATAACTTTATTACTTTACTGGCTATGTAAACACATTTACAAAGAAACTATAAACTTTACCTGGCCGTTTACAAACATGTTGTACAGTTTCAGAAGTAAACGAGACTAAGCAGGCAGGCGGTTGTGTGAGACGAAACGCAGGCGCACTCTATAAAAAGTCAGTTTGTTTACACGACCGCCGGATACGACGATAGGAGATGGTTCACCACATGTGTAGTGGTCATTGTAACCTTCTTCGAACTATTAACCACAGGGTGTAGTCATAGAATCTGCCTGCACTGCCATTGATTTGTGTTGAAAATGCTCTTGCACATGCTCTGTGTTGATTACAAACCTATTTATTTAACATAAACAATTTTATTCCGTACTGTAACTACGCATACGCAGTAAAAACTTATTTGTTTAAATAGTTTCGTTGCATTGCTTTGTCAACTAATAACGTCGTATTTATTTAAATGAAGTTTAAGCCCGTAGTTTATGCGACTGGAATACATATCAAGAAGTCAGTTGAATATTGCTACCATGTCGTCATTAAGTAGCTTTATGCTACTATGAAATGACTCACAACTATTGTGTCGTGTTGCCATAAATAGCAGGCTAATCTAGAGGATGCTAAGGCGACTTTACATGTGTAGTAAATCATCGCCTCTCTCTGACCGTTGTACTGGTTGGCAAATTAAAACTCAAAAAACGAAGTGCCCTTCGTTGAGTCTCAGAAGGGGCTAGAGTCGAGATTCTCCACTCTGACTTGCGTATGTTGTCTCGAGTATCTTGGCACCGCAACTCTCACCTATATTCTTGGTATGATTCTGTATTGTTTCAGAAATAACCAACCAACCGGGTGCCACCTATTCTATTGTTAGTATATATATAATACTATTGATTTTATAGTGGTATGTTAATCATACTTACAGCAATGACAGTAATTATCATCTTCCTAGCCTTTATTACCAAGATTAGATAGTTCAACCGGTTTCATCTGAATATCAGTTTTACCATGAAGCGACTGGCATCGGACCTTCGCAACTCTGAGGGTCAGTGAATTCGAAGGTTGAACTAGTTGTCAGTATATTTGAGGGCATTTACTTCCCAATAACGATTGATTCCCAATATAGATGTTCATGATAACTGGGACCTACGGCTTAACGTGCTCTCCGGGGCACGGGTGGGAAACACCGCCATCTTCCATACTCCGGGTTGCTATTAAGAAATTCTAGTAAGAAAAACCTAACAGCAGTCCGAACCGGGAATCACACCCGAGACTTCCTGAGCCGCTGTCGCTTACGCTAACCACTAGACCAACGAGGTAGTTATTTTGTAACACATGAGTATTTAACATAATGATGACCTATTCGTCACCTCTTTTAAATTAATTTATTGTATTTATTTCAAACAAATTAAAATGCGTCGGGTTACTGTTTGAATCTCATTTTTTTTAAAATTGGCTACAGTCATAAATAACTTATTTAACAAGAAGAAAAGTTCCTTTCTCATTACTTTTATGTCGAAAAATTTCTTTACACTTCAGTGAAAATATTTGTACCATCTAATGCTAAATACATTTTCCAACAGTCTTACCTCATATTGCCTTCTCTAGCTTTGATAACAGACACGGTCCCTACACTCATCCTGCTATTATACCTTTATTATAAGCCAAGTAAAATATCCCCATTTATGGGTTGCAGTGAAAATATTTGTACAATCTAATGCTAAATACATTTTCTAACAGTCTGCCTCATCAATATGAGGCAGACTGTTAGAATGCAATCCTTCTTTCTCTAGCTTTGAAAACAGACACGGTCCCTATACTCATTGTCATTTTTAACTTTTTGTCATTGATGCTTTCGACATAATAAACGTGGCCAATGAAATTCTGTCGACTCTGTCTAACCCATAAAAGGATGAGGCTTATCGGCGTATGCTTGTATGATGCCATATGTATGAACAATTCGTATGAAGAAAACGATATGTTTAAATTTGTATTGAGTGAAACAAGCTAAAACAGTCTAAACTAAAAACAGTTTTTAAAAAACGATTTTAACTTAATATATGAAATAGATGGTCATTAATCGTTGTTGTATAGTGTTTATAATGTTTTCAAACGAACACCCTCTAAACGATCTACCCAGTTATTGACTTTAAGGGTATCGCTAACGGATCTTAAGAAAGGACTTTCGCAGAGTTTTTATACTAAGATCTATTGTAAAAGAAACACAATAGCAAAATTTGTATTATTCACCAAAATGTTGTTTCATTTATATTTAAGGGAAAATTACACTTTATTGTTGAGGGATGTCGAATGTTCGGGGCTTGAGTTCTCTTTGTAAAATATCATTTTATTAATAGCTCAGGGGTAAATTCTGTTGTTAAACGCACCTGAAAAGAAAAATGATTTATGCCTTATGCTTTGTTGAATATAAACATGTAGCCGCTTCTTAGAAATTTTGTCTGTATTGCTATTACTTGAATAGGTACTGTTTCTTACTGTGTAAACTTCTGTCTACACCGACTGTGTCTTATACTTGTAAGAAAATGAGATCTCTTAATTTCATTTTAAAAATGTAAGATATTTCAAATGTCCCTTACTCTTATTTAAGTGGTATACATACACTCAACCATAACCTTCCTTCTTTCGCAATTGGGTAAAAAGATGAATTTTGTCGTGGTGAGGTAACACAAAGGCACTCGTGAATTTTAAAAAGTCAAGCTCATTTTTGACTTATTCTGAGTTGTTCAGTTAGTTAATTATTTGGGCATTACGTATTCCGTACAAGCACGTTTTAGACAGATTTATATAAATTTAGTGCACAGAGAAAAAATTAAGTAATTATATTACAAAGTAATTTTAATTTAAACATATTTTATACTGCATAGTTTAGTTAGTTTAGCTATGATAATTTTGGTGTAGGTACAAAAGTACATAACGTTAACGGGATTTATGTAATACAAGTTTTTGCCCGCGGCTCCGCCCTCGTGTATGTCGGTTATCGCGGTAAAGAGTAGCCCATGTCCTTCCTTAAGAATCAAAATATTTCCATTCCAAATTCATTGAAATCAGTTTAGGCGTGAAACCATATTAAACAGACTAGAGTCCTTTCGAATTTATGATATAATAGTATATATAATGTGAATATTATAACACATGTTCAATTTGTTCTTTACTGCGGCTCAGAACACGTAGGTACTTACACAATTGCGACCAATAGTCACTTCCTAATTTTCTCGTTTCCTGTGCAGCGCTGCGTACGAGCGCGTAGTTGTTACTGTTTACTTACATAACTCGAATAAATGTTTCACAGTCATAGTATATACCGACTTAAAATATTTCAAATAATTATATTTCTAATCAGCAAGACAATTTATATTGGTAGGTTTTTTAAGTTTTCGAATATAATATTATTTATTAACTTCAAATAAAGCACAACGCAAAATATTTTAATATGTGTCTGTCTGTTTCTCTTGTGGGTTGCAGGTTAAAAAGTTGTCTCCTACCTATAGTTGAACCATTGTATGTAGGTACAATGGCAGGTCCACAAGACGGAAGTTTCTTTGTTGCAATAAACTACCTGCGCAGCAAGGAGAAAAACTTCTTGTATATTTATTTTAAAAATATAATGTAAACGTTCAACCCGTTCTGTTTAAAGCCCAAGGGCATCAGAGTTTTAACGTGCCAAAGGGCTCGAGCGGCCGGGGGCGAGTTTTGTGTTAGATTTCATTCGCTATTTAATTTAGTTGTCGACAGGCTTTTGGGACTTAAAATCAAATTAAAAGCAGTAAGCGTATATTTTAATAATACCTACGAGTATCTTTTGCAAACTCTCTGGTTTCACTTTTCTACATTCTAATAATACGTGAAATTTATATAAGGCATGCACAGAACACGTGATCGTGGTGCCCCATGCTCGATAAAATATGTAACTAACTACAGGTTCTGAAGAGGTTTCATTACCAATTGAGTTTCTTTAATATGCAGTATGTTACATTCATCAAATAGCTGCTAATTCTTAAATATTCTCGACATATGTTTTAATAAAATTAAAAGCAATTTTGTAGATATATTTACGAAACTAAGTTAAATTCTGAAACTACTGACCGTACTTAACGAAATCCATTAATTTCATTATGCCAATTGCAAGATCAGCTGAATTTACATGCTTTTGTCAGTTTTGTATTTTAATGAACAAATTGTTAACTATTCTTAATTTAAGGTAGAAATCGAACTAAAGTTGTTAAACCCATGTCATAACACCGGACACGTACCATGCTGGTAAGGTTACAGCTACGACATCGTATGAGTTAACTGTACCTATGTGATGATACCGATGTGGAGCCACTCGTGTTTTGGCACGAGTTGCTCACGTCAATATTTCGATTCGCAGCCCAGAAACGTCAACTATAAGCGGGTTTATTTATTACGACAGAATTAGTACGTAAGCCGCCTAGGCCGCGTCCCTGAAAGAAATAGCTTCGAATTCTTTGATAATCAACATCGTTTTGTTGACATATATAATGGTTCCATGGCATGTTTTTTTTAATATTACAATGTTTGTCAATTCCAGCACATGGTGGGGACGGGGATGGCGAACCCGTTCCCTGCGGCGGCGGCGGCTGCGGCTGCAGCAGCACAGTTCGCGGCGAACGGTGACGCGCTAGCTGGTGTAAAAGCGGAGGCAGCCGGCCCTGCTGCGCCACCACAACCACCGCTTGTCAAAAGCGAAGGGCCACCACCGGCACCTCTACCGCCAGCTAACTTCTCACCTCAGCCACCACCACAAACTCATTCACAAAACTCGATAGACAATCAAAATAATACCTCGGTTAGTACCTGTTTATAGCAAACTATGTATAAGGATCTCTTTGAATGTAGACCACTTAAAAGTTTATAAAAATATGAACATGTTTAAGGAATCAATAGGTATCCTTGTTTATGTCCATCGTATTTAAGGATTTCTTAAAAAAACATCATATTGTTATATATTTTATTATTACCGAAAATTCTGTAATTACAACTGATCTCTGGACTACCTAATCTGAGCACAAATTTTCTTTGTGAAAATATGCTTGTTACTAATCAGTATAGGAGTTTATTGGAATTGATCCTGAATTTATATTTTGCCTCGTATTTAGATAAGATACCTTTTATTTGAAGGTAAACGTTAGAAATTTATGTCCTTAGCGTTATACCACTTGATGGTTTACCGATGTATTATATACACATATCGATAACTACCTTAAATTCGGAAATTTTAGCTTTAGGTTCATAGGATGTATTAATTGCGTCAAATTATATCAATAACACACAATTTTCTAGTAAAACATCTATGGTCAAGGCATTTTTAAGCGTGAAGGACGTTGCCGTACAATACCCTCGCTTTAGATGTTACTGTATACTCTTTTTGCCAACATGCACGATCAATTTTATACGAAGTCGTAAAGTGGTTTTCATATTATTTTCAATATACGTAGTTCTAAAATTCTTACTGCAAATGGTAAAATATACATTTACATCTTGAAATGAAGCACAAATTAAGGGAGACCTTCGTTCGGCAGTGGACGGCAATAGGTGGAAAACAAAGACACATAAGTTAAACTTTAATAATATGACTTCCAGCAAAGTGAGGGAGAATCAAATGAAGAGAGCACACCGGTGAGCGTAGCGGCCGCAGTCGTAGCACAACAAGCTGCTGCAGTAGTGGCCCAACAAGCGGCAGCGGCGCATGCAGCAGCCGCAGCCGTCAGCGCCGCTGTAGCTGCACAACCCACACAGGATAAGACCCTCGTCCCTGTGTCACAAGCGTCACAGCCAAAACGATTGCACGTCTCCAATATACCTTTCCGGTTTAGAGATCCTGATCTTAGAAATATGTTTGGGGTACGTACATAGCATAGCATATTTTACGAGCACGCCGCGTAATAACTATCCACCTGAGAAGTTAACGATTTAATATCTAACGTTTTACATTTCAGCAATATGGCACGATACTTGATGTAGAAATAATCTTCAATGAACGTGGCTCCAAGGTAAGCATGGTTCTCAGCTGAATTGTTGAAAATCAAGTGGCTCCTTGAAATCAGTACTTTGTATTTGGATTTCACTGTAGCCACTTCGTCTATTATTGTTATTGTTTATTTTTTAGAATCAAAAAACACAAACTTAAATTCTATACCTATTTGTTTAAATTTTTTATTTGAAACAATGGTAGTAATTTTTTTTATGAACCATCTGATCAGTGTTTTGTGGTTCTTTTTTAAATCAAAATGTAATTTGAAGGAATAATTTATAAACCACTTATTTTATCTTTTTAATTCAGAAATCTTGCTTTGTATTCTAGTTATGTAGTCTACAACGACCTATGAGATGCGCCCTCTACATTTTACTAATATGTTAGACCTTCATGAAAATAATAAGTTAGATTTTTGTTAAGAGTAAGTTATTCCTTTAATTTATGCACCATATTATGCACTTCATAGCTATTGACGTGTCGAGTTTTGTTAGATTATTTTACAATATAGTTTGTAAAATATTGTTTTTTGTAATTACTAGATCTATTTTAAATGAGAAGAGTTAAGTGCAGTAGCTACGAGGTCTTACTAACATACATTAGCGATCTCTGCCCAAACTAAAGTAACTACAGTTTTTAAACAATTATTTACTAATAATATTTCGATCTAAAGTTTTTTTTTCTATTCAATTCATGTGACTTGATTAATTCTCCTTGCTTAACAAAATTTTAAGGCAAATGGGCTTAGTTAAATAATCATAATTGTGTTTTAAACAAACTTTCTTTCTCATAGCATATTGGTTTTAATGTTTGGTGCAGTATATCTAATTGCATTGTAAATTACCATTGAATAATAACGTCTATTATTCTGATTCTGAACGATATCTGAACTATATTTACCAATGTACCATTGACATACTTTTTTCAGTTCTTTTATATTTATCAGTTACTTGGGTCATATTTAAATGACCGGTAACCTAATAAGTAAGTCCATGGTACATTTAGTTGTTATTTAGCAACATTAATTTTACATATTTCAAAATACTCAAAAAACAACTTCACTGTAAATTATTTTTCCCCATGAAATTAAAAGAGTTATTATCGAAACATTTTTACAATAATAATTGGATTGAACGCTTTTTCGTGTTTACTGCTTTCCTTGTGTCAGTTTGGTGACCGCCCCTAAAAGTAGTCCATGCTCGCTCATGTCAAGAAAGTATTTTACTCTTTTGAAATAATAGCTCCAAATTATTTTTTCTTCAATGCCTCACATTGGGATATGCAGTATTAGAGAATGTGCATCGTCACTATAACAGCTGATTTCCTAAGTCATATTTTCAGGACAGCTCTATTATTCATCACTAATGAGGTTGTTACAATCGTCCAAACTGCTCCAATCTTTATTATATTGACCTTATATATTTGTGTCTTGATATTTTGAAATTGTGTATATATTTACTTATATTGTGATGTACAAACCTTTGCTGCATCTATGTTGTAGTTTGGATGATCGATGATTCTGATGTATTTAGTCTATTAGATTGACAGTGTACTTACTATTTTCTGTCCACTGTGTTATTAATAAATATTAAAAATCGTTCAGTCATGCTTCCTAACAAGGGAATATATTTTTAATTAGTTTTGGGCATGTATATTTCGCTGAACCCTGGAAACACAATGTTATATGATGTAACGCAATGACTATAAGATGTAAGTTATTTTACTAGAAGTAACCATAGGGTGCATCACTTAGTTTGGCTTTATTCCATATACGTCCGGTAACATTAGGCTTCACTAGAGGATTCAAATCGGCTTGTTACGAACATTGGCCTATTCTGGTCTTATTGGGATTATTACAACTATATACTTTCATTTTAGGTATCTCTTACCTTCACTTTGAATTTTTTTATGTATTTAAATCATGTAAATTTGACTATCCATTAATGATTTAGTAAAATTTAAATATAACGTCTTACAAACACAATAACATAATGATGAAACACATAGATAATGATGAAATACATTTAGTTGTGTATAGCCGATTTGTAATGTTCAGAGAATGAGTGTGGTAGCGTAATGTTTCTGAGCTATATGTCACTTGTGTCTTCCTCGTCTGTTGGATCGATTCTGTGTCTGTCAACATACTGAGAGCTTGTTGCACTGTGTGCGTTGTGTTACAGTCCGGTCGGGTACCGCGAGTGTTGGACGGGACCTCGCATCTTAGTTATAAATATTTTTTCTTTCTCTTTCTCTCTGCCCAGATTTAATGTTATATATAAGTATTGTGCACTCAGAATGGTAATAATAGAGCTGTCATTTGCTTTTATAAGTGTAAGCGTTTCGTACAATCAGCAACTTGTTAGCCACTTTCACAACTCGTCTCTTCCACTGTATTGTGTGCTGTGCTAGCTGCTTTTTGTATCTATGGGTTATCACCATTATTGAAAGTAAGTAGTTTCATTTGTCTTAGCACGATATATTGATACGATATTTTTGAAAATTGTATACCGCGTCCTAAATGCTACTTACCCCAAATTTAATAGTGATTTGTGTGATTCACACGATGTAATATATTAGGTTGTACCGGAAATACGTAAATTATATACACATATATATATTTATTTAATAAGCTTAGGTACGTTTTGCTTACGTTTAAAGTGTTAGTTTTGGGCACTGTAAAGTATTGCACAATGTCAAATTTATTCAACGATTGTAGGTTTTTCTTTTGGTATGACTCCAAGTTTAGTGTAATTTTTGTTATTGTAGCATTTAAACATGTAATCAAGGTATGAACTATTAAAGTGTTGAGTATCGTACACGATTTCTTGATGGAAATGAAATCTGTTCGTGTTACTGTAAATGTGTTTTCTAGATTCATTTAGTTGACTAGCCACTGCATGACCGGTGATTTTTCTGCATAGAACAAATCGCAGCTAACATCCCACACAAGTACTTGTCATTCTGATTACAGTAGTGTCTATGAATTAGTAAAGTGAATTGTTAAGTCTCGTTGTATACAGTGATACAATCTCTCCTACCAATAGTACAGACTACTAGGTCGAGCGACGTTACATTGATTTATTACTGTGATCCAAACGCTTCTGTGTACCCATACAGCTAGTATACGCTCAAAGTATCAACGTAATTGACTCGATAATATTTTCTCGATATTTCACTAGAATATTTAAAAAAGAATATGCAATGCATAAATGTTAATTTTTGTTGCACGTTGTTTTTTGAGCGACGCTGTTTTTAATGCATGTTTTGTCTGTCTTGCATGCAGGGATTCGGTTTTGTAACATTCGCAAATAGTGGTGATGCGGAGCGAGCACGAGAGCGTCTTCACGGCACCGTGGTTGAGGGCAGAAAGATAGAGGTGTGCATGATTCAAATTTACCATCCGTAGCACTATGTAACTTATAACATCCCGCTCCTACGCCCACGCCCACCGCAACCTGCGCTCGTCTGCTCTGTAGTTACTGTCATGCTAGCGTGCCGCGCCGCGGTCCCGCATATTAGCACTAAGTAAGCCGGAGTTTAATCCACAAACAAACCTTATTTATTTTATCCCTTTACTCTCTAGACGGTCATTTAATATGCCGATCGAAAGAGAGAGTGTCTCACAGAGAAATGTAGAACGAACCGTCACAATGCCGCTGAGGTAAGATTGCTAATACAAATTTTAGTTCCATTCTATCTATTCATTTTACATTTACTATAGACGTGCTGAAAAGTGTCGCTGTAGACGAGTCAAACAGAAGCTATAGCTAAGAATAGAATGAACTCTATTCGCTGTGGAAAAGTATTATTTTATATCTTTAACATATATACATATATATCCCTAATAAATTCTCAGTTTTCCCTTATTTTCCTTTTTTTATATTAAGTTAGCAGATGTCTAATGCTACTCACAGCATTTTTTATTTTTGTTTAGTTTACAGAATTTATTTTAGTTTATTTAATTCTTTTTTAATAACTGGAGTTATACACTAGACACCTGATACGCTATTAATTTTATATAAAAGAAAATGTATTTTTTTTTTCATTTATTTTTTTTAACTACAACACTTTGGGTTCGAACCCCATAAGAAAAAATAATGTTTGAGATTCAAATTGTCTTTATCAGCAAAATCATATTATTTTTAACTAATGTGTTCTTATAAATATATTAAATATTTATAAATAAAGTAAGTAAATAAATCAAGTCTTACAACCTTGAATATTTTCTCACATATACTTTACTCTAAATCAGGTTAATAATGCTACAGCGAGAGTGCAGACAAAGAAACCTCCAACAGTACCCAATGGTAAGTAAAAAAACTCGTATATTCACATGGAATAATGATCCCCTTTATGAAAAGTTCAAACCGAAGTTTACACAAATATAACATACACTTTACCACAACCGTACGAAGTATAATGCATCTTGGTATTTCTCTTTTTAATCCATCCAGTTATTCTGGCTAGAAATGGATCAGTTCCCACTCTGGGTGAGAGAGCTGAAATTGTAAAGATCGGTGTTGTTCATGTCGATGTACTTAATTATTACTTGTGGCTAGTTCCGTTGTCTGAATGCTACTAGGCGAATGCTACTTAGAGAATGAGTCACCAGTCAGCAGCCGGAGACAGTCTCGTCCGGGTACACCACAGCGTACACACGCAGTACCACGACCTTCAGCCATCCCCAGTCCTCATACATACAGAGCGACGATCGCGTTAATGTAGCCTGTCTCCGGCACTACATTGCCTGGCGAGTTCAACTCACTGTTTATGAACGGATGACACTTCAGTTAGACAGCTTGCTAGATATACATGTTTAACACATTTCCGTACAGCTATTAACTACACGTTTCGTTCATACCTTAATCTTTGCTGGAATGATTGCAATTTAATTAATGCACTATGCATAATTATTTCAATTCGTAGTGGAGAATGTCTTCTAGGTATGTCTTGGTTTCTGTCTTAGATCTAGAATGAAATATTACAATTTGAATTCGGTAAATATAAAACATTATCAATTTTGTTTCAGTGTGTGTCCAGTGGCCCGAAGGTGAGCCTTTTAATGATTATCGTTAATTCGAAAACTAAAGCTTGGCGTTTACATTACATAACATTCATTCGAGCATGTATCTTTTCATTCAATGTGATGGGAATATTCAGTCGTCTGGAATTGAATTGATTTGAACGTATACCTCGACGAGAATCTGTATTATAAACACCCGCCCTTGCAACACTAGAGGTGCGTACTCTACACACGTATTATTTACACGGACAGACGCGACGATAACCTTTATAACGAACATCAGTCAAATTAGCGCCACGAGTCTGTGTAACCCACAGACTTTTGCGGGGTGTCCTAAGTTTCCAGAGCAATTTAAATTTTGGGGTCCGTCGGGCATCGAGCGTGGAGAGCGTAGGGTGATATAGGCGGGTAGTACGCAGTGTGTAGAGGCGCTTGTGTGCGCAGGGCTGCGGGTGTCGGGCGTGACGTGGCCGTGGCTGGGCGCCGCGCCGGCCGCCGCGGCCGCGCCGCCGCTGGTGCTGGCGCCGCGCGCCGCGCAGCGTCGCAGGTAACGCATGTTAGAGTAGCGTGTGACTGTTGCATGTAGCCGCGCTGCGCCGCGAGCCGCGCGCGCCTGCGCACCACGCCGCCCCCACGCACGCTCTCTCGCACGCCGTCCTGCCCCGCGCCGCCGCCTACGCCTCGCCGTTGCACGCCTACGCGCAGTGAGTAACGCACCACACACACCCCTCCTCCATTCTCTCTCTGTTAGCTCAATTCATTAGCTGATTCGGTTAAAAATCCAACAATTATGTATAAGACATAGTTACGAGAAAAAACGCGATATTACTGTGTCTGTGACCACTACCAGTGCGAACGGGTTGATACTTCAGACAATCAGTTACCGTAAAAAAATAAAAGTCAGTGCCCATATCAAATCTATTAATTTGTGTAAAAATTCACAAAACATCTTTTGACCGACAAAATCTTGACCGCCAATGCATGAGATCTGTAACTCCAGAGCTATTTGTGAAAAACTCTATGCGAGCAACGTTTTTAGTGGAAAACGTTTAGTTGTTAATGATCATGTCTGGATTATTATCAACCAGTTTTACGTACAATTGATGAACTAATGATCATATTTGGATTATTATCAACCAGTTTTACGTACAATTGATGAACTATTCGCAAATTAAAATAATGCTATGTACTTATGAGAAATTGTTGAGCATCGAGCGTAATTAGAAATAAATATATTTTTGCGTTAACATAATAAGACACATGTTGTATGTACCAGAACGCAAATCTCCCTCACCGCTCCCAGACACTCCTATCCTTGAACCCGTTCACCTAACTGTGGTATGAGTTATTTTTATACTTTAATATCAATGTACACGTTTCACTGAAATAATTAATTGTTTAATGTTGTTTATATGTAACTAACAATAGCTACGTTAAATCTAACTGGACTGTATGCCTTAGCCTACTTATAGATCACCTTTAATCTAGTGCTTGTTTCAACCGTTACTTCACTAGTCAAACTAAGGTAGATATTTTATTTAGTTTCTGTTATTTTCTGCACTAATAGCACTTAATTAGTGTAACAACTCACATTGCACTTATACGTAATTAGAAATGTAATGTAAACATTATCCTAAAACATTCGACCTTGAGATTTTAATATAGGTGCAGTAAAAATTTCACCGAATATTTTGAGTATCATATCATTTTGTATTCCGTTTTGCATATAATACTAAATGATACGCAAGACGCGATAAGTATATTATAGCATAATAAAAATATACAGTTATATAAATATTATATCACTTGACTGTAAAGTATAATATAATTTATTTACACCCATGCTATAAATCCTCTATAAAACTTTCTAAAACAACTAGCTTATTGCCAACATTAAAACATCCTGTTACTTAGTAACCATAGTATCACCCAAACGAGCCTTTTTTAAAACACCCGCAACTCTGTTTTCAAAAAAAGAACATTGTCAGATCCGCGCCTTTCACTACAACAGGTGCCGTATTTAAAAAAAGAACTGTTATTCTTATTGACATCGTATCCTGCCATTTTTGTTCGACATTAGTATTGCAAAAATATTGTTGATTGGTTTCAGAACCTTTTATAGAGGATTCATATCATGGGTGTAGATATCGTCTTGTATGCAACTGTACATAAATAGGTATTAAAACACTCATGTGATACTATTATCAGAAGAGGCGCAAATTCGTGATTTAATACCCCTTATTATACAACAGTTGCAAAAATAACTAAAATGTCGAGTAGTGTTATATCATATTGACAGTGTTATTTTACGTTACAGCGTATATTACGACCCGTTCTTAGCTGCAGCTGCCACGGCTGACAATAACTACAGACTACAGGTAAATATCGATTTCTTCATTTAACATCTCTATCTTATGCAACTGATTTATTATACATGATGTAAATGAACATTATTACTAGTACGGTACTGATTCATTGGCCAGTTAGCAGTCGCAAGACAGTAATTGGTATCGATGTGTGAGGGCGTGGTGTGGTGACAGTGCGTGTGTTGTTACAGGCCGCGAAGCCGGCAGCAGAGGTAAACGTCATGCCTTTAGAGTTCAGTTTCGCTCGATACGCGACTGTATCTTTATCTCTATCGCTTCCTGATTCATGTACCACCAAGCTAGTATAAGTTCGATATCCACCATGGAGTGAGTGCTGGGATTTTGTTTGCTCCTTATTATATTCGTATGGTCCTATTGGTTGGTAATCCACCGTAATGCAGGGTGCACTTGTGTTTGTGGTAACCGAGACGGATGCGCACGTCGGGCCGCGGCCTGCTTTCTCTTGAGTTTATCCTTGTTCGTTGGTATTGTGGTGGGTGATTTAGTTCTAGGCTATGTTGAAGCTGTACGTTACTCGATCAGACGCTAATACCATGCTACGAGTAGAACATTGAGCCCACAAAATTAATCGCAATCGTCTAAGTACACTAACAACCACCGATTCTGTAGATAGTTTTAGAGCAGTTCGACGTTTTGATTTATTTTGTATCGACTCCGACGTATTCGTTTCTTTCGTATGCATGCTCATGTTCATCGAACACATTAACATAGTCTGCGACCTATCGTACTGGCCGATCGTTAAAATCGACAGTTCACGCAGACACCCTAAACACCATCGACCATCTTAGGAAGAGTGTCGCCAGAGTTGCATGTTGATCGATTTTTATGTAAATATTAGTATATACAAAAATGCACACTATTTTCTTTTATGTAGTACATTACCTTCTATGCATCGTTTTCGCTTTCAACTAACGGCTACTCAGATCGCTCCCGATCGAGAGGTCATCCTCATAACTTCATCGATGGGAATCGACTACGGTAAGGTATAGGAGAAGGCGTCATCAACGTCGCGTCTCGGCCTCGTGGGCTCACTGTTCACACGCGAAGGTCGAGCGTGCAGGGTGAGGACGATAAATGACGAGAGTGAAATGATCGCAGGCTGCAGCGGCAGCGGCAGCGGCGGCCGCGCCCCTGCTGAAGTCGCCGCTGACGACAGCGCAGCACGCGGCGGCGGCGGCGGCGGCGGCGAACTACGGCGCTGCCGCTCGCGCCGCCGCCGCTGCCGTCAGCGCCGCACCCACGCCCACCGCGCTCACGCCGCTCGCTGCCACGTAAGTACACGCTCAATTACCATTATAACTGCCTCGGTGGCGCAGTGGTAGCGTACGCGACTGCTGTCCATGAGGTCTCGGGTTCGAATCCTGGGTCGGACCAAATGTTTGTATGATCTACAAATATTTGTTTCGGTGTTTGGGTGTTTTCTATGTATAATAGATAGATAGATAGATAGATAATACTTTATTTGTACACCAAGGTTTACACACAATATACAATTCTATAAATTATAAA
>PKRV01000040.1:2971570-3148734 GCA_003709505.1 Hyphantria cunea
AACAAAATAATATGTATTTATCTACAAAAAAAAAAGTATTTATGTATTAATATCAGTTATCTAGTACCCATAATACAAGCTCTGCTTAGTTTGGGACTAGATGGCGTTGTGTGTTAGATGTCCGAAATATTTATTTATTTATTTATTTATTATCTCCTATCTATTTCACGATTAGGATGCGTGTGCGACTGCGGCTAATCATTCATTCTCCGATCGAACCGAATATTATCACGTTACTACAATAGCCTTTTAGTTCAACAGACCTCTGCTGAACATGTGCCTCCCTTTATAAAGAAAATTTCGGCCCACCATATCACGGTGGCCAGACGGATTGGTATAGAGTTTGTTTTAAGTTTTCCATCTCTTTGCAGTGTTACGTATGTAAAACTATGTTATCTGTTCCCCGAATTACACACCATCAATATTTAGATCTGATAATCAGTATAAAGGGTTAGGTCCACTGACAGTACTACCGTTGCCACTGTTTAAAAAGTATGAAGCATTGAAATGACTTATCAATAATTTAAGAGTTTTGGAAACACGACAGAGTTTTGACTATTGTATCTTGGCATTATCAATTTAGAAGTACGTCCAAACAAATAAGTTATAAGAGTAAGTCAAATAGATTGTTTTTAATTTTAAAAATTAAATACTCAATTTCAACTTCATTATATATTAGTACCTATATTATTAAAGTATATTCTGTAATTCTTAATTGCCGTTTTATAAAGCACTTAATATTTTACATAATACATGTTTACAGGTACGGCAGAGAATACGCTGATCCTTATTTAGGCCACGGTATTGGACCAGTGACAGGATACGGGGTAAGATTGCAAATAATTAATGCACGTTTAGGTGTTATAAATTTTGCAGTTCATAAGAAAAGTATAATAATATTATTGTAGCTCATAATAAAACATTAACATTTCGACTTTCAGACTGCAGTGTATAGAAGCGGATACAACAGGTTCGCTCCATACTAAAGCCAAGTGGATCATGAAACGATTTTACTCGAATATTACCTTCGTCACCCTCACCTGAACATGACAATGAACTCTCTTTGTAAACGTACAAACATAATTGATAATGTAAGGATCAATAATAAACGCTAGCCGACTACCTAGTAAGTACCTACGCTTGGGTAGCGATTAGTAATGAACTAATAGAGGTCACGTCAGTGGTCGCGTCGTTGGAGTGTGGATTGCGTCTTACCGCGACACTACAACTTATGAAATACCAAAGTCATTAAAATTTCTAACAGAAATAGTTTATTGTGTTGAACTATATTGTAAATTATTTGTGTACCTAATGCTATACAAGTGCGAGCAGCTAAAGTGAGTGCTTTCGTTCTATTTAGATATTGTAAGAGTTACTATAATTTAATACGAGTGCGTGCTTCTTACGGGTGGCGCACCGTATCTATCTAGTGTGTAGATGTTACATTTGAATAACTGACAATAGAAGAAATTATAATGTAATGATATATTTAGTGAGCTTTGCACTTGCATATCATGAAAATTGTAAATACTTAATGGGAAACACACTATACCGATTCAAAATATTTTTTTTATTTGAGATTTCCAATCTGTAGATGCTGAATATACATTCAGCTATGTTATCTTACAATTTCTTAACGTAAGCAGTTCTAGATTTAAAGTTACATATATTTTAATCCTTGCTAATTGTAAACCAGCAAAATAATATTAGTACTGATATACCTAAATGTCCTCTTTCATAAACAACCGTGTTGATGAATATACAATGACAATAGATATTTCCTGACGAAATATATTTTGGAATAACACGTAAATTGGTGCGATATGATTGTGGTGCCATTTCTTCGGTTGTTATTTTACACATACGTAATATATTTTTTCGAAAAGTTACCTTATAATCTACACAGTTAATAGAGTTATAGTTAGGCTTTCGTAAGAGCAGGCGATATACACACCGGTACTCGATGTTCATACTCACCAACGCACGTGACTTGGACGTTGCTTAAACGGTGTGATCTGCCTCTTGTTCTAAATTGTTTCGGTGATCCATTACGCTTCTGTTAATCGTAGTCTCCCAATGTGTTTAATACAAATTCTTCTGAAGTTGAACACGTAAACCAGTATTACTGTTTTGTTCACAAACACTACCTAGCAATGTTTAGGTTTGGTTAAATTTTTTGAAATTCCTGGATTATAAAACTCGTTGGCAAAAAATATGCTATTAAACGTTTATGAATAGAGTCGGTCCAGTACTTTGCCTGTACAAATTGCTTCTCGTACGGGCTGTAATCGTCTGCCCCAGGAGTATTGACTACAGGTCCTGGTTAGTTGTAAATCGAATAATCGGTTGCTAGTTTATAAAGTAAGCTAATATTTTACAGAAACGTAGGCGAAACGCTTTAGCTGTAGCCATTAAGGAAAGAAGGGAACTCCGTCGAGTTCTTACATATCATTGAGGTTTTCTCCTTGTATGTAGTTATGTTTAATCAATAACTCATGTCTCTCAACGATGTCTTATTTTTACATTGCTATTTTAATGTTTTTGTCTGGAGTTTGGACTTTCATTTTATAGAACAAACACGCATACGGGTCCAACCCTTTTAGAAGTCGTAAATTTTAGATCTAACTTTTGCATTAGGATTTTAAAGTGTCGTAACATGTATGAATTCGCTCAACGTTTATACCAAAGCACAAAAACCCATCGATTCATACGTATTCGGATACGTGTTGCATGACATTAACCTCAGCTCCGTAGATTTTTATAGTCTT
Source organism: Hyphantria cunea (assembly GCA_003709505.1). NCBI lineage: Eukaryota > Metazoa > Arthropoda > Insecta > Lepidoptera > Erebidae > Hyphantria > Hyphantria cunea. The sequence continues at coordinate 2,974,339 of PKRV01000040.1, forward strand.
TCACACTGAAAAACTGAACAAATCTATAAGTCATCGTGTAGATAACTCGAACAAAACAACATACTTTAATTTTATACTTTCATTTTGTTATCATATTAACTAATGTAATTGTTTCTAAGGACATATCTACATGTTTGCCATCTAGGGTAGTTTTATCTTAACATAGTTCAATGACTATATTATTATATAGATCTGAATTGATTTATTCATCGTTGATTGTCGATCTTTACATATTGTTGTAATTTCTTAAGGAATATGATGCACAGTGGGTTGCAGGATTGACCATGTCGAAGGTCGCAATTATAGTCCACGTGTTAGAACTTGGCCGTTTATTTTAAACCTTTACGTAGCAAGTAGATATATAGTACCGAATACGTTGTGTCTCACTCGGCAGCTGCTATTATATCACACAAATGTATGATAGTGTCCCGCCGGTCGTGTCACAACTCGGCTCGTCTGATGATGATAGCTTTAATTAATTGAACACGTGTCATCCTGTATCCAGAATTATAACTTACCTAATTTTATAGCGTTTCCATGACATTGTTACGTTTGTCTTGCAGATTCTAGTCTTTGCGCACAATCTAGTAAAAATAATAAATATTTAGTAAAGGTGCTTACTCGTAAAGGTTTCATGTGATATTTACGGAATTAGTTGTCGAACCTGTATCAGTTTGTATCACTATCCTTCCCGTACGATATGTTATAAGCGGTTCGTGTCATATTTTCCTTTTACTGATGATTATATTATATTGCTCTCACCTTTTAGTGCCACTGGCTTATTTTATAAGTTATAATTACTTTATTGTAGTCTCGTTGCAGCTTCGAACAATATTTCGTGCTTTACTGCTGAATACTCATGCGTGAATGCGTTATTTTAAGTCATTTTTAGTTTTGTAGGAATTGTCTGATTAATGCAAGATTTTGTATCTGAGTACAGAAAGAAGTACATGTGATTCTATTTGATGATTTTATTGCTTAGCGTTAGTGTTTTGTATCAATGAGTCACAAATGATTGTGATGTATATTTTAGATCATCAAATGTTATAACACAAGAAAACGGGACTCGTTTTGTTCTTTAGTTCATACAATTGTTTGCACTAAAAAAATCGCCAGCCAAAACTTGTCTTGTTTTCTTGAGAATCTACTTGATAGATGCCTTTTTGATTTGTTATTTTAGCTCTTTTTATAAATGATTTTAATGATAATGTAATAAATCACAAAAGCAAAATACCTAAGTTTTGTAAAAAGTTACATAAATATAAGCCAAATTGTTGTTACTTGGAGAAAAATCAGAATTTAAATTACATATCTGACAAAATGGTTAGTGTGCTACAATAAGATTGAAAAAAATAACATCAAAAAACAATGTATTATAAAAAATATTAAAATCATAAATTAAGGATATGTATTTTGTAACGTGATTTGTTTCTCAGTTTTTATGAGAGGTTAAATAAATTTTTCAAACTACTCTCTTATTTTTATGCTGTGCACGAACGATACGATCGACGGCTTCATCAGTACTGTATTCACTAATCTAAAGGTAATTGTTATAATGTGCATAATAAATCATATCAGTCGTGGCGTCGAGGGCCAGCTCGGCCGCGCGCCTGTATATAGCGTTACTTGTTCCCGAGGGTTCATATTGTTAAAGTAGCCAGTTAATAAGTATCACTTGTTCGTCAATTGCACTCGTCGAAGCTGTTCAGTTGGTGTTGTAGATTATTCAAATATTAGCGGAATTAAATTTTAATACTGCGTGTTCGATTTGTGTGTACTTGAAAATCGTAGACGCTCACCGACACCGGCCGCGTTATGGTCCGCCTCCACGTGCGGGGTCGTCTATGGTTTGGAGTATTTATTAACCATACATAGGTAGGAAGACGTAGCGCATACTGACTATAAAGTTAACTTACTAAATAGTGGCCTTGTCGAGTATGTGGCTCGCGACAAGTGTCCGTAAAGTATTTTAGAAACGATAATAGAGATATATTTTTCTTTTAATGATTAAGTCAGCGCTGATGCGAGCATCGTGAAAACCAAAGTTGGTGGATGTTGAAGCACAATAATGCAACGTATAATATATTAGAGTTGGCAGTGCAACACTCAGTATGCGTTACGGTCGCGATGCGGGCCAGAGTGCGCTTGCGCACGCTGTTGCAGCGACCGACCAGTATTTGAAGTACTATTACAATACCGTGCTCAATTCCTGTATCTGTACATTGTAAGTATAATGTTGACTAAATGTTTTGAAATTTAATGTAAACTACAATAGATTTGTTACATAATAAATGTCTTCCGTTTGGCACATTTTTAGATACCTACTTAGCACGTTTTATTATTGCACAGATCTTATTAAGGAATACAAGTTCAGTTTTATTTGACAAAATGTTTAAAGCCAAGTGCACAGCGAGCCCCCTCATATACGATTTGTGATACCTAAAGTAAATTAATATTACGAATTTTTGTGTGGCAATTTTTAATGGATTGCAAAGCTGATTTTCTCTTTTAAATTGTAAATATTTTTTTCTAATGAAAAATATTGAATGAAGTGAATCATTTTAAAGCCTTTGGCATCGTGTACTCATTTACGTTATAAATAAATTATAGTATAAATACCAGTATTTTTATTTATATGTTCAAAATGTCTTAGTATTACTTATCTATCTTAATCCTCTAATAAAACCGTACCATTTTTTCTTCTACATTTATTACGACGATAATACGTTAATTTAGGGAATGGTACTGATTTGGTGACAATCGTATAATTTTCTGTCGATAAGATTGCAAGGTTCTTGATAACAAGTAGAAGGATATAATTCTTTAGTGTGAAATAATTAAAACAATCGGAACGGTGAGATAATCTAGCATGAGCGATAAGGGCTGCCGTTGCGTTGTTGAAACAGTCTAGGCTTGACGCGAGCGCTTCTCAGTGCATTACTTCTCGCTACATAAATTGTTGTTTATTATGTATGTTACATACTAAAATTAAATAAAAATGGTGTTATGTCCGCCATTCAAGTGGAACAGTCGCGGCAAATTCAAATTGTGCGAACCTGTTAAAGTCAATGATCCTGAAGACCGTCGAGCCACGATATTAGTGAGTAATCAAATGATATTTCTTGGGGAAACACTGAGTGGACTGGTACAATACATATTTAACGCATTCATGATCAGGACTTTAAAATTTGCGTTAAGATTTGAAGAAAACAATACTAATGTTAAATTACACAATATTTTACATGCAATCACCAGAATGGCCGTGTGTGTGTGCGTGTGTGTGTGTCTTTCTATGTGGCTGTGTGTGTGTGTGTGTTTGTCTTTCCATGTGTATCTGTGTGTGTCTTTCTATGTGTCTGTATGTGTGTGTGTGTGTGTGTGTGTGTGTTTGTATGTGTCTGTGTGTGTGTGTGTGTGTGTGTCTTTCTATGTGTCTGAGTGTGTGCAAAGTGAAATAAATCTCTACTGCAGATATATTCAAATATACCGTAAAGAAGAAATGGTAATATTAATCAAATACCAATATTAGTAGGTATTAACGTGCAGTTGCCATTAAATTTTCTTTTAATTCTGCTGACCATACGCTTTAACATCGTGGACGCCATCCGTGAGATAAATATACTCCACCTTTGACTGCAACGGACTGCATAGTAGGTTAAACGGTCCCCGACAAACTTCGAGCCTCCTTGGGACGACACTTTAGAGATCCAAAAATGATTGTTCCGAGTCGAGGTGTGCTTTGAGTCCGTTTCAACATATATAAGTATACCTAGTGAGAGAATGGTATATTTAAAAAGGAAGCTAAAATATCTTTCTACAAAATTATCTACTTGACTAATACCTAAACATGATTCAAAACACTGAACTGATGACGATATGACTTGCAATATTATACAGAAATCAAAGTAGAAGCAATGCTTAATACAAAACAAAGTCTCACTTTCGCGTTTGTCTGAGTACTATAAATTCAATTTCTATCGAAAATATTTTTATAGACTAGAATACGTACTAAACGAATATAGAGTGAGGGAACAGAGAGTGCACCTGGGTTTGCCCACATACTTGCAATGTAATTCTACTAATATTATAAACGTGAAAGTTTGTAAGTATGCATGAATGTTTGTTACTCTTTCACGTAAAACTACTGAATGGATTTTAATGAAACTACAATTATGCAGCTTATAACATCAGAATTACACATAGGCTACTATTTACAATGGTAAAATTCACACAATATCTTTGTACCTCGGGGCTCAGCAAGTGATATAATATAATTGTTCACTTAATAGGTATCTCCTGCGTAGTTGGCTAGTCTCCGTTGAGATTGGCCGCCGGGGCCGGAATCATCTAGGAGAACATCATCATCTTATAATATTACATATACATGCAAATATATAAACATTACATTCGTACACTATAGATAAATAAGAAATAGGTTGGAATGCTATAGTTTCGATGACACTGCCATGCCAGTGAGAAGGAGGTCATTTACCTACCTACCTTCTTTTTAATTATGAGCCAGTTAGTGGGAGTTCCCTTATTTCAAGTGTTAGCGCATTCCAGAGTAGAACTGCTTCAACGAAGAACGAAGTGTTTACGAAGTTAGAATTGTGAGAGGCACATAAAAAAAGCAGATTGTTTTCTGAGCGAAGATTTCTGTAGGTAGTAGTAGTAGGCAGGGATCCAGGTAAGTAGGTGAGGATGGGGAGGTGAGAAATGAAACGTGTTAGCGAATGGGTAACAATTCAGTTGGGAACATAAAGCAGACACGTGATCATATTTGCGAAGATTGAAAATGAACCGAATGCAATTATTAATAAGATGGTCTAGTTTGTTAAGGGGGTCTGCATTCAGGTTGAATTCTTCTCATATAACATATTTATTGTTGTTTAGGTTCCACGTCTTAACCACATAAAAACTAATTAATCCCTTCTCCACGCCGACTGTTGTAACTCCTGTACAAGAGGATCAACACCAGTGACCTGTGAACACACTGAGTTCAGCCTCAGAAAGTTCCAGGAAAATTTAATCTTCTTTAGAAACAGCAACGTATTGGGAGAGCCACGCTTCGGCATGCATGGGCCGGCTCGACCGGAGTGATACCACGGCCTCACAAAAAACCGGTGAGAAACAGCGCCTGCGCTGTGTTTCACCGAGTGAGTGATGATACCGGAGGCCCGTAATCCAACCCTTCCCTTCATCCCCCAAGGCCGGCAACGTACTTGCGACGCCTCTGGTGTTACGGGTGTCCATGGGCGGCGGTAATCGCTTATCATTAAGCGCTACGTCTGCTGATTTGCCCCCTATTACATAAAAAAAAACGCTATTAACCAAGAGTTCTTCGAAAAAATTGGATTTTAATCAATCCACTTACTCTATTCTCTCTCTATACTCTATACTCTATTCTGCAAAGAAACACCTTTGCATTTTGATGACGCAGTCTCCTGCTCCGTTTGGGATATAGGAGCTTGTGGTGATTCCACTTAAACCACAACGGCTGTGACAGCTGGCCTCTGGACCCGGATCAAGTGATCAGACCCTATCCTGTGGAAATTACTTCCCATTTCAATCCCGGCACGGCGCGGCGACCCAGTTACTTCTTGATATGATCATGACGCTATCCCATCTATCACAGCAATAAATAGGCATAAGAACATTATATTAAAAAAAGCAAACTAACCGAAACAAAATATTACAGTTCTCACATTTGATTTATATAAATACCTATATAGCAGAATCCTCCAAACGATATGATGAGCAGAGTTCACCAATAAGACAATGGTAACTACCGATGATGAATGAATGGCCGTTTGCTCTTATTATTACCATGCATCTGTAAGAAGAAATTCAACAACACAGTGATTCACCTCGAGATTTCTTGACTATTACACGTGAACAGATGGAAATAGCTGGTAATGGTAGCTTCCTTTAGATGATTCGTTCATCATCATTAAAGACATCAGACTGATGATTACTCTGGCATAAAGTGAAATTTTATTTTGAAACCATGTGATCCGTCTTCGTTCTTCCTAACAGTCAATAAATGAGCGTGTTTTGAAATCCAAATATAATTTAAAAATACTGAAAAATTTTATTAGACGTGGCAGCAAGATATTTGCTTTATTGGCCATCTATTTAGGTGAATGAGTTGCACTCTTCACTGCAGCACTATCTGGCATACGACATTTCCGTTTGGTTATCAGGTGCAAGAACACATTTTTAACTCAAACCTGTGAGACACTTCTAAATTAATTCCTGTTATAGGTAAATAACCTAAACATAGCACAACTGATTGTGTTTATCACACAATTATTTATCCCGGATGGCAATCGAATCCACGATGACTTAGGGTCCATTCATACTAAAGCAGAGTCGGAGCACATCAAAGCGTCAGTCTGAAACGTAGCAAATTCACCCTTATTCTTTCAATCATACACTATATGTGTACTACACACATTATTCTGATAAAAAAGAACGCTCGAATTCGCGCGTCGAGTGCAACCATCATGAGTGGGTGGGGCGTGCACGTTTGCGCGAGCCTAAGTGTTTACTCTGTAAATCAAAACGTCAATCGGCATTGGAAATTGGTCTCTGTTGGGCTTCAAAATGTAAAGCGTGCGAATGCGCAATACACTCTCGAATACACGCGCATCCGCGGCACTTCGTTTTACTTATAAATAATTTGACGTTTCGACTGCGCGCGAATACGATTTGACCTTTAGCAATCAAGAGTCATAAACCTCTAGTCATTAGGGACCCTGACTCAATCTGAACCTTTTTGGACTGACTACAGTATTTGTCATAAAAATGTAAAGCTGCTCAGAAGATATAACCCAGAAACATATAATATCACTGCCTTCTTATCAATCAAGCATTAGTTGAGGGGAATCCCTCAATAAATTATTAAAGATAATAACGAATCTACCGTGGGAGAGCCACGCTTCGGCATGAATGGGCCGGCTCGACCGGAGTGATACCACGGCCTCACAGAAAACCGGTGTGAAAGAGCGCTTACGCTGTGTTTCATCGAGTGAGTGAGGATACCGGAGGCCCACCCTCACCATCCCCCTTCCCCCCATAGTGTGGGTCACCATGCTGCATTGTTCTTTTTCGCATTGAGGATGGTGACCACCACTCTTGGATTCTGCTCATGCTTTCCATCAGGCAGGGCAGAGTCATTTTGGCAGCTTAAATATATAAAAAAAAAAACGATTTTCGAACTTATTATAACATCAACATTAAAATTCTTCCAAACAGAAGAAATCTGTACAAATCCAAATCATTGTGGAGGGTGTCAGGAAACGCCATTTTGCAACACTAGCTGTATTCAAATCTAAGTATAGAAATATTATAAAGCTAAAGGATTTGTATGTTTGGTTGAACGCGCTGATCTCTGGTCCGATTTGAAAATATATTTCACTGTTAGATAGCCCAGTTATCGAGGAAGACTTCGACCAAAAGGAGTAGAGTATCATAAATATGTTGCAAAAACAGCGGAAACTATTTCTTTTGAGACCTTACATTGGGTGCGCTGTGTACACGGTAAGTTTACAAAAACAATGTATAAAAGAATTGTTCCCTTCTTGAAGCTCTAAAAAAGGCGGCGAAAAAAATAGCATTACGATATTGTATTGTATTAGTAATTACGATATTGAAGAGATAGTAAATAGGCATGACCAAAAAATATATACCTACTACAAAGTTAGAAGAGAGGCTTATGTTAAGAAATAGACCATTAAAAGCAGATGGTGATGAATTGAATGCGGACGTATCCAGTTAAAATACATCAACAATCTTTCTTTCTTTAAAAATACAACTCCCGCATTAGGAATATACAAACTGTGTCGCGGGGGACTTTACAAACATACATGAAACAGACACAAAGAACACCTAGACTCAGAACAATAATAACGGATTACACAGAGTGTTGTCCCATATGGGACTTGAACTCTTAACGTTTGGCGCGGTAGAAAGCGTAGCGCTTAAATCACTAATCTCTCTCCCGTCTCAGGCGCAGAGTGGCACACCGAGTGATTTTAGTCGGTTTGATTCCGACACACCGCCCCGCCGTAAACCCCGGTGGGGTGAAGGCCCGAGGGGGTTTCCATACATAAAAAAAACGGGACAAATATTCAATATCAATATTGTGCGAAAGATAATCAATATTAAAATCCAAGATTCGATGTCATTTTAATGCTATAATTAATTGGATGAGCGACTAATTATTTTTTAAATCAAAATAATGCAATCTAAAACTTATCACAAAGACTCGCTGTTTTCCGCACTTAAATATTAAATTCGAAAGTTACTCTGTCTGTCTGTTAACCCTTCACGGCTAAACCGCTGTACCGGAAATCCCCTCGACGAATCCACCGACGGGATGGTTATGTTTAATTCGAATCGACTTAAAACTGCACGCGAATCAGGAGAACTTAGAAAGGAAATCCCTGAATCCCCGACGTACGTCGGGCCGTCTACGGCTTGTAGATAACGCCACCTGTGTAGGAGCCCCAATGTTTCCTTTCTACATCAAAAACCCTAGACGAGCATCATTGGAAGTTGTAGCAAAAAAAATTTGAACTAGTGGTCTAAATATATTAGTATGAATTCCGGGAAATATATAGTGTGCGAAGGAAATTGTCGACAAGGCAATACATTCTAGTCGTGCTAAAACTGGCAAGTAATTTCAAATGTCAAGACATAACTGGGTAGGGTCCTCCTTGTAGTCATCAGACACTTCTGCTAGAATGTCATCTCGCGAAAGGAGATGGCGAAGAGGGCTCGGAAGGAAGACTCCTACCCAGACACATTTAGCCGTTGGCGAGCCGGATAGCGAAGTCAATAATACCAGGGTCTAATGCGTCCATGTGTGGTGATTAAAAAATAGTAAATATTAAAAATACTACTTTTCATTTACAGCTATTGCAATATTTTAAAAATCCATATTCACGAAGATATGTATCACGAAGTTTAGTACTTTTTAACTGACTTTGAAAACGTGACGGTTATGCTTCGGTCGGCGCGATTATTTTTTTCAAAGTTAAGAATAAAGTATAGGCACAGTCTTTGGTCCTAAATTAGTGTTACATTTTTAAGACTTCTTATCCGTATATTTTGTCATGTGTTATTTTTTTATTTTTGTCAGAAAACACAACATTTTCACCCTAAAATTTACCGCCCATAGCTCCAGACATATGCTACTTAGCCTAAATCCGGCACTGGTGTCGTCTTTAGACCGGATGGATTTATTAGGCACTAAAAAAACTAAGTGATATAACTACGAAGGAAACCGCAATGTCTTCTATAATTGTGTTGTGTTTTATAGACATATGCGTAACGATTTATGTAAAGCACTTCTATTTATGTCTATTTGTATTCAGGCAAGTACTAAAATGCTATTTTTAGAATTTAAAGATAAAATATACAGCTTTAGATTTCTTACAGTCATTGATTTACGCACATAGATCAGTGATAAACATTTATTTAAATATGAACGAGTCACACTTACATACACGGATTTTGATTAATTTTCAGTTGAGTATATCAATTAACAGTTTAATTACAAGGATATAATATGACTACAATTAATGATTGAATATTGAGAATAAAGAGGATACACCATGACCTAGACTAGACATCTAGAACTACTCTGATCAAACTGTTCCGTTCTGAACAATACCTATTCAAGTCAAAGCTACTCCGAGTACCTCTAGTACCTGGTTCCTCGACTACCGAAACTACTAACGACTATTACAGGTCATATAGGTGTCATCCCTTTCCCTTGTATCTATTTGAACATATGAGTTACAATGATGATTCGATGATTCTTTTAATCGTCTATGCTCTGAATATAACAGACAACCTATGTCTATCTATATAGCTAATTATAATAATTCTGGGAATCGTCAAAACTTGGACTAAGAACGAGGTTTAATAAAAATTGCAGAACTAAAAAAACAAAGCATTAAAATATTTGCAGAACTTAGCTTTTTAAGACTTAACTGGGGCTACATTACCTACGGCCTTACAGATGATTGATGTGTCAATGAGATTACTTGAGCCTAACCCTTTTATAGAGCCTGCTGTGAATTTATTTCACTCAATTCGTTCTCGGCGATGATCGGCGATGATCGAGTGGAAGTGAAATAAATTTACACTGGAGAAACACTAACAATAGTCGGCATATATCTCAGTAGTGTGGCTCACGATGGTGTGGTGTGTCAGAATCGCCTTAAACCTTCTAACGGTACTCCACAACCATTGGAGACTAAATAATTATGATATATCTAAAGTAAACAGTCTCACAGTAGGGCTAAAAGTTTCTTTTTTTGGGCAACACGTACCAAGTATAAATAGAATTTTAAAAATGTCATCAGATCTTGATTACATTCTTATGGAAGCAATTTGGAAGCACACCCTTTCAAATAGAAGAAAATCAAAATTATGAATAACAGAGCTATAAAGTAAAGAACTTCAAAAGAAAACAATCGTATTGACAACCTCCTTTCTCCTTTTGAGATTTTGGAGTCAGGTAAAAGGAAAAATTCGAGACACATTTTAAAAGTACCAATAGTATGTTTTAAATTTTTTTTATTCATTGTGGTCCATACGTATTTGAAAAAATCCTTCCACATAAGACCAAAAAAATGTTTTAGGGTTCAATATTTAACACTTAAATTAGTATATCTGTATACAAAATCTAAACAATATTTAAGCGCTTCATTCATATTAACTTGTGTCAGTGATGTCATATTAACAAACAAAAATATTAATTTGTCATTCAAAAGAATTTTACACGCTAGATGGTGTCATTTGATTATGCTGTGAATAATCAATCACTGATACTGCAAGGCTCTGATCAATCTTTAGCTCAATTAGCCCAAAATAGTACTTGACATTATTTTTAAGGTTTTAATTAACTTTTTAACAACTTTGTGTTTTTTTTTCTTGATATATTTTAACCATCTTTATATCTCTACAACTATTACTTATAATGAAACTAAGTTCGACAAACACACTGACACAGCAATAATAAAGTGAAAAACAGCAGTAGAAGAAAGGACACAAATCGTTATTAAATTATGATTTCACCTCAGTTTGAGTTGTAATTATTAACTGGGAAATTACATTTAATTTGTACCTTTGGCCTACAGATCGGAGATGGCTTTTTGTTTTATTCAATATCAAAGATCCTTCTGCTTCTTACAGTCCTAGATGGATGTACTCGTCATTATATTCTATCGAGATAGAAGATATCGAGAAAGTTGTGATTACCGAGGTAATCACAACTTTTACAGTATATTTTTTCCATTTAATCTAGTTTTTTCCGGATTCAGTGTCAGTCCCAATTTCGCACTTTCTATCGCAAGTTCTTCTAGCATTTTGTTCATGCGTTCTGATGTTTTGGGAAATAACACAATATCGTCAGCGAATCTTAAGTGCGACAGCATTACGCCATCTACGTTAACACCGAGATTTTCCCAATTAAGTCTTCTGAAGATTGATTTCAGTACAGCGAAAAAAGTTTCAGTGAAAAGTAATCTTAATCAGACAAATTCTAGGACCATTATCTGTACCTACAGTAGATTTTAAATTATACGAATCACAGATTTCTTAAGCAATAGATAGTTTATTCAATACAGGCTGCAAGAAATATTCGATCATTCAGTAAATAGTACATCGACTGTATTATTTTTGCTGTAGGGTTATGTAAAATATGATGCGGTTCAAAATTTTAAAAATAGGTCTATCCTCCAGTATATTAACTAACTCATTTAAATACTTTTAACACACGGAAAGTTCCATTCAACCAAACTGTTGCATATAAGCAGAACTGCTGGTTCTAAAAAAAATTGTTCAGCTACGTGCTCGAGTTCCAAACGATTGCTTAACATATGTTACTATTCGTGACGGCTTCTATACATGTGTACCTGATAAATTTAATGATAACAAAAACGTCCTACTACTATGACGTTCGAACAAAATTAGATGATAATCTTTTAATGTAATTTTGATAATATTTTTCAATCACAGTTTTCTTGATGTGTTCTGATAAATATTTTTCAATCACTCCTACCGTGATATGGCTCATCAAGATACAAGGATTAAGGAATTTTGTTTTTTTTGTCTTTACACTACCGCCACGTTATCTTGAGCTCTAATTCTATAGATTAAGAAAGAAAATCTTAATCCTTTTATTTTCTTAAACATATTACATTATGTTAACATTATTAATCGTGTTCAATTTTCAACAGCAAATACAAAAATTCTACACCCTTTTTTTTTCCTCGTGCGGAAATCCCCTCGGATACCACCTCCCATGGCATTTCGGACTCGAACCGACTAAAGCCGCACGCCATCTGGGGTACTATTAGCCGGGGAACCAGGTGCACCCTAGAAAAGAAAACCCTGGAACCCAAAAATTCTACAACCTAGGTACAAAACTTTATTTGGTACTTCTGGCAGCATAACGTAAGGACAATTAGACTCTCAGGTATGAATGAACCTGATTTCATCGACAGTGAACTTTTTACTTTAACCTAAATTATATTTTAAATTAGTGTATAAAATTTCATATCACTCGAAAATATTGTATCTTAATTCTTTGGAATAGTGAAAGATGGAATTCAATATATTTCACATTAAATAATTATGTGACCTCTTACAATACTGTTTTATATAACTAAATTAAAATATTGATTTCAAATAGTAATATAGGAAATGTAATCAGCCTTAAAATAGGAACTGAATACAGTCTCACCTTCAGATTACAAAAGAGTCTCACCTATCAGAAATTAATGTTCTCTGCAGACTGGTTTTTAACATTTTGTACACTCTATTTGACTCCTTTTTTCTGTCTCCAAAATATCGTTAGAATCCTCTTCCGCCAATAAATAACCTCCAAAATTCCGTATTCACTCTTTTTTCTAGTTAACGTCATCGTAGGTACAGAAATTTGTGTAAACTAAAAGAAATATATGACACAAACTAGAATAATAGAAACTTATCAAAACTCATACAAATACTGATAAAATATTTGGGACTGTATGTTCAAAATGTTACAAATAACGTAACGTGAGGTCATTTTGATTCACAGAGGTGGTATCTTTAGGTAAATACAAAACTTACCTGTTTGAGTGCAACTTCTGCAGAGGCCACACTGAGATTAGTTAAAAAACAACGGGATGCATTGATTGTTTAGAAAGATACAGACGGATATGCGTCGCGTGTGAATCATTTTCTAGGATCATCAATCTAAGGTTAAACCGGTGAAAAAATAAAACAAAACATTCTAAACTTAAATTATGTTATCCCAATGGCTTACATATTTCTAAAAATTGCATACTCTTGAATATCCATAGGTTCTAAGTACGACGAAAGTAGTTTTCTTATGATTTTATACAAATCGAATTTAGGAACTGAACATAAAGATAATAGCGCACTCGAAAAATATGACCGACGGGCTTTAAGCATCTGTCTTCCAAATTAATGATAAGAGTTTAAGAGTATCTTTAACTTGACATCATAGAAACATATATAGAACTGCAAAACGTAACTTAATAACTCATAAATAGATAGCAGTATCATTTGTTAATACGTCATACCTATTTCTATTTAAAATAATCAAATTTAAATGTTTATGTTGTGTAAAAGTTAGGTATTTTTCTCTTCTCCTTCAATTTTGCAACTGATTTAATCCTTTTTTGATCATCTTACGTAACAAAATCAAAAAGAACAAGGCTCGTGCCTTGCTCTTTTTGATTTGGTTTCTCTACTTAAGTTTCTAGGAATCATTTTGTAGATGATCTCGGAACGTCAACTTCAGCTATTAATTAACAAATGCTAATATCTCTAAAATTCTCATTTTCACTGTCGTCATCGCTCACACTGTCAAACCCACAGTAATTGTGATATCTGTTGGTCAACGCAACCTAAATGAGGTGATGAACAAAACATAACTAATTCGTAAGCACTAACCAATAGATTAGCTATTGGTAAGAATATAATAATATTTAGTATTTAACATTATAAAAACTGAAACTTTATGTTAACAACTCATTTACCCCGTGTTCGTCCCCAAAATTTTTTTATATTTTATTTTTCTAGATATATGTTTAACTATATTTTATTGTTATTATATTTATCTTTCAGATATTGCCGGAGAAGGACTTTTATGAAACAACTGATGAAACACAGCCACAATCACACACACCACGCGTCGCACCACCTCTTACAAACGGCGCCGTGCCAACACAAAACAATACAACTTCGCCTGTTACAACTTCAGAGGCAGTAGAATCTACAAATGAGACTTCGCAAGAGCATAACTATGTTAGTAACAAGAGAGCCAGTCGTGTAAGCGTTAAAAGTAAAATAAGTTATAGAGATTCGGAGGGCAATTTATTTTTTGAGGAACGTAAGAGTAGTGCCGGGCGTAAGACTGTGGCTGAGCTGGTACAAAATGATCCTGACAAACGTGTACGACGTAAACGTGGCGTTATTGCTCCCCACGACGTCGAAGACAATAAGCGCTCCTTATCTGATTTACAATATGAAAAGTATGAGAAAGATGACAAGTGAGTATCTATATACATTATGATTCGAATCCTATCTACAATTATAAAATTAGACTAAACAATAATATAAAACACGTACAAAACAAAAAGCAATAAAGAACAAAACAATTTGCCTTAATGTGATAACGATTGCAAAGTATAAGTTTTCAATGGCAAATTGCAGATATTCTGCATTATCAATTTTATTATCATGATTAATTTTCTAATCAGAATGAAAAATGTTGTGATATATTCAGATTCCAAATATCTAGTTGAGTTATATATATAAATATATATGTGTATGTGTATTTATGTTTAAGGTCTAAAGAACAAATAAAAAAAGCGGTAATGGCAAATGACTTTTTAAAAAACATAATGGTGGATGAACGACTAACAGCAGTCGTAGATGCTATGAGTCCACAAAACTATGTAGCAGGAAGTCTTATTATCAGAGAAGGTGAAAGTGGTAGCCATCTATTTGTGTCAGCATTTGGACAGTTTGAAGTACTCAAAGGAGGCCATGTCGTGAAAACTTTTGGAGAAGGAGAAGTGTTCGGTGAACTTGCTATTTTATATAAGGCGAAACGTTTTGCCTCTATACGATGTAAGTACATATTCACCAAAACATCAATCTAATATAGCTTGTGATTTCGTTGTTCTTAAGTGATTCATTATTTTAAATGCAATATTTTTCCCTAAACTAGGTCTAACCGAGGCCAGAGTATGGATGTTAGAACGCCGTGTCTTTCAAAAAATAATGATGAGAAGCGGGCAACAAGAACAAAA
Source organism: Hyphantria cunea (assembly GCA_003709505.1). NCBI lineage: Eukaryota > Metazoa > Arthropoda > Insecta > Lepidoptera > Erebidae > Hyphantria > Hyphantria cunea. The sequence continues at coordinate 2,989,680 of PKRV01000040.1, forward strand.
GGATAATCTACGATTTTTAGAGTCGGTACCGCTGCTGCAAGGAATTCACCCCATAGAACTAGTTAAAATTTCCGACTTCCTAAAGAGGGTACGAGAAATTGCAATAACAAAGACCAATCTGAAAAACCATACTGTCCAAATTAAAATCCTGATAAGTTACGTAATTGCAGGAATTCTTTTCGACTGGTACTCCGGTGGTACGACAAGGCGAGCGCGGTGATAAGTTCTACATCATTCGCGGAGGAACAGTAGTGGTGACTAAACGAGAAGGCGAGGGAGGTGAAAAACAAGTAGGAGTATTGCACCGTGGGGATTACTTTGGGGAACAAGCTCTGTTACATGAAGACCGAAGATTAGCTACGGTTACCGCTCAGGCCCCCGGTGTCGAATGCCTTACTCTTGAACGAGGGTAAATTTTAAAAACCTTACAACTTATAAATATTCATGCTCATTCATAAACAACCTTTAATAGTCCACTTCTGATACCATGTTTAGGTCCCAAAACTTCCTTACTAAAAAGAGGCCTACGCCGCTCCTTGAAACGGTAAGAAAACGGTTCCCGGATCCCTCCCGTCTCAGGCGCCGAGTGGCACACCGTGTGATTTTAGTCGGTTCGATGCCGACATACTGCCCCGCCGCAAACCCCGGTGGGGCGAAAGCCCAAGGGAGTATTCTGACAATACAAAAATAAGTGCCAAGTTTTCCTAATCTCTCTCCAGTGCTGTTGTCCTGCATTGTTTACTGGCCTTAGACTTGGTTTTCTTAGTCGGCAGGTTCGGTGAATAGGGGTGGTGAAACCCCTTATTCTTAATTTAGTTATTATTATTAAATACATGTTTCTACATCTTGCCGAAAGGATAATTAATCCGTTCTATGTGCCTTTCGTAATGCAAACCATGAATGACGTTATTATTTCCTTAAAACATGACTAATTGAAACTCGATTCTTATCAACTTTTTGTTATTCAAATATTTTATTTCAGACATTTCACCGAACTTTTGGGTAATTTAAAAGAGCTAAAAGAAATTCGACATGAAGTACCTCGGCTATCACAACAGAAGAAAATATCCCAAGTTAAAAGTGGTAGGCATTATATACATTTTACGTGACTAATGAAACCTTCATACTAATACAATTATTAGATTCATCCTAAATTACTCATTAGAGAAGTATTAAAATTATGTGTTAAGGCGTACTCTCGGAAACCTACACAGATAAAAAGTCGTAAACTGAATGAAATTAAGACAGCCAGATGTTATATTTTAGTTATTCGCGTAAGTTAGCTCCCACACGAATAACTGCAAAAGGATTGAAATATTTACATATGTTGCAGAAGAGGGTTATCCGATTTGGTAATTGTAATTCTCTTGGGATGAAATGATTTTCATATTCACAGGTTATATAAAATACATAACAGAAATGTAATATCTTTTATGTCTTCTATTACATTAACCTCGGTTTGTTAAATTTTCGATTTCAATGTTTTCGTGGTTTAATTATAATTTGCTTAGAATCTGAATAACCTAGCTCACTTTGCGATAGGTATTAATTAAGTGAAGGTCCCACTTACTTTAATTGTGACATTATTTATTGATTATTATTTCAGAATATGAGTTTGTGGAGTTGAAAGATTTAGAGATAGTTGGTACAATGGGTGTCGGAGGTTTTGGCCGCGTGGAACTGGTGCAGTACAAACGTAACCCTAATCTCACCTTCGCCCTTAAATGCCTCAAGAAAATAGACATGGTCCAACAACAACAACAGGAACACGCTTACAATGAGAAACATATTATGATGTGTTGCAATAGTCCATTTATTTGCAGGTATTTGTTTTATTTTTTAATTATTGGTTCGATTCTCGGGTCGGACCAAAGTACTGTTGGGTTTTTCTTACAAGCAATTCTTAGTAGCAGCCCAGTGTATGGAAGTTTGGTGGTGCCTCGGAGAGCACGTTGAACCGTCAGTCCCGGTAGTCAAGAATATCTATGGCAATTATTATTGGGAAGTCAGTGTCCTCAAATATACTGATAACTAGTTTTACGGTTCGAATACAGTTCACCCTCAGGGCTGTAGAGGTCCAATGACAGTCGCTCCGTGGAAAAACTAAATTCTAAATTCAGATAAAACAGGTAGAACTAGTTGCTGATCCTAAATAATAATTACAGTAATTTAATTACAAGTGAAAGTTATCTTACACAAGAGTTATTCAGTTAATCTGTCTTTTATAATGTTTAAAAGAAATGCTGAATTTGTGCGTGTTTTTGGGCACCGAGATTGCCAAAAAAACTTACCCAGTGCATAAGAGGCTTTATATTCGAATATTCAAACCAGGATTGAGTAACGAGTTCGTCTTTTGATAAGATGGTAAGCAACCGGATCACCTATTTCTACCAATGTCAAGTATTTAAAATTTCAATTCTAAGTCTTCCAGTCTTCAAGCCATCGTCGTGATGAAATTAATGATAAAAATATAAAAAATGTGGATGGCATGAAATGGGGACCGTCTTTCGCTATAAAAAAAACGATCTCCCTAGGGTAAATATTAGCCTCGCATAATTGTGGTGACAATCGTCTCATTACTACGTCTTTTGCCTTTTTCTTTAGTGTATAAATCGGTAAAATTTTGTGTAGTGATTAATACTATTGATCTGGAAGCGCTACAAGATAATGTTCGCATCTCAGATTTGTTATCCTATTGTGTCAAGTCTACTACTAAATCTTAAAATTTTTTTTCGATTTCCTTTTTCCCAATTGTGTTTATTTTTCCCCTTCTCCTATTTTTTGAACTCTCAAGTTGGTGTTGAGGTACTCGTATTTTAGCTACAACTTCATCATGCAACGCATAATCTTATTTAGTTTTAATAACTGTATAAATGTATGTAAACCCATTGCGTTACTTCAGCTTTATCGTGTATGGATGTGATTAAATACAATAAAAGCATGATAGCTTAATAATCCTTTCAGTAATAAAATAATGGTCATAACTTTTGCTATTATCTAACTTTTAGTCCCAGGCACCGTGACGACGATTGACGTCATTTGCGAAACATATGTGACTATTGACTATCATAAACTAAAAAAAGACGTACTATTTCATTTACAAAATCGCAACCATGTGTCGTGGCTGAAATCAATTGAAACCAAAAAAATAAGAAACACTAAAAATTCGTGAGAATTTTTACGTGGAGCGACAGCTATCAGACCTCCACTATCCAAGTCTTACATGATATGAAAGTTTTGTAGAAAAATTGTTGTCGGACTTTTTTGAGCTTCAGCTAATTGCCAATTTTTGAGATATATGGCATCCGGGATCGAAGGCACAACATGCTCTCCGAGGCATGGTTTGCTATGTAATTACTATCGACATATTTGATTTATGACCCACCATAAGCTTACTTTCTTACAGACATTCAAATATAATTAGGTCGACAATCGCTTAGATATGCATTTCTATGGTAACAACCTATTTATCTGTCATTTAATTAAATAGAGTAATCTGTTGTAGTGATTGAGATATTTCTCGTAATTTATTCTAAGTTAAAGCTAATTCCAAAGAGCATGGATTTAAAATATGATTATTACTGTTTTATCTAATATTTATCTAATGCATTGATGATAAAGATATAAATTGCATAGATCTCCGACCAGTGTTGACTTAGTTTCCTTAATATTTAAAACGTCTTAAGTGCAGCATGCACTGGAAAAGACGGAAATCTTTGTTGTTTTTATGGTTTCAAGGTTTCAAACGATTTATCGGCAAAGTGGGTCACGTTTCAAATTTGTCGATAGTACAATGAAGTAAAAGTATATCCTAAATTTGTTTACAGATTATATCGCACGTTTAAAGATAACAAATACCTTTATTTCTTAATGGAACCGGTGCTGGGTGGTGACGTTTGGACCCTCCTGCAGAAACAGCGCTACTTCCCAGAAAACGTTACGCGGTTTATGATAGCATGTGTAGTTGAAGCATTCCAGTATTTGCATTCAAAGGACATTGTGTATAGGGATCTTAAACCTGAAAATCTGATGCTTGACAAACAAGGTTATATTAAATTGGTAAGTCTATTTTAAACTTATACGTATAAGGAATTTTATTCAGTGTGCACAAACTATGTAAACTTCAGTGTTATGCTATGACATAAATGTAATAAACTTTCAATAACTAGTAAATTAGGGAATTGTATATGCGTTTAATATGTTTATTTATTTATATGGATTTTATTTAAAAGGTAGTACTCGGTAGTAGAAGTGGTTATCTGGTCCACCGTTTGGCGTAGCCCAATGAATTTAATGAACTAAAATATACTATCTAATCTAACAAGGCTTCTTGTAACCAAGTTCTTGTGTACCACTGTTTGAACGTGTTCGATAAATTAAGCGATTGCAATTAGTAATGAACATAGTAACTAAATATTGCCGTTTTAAATTATTATACAAGAAAAGACTACAACTATAGAGAACTCCCTACTCCCTATGTATATAGAAGTTCTTTTAGTTGTAGACTATTGAAACCTATTAATATGTGATGGAATGTTGCCATAATACATATTTATATCTTTTCCGATAATCTAACGGGGAAATTGGACGGACACTTTGAATATGTTACTATCAATAAGGAAAGAGGCTTACGTTGATGATTCATTGTTATCAGAGTCAAAGTTGTCAATTGTTCATTGTCCACTACTAAACTAAGACTGTCTTAAAGACAACAAATAACGATCACAGTCGCTATTCAATATTATATATATGTATATCTTATCCGTCAATCGTTAACACATACGTAAAACACAGACGTTCGTAAAAATTTTACTGCATTCCAAATTATGATTTCATATCGTTGCTTGTATGTAGATGAGCAGTTTTATTAGGTATATTTTGAATATCATTCCATTATTTGACAAGTTCATGTGTTTTTTATCTCCCTTTTTATTCTAGGTTGACTTTGGTTTTGCGAAGCGGGTTTCTCCTAATGGCAAAACGTGGACATTCGCGGGCACGCCTGAATATGTGGCACCGGAAATTGTTCTTAATAAGGTTTTTTATTAACGTTTTATTGTTTATTCTAAGAAATTATAAATTCGGATAAAAATGGTTCTGTTGTTTCTGATATTCAAAGTCACTTCAAAAATTCAAAAGCAAAATTCGTTGAAATCGCATTGAGCCAACGAAAAATTGGGTTTAATTGAAGTTTTTCATAAAACTTGTTTTTTTAGCGCATATTGTTGCATAACGGCTAACAATTTACTGTTAAGTAATTGTTCTTAAATCAACAAAGAACTAGTAATGTAACTTCTATTCAATATGGCCGTGAATCAATAAAATTGTAAATAATTATTCTAATACTAATGAAAAGTAACACTGATTGCCTAAAGCAGAGATAGTTGGCGTTCTTCGGGGGGGATTCCTTCGTTCGAAGTAAATGACGAATGGGTGACGATGAATTAAAAGTACTATTATGAGTGAACTTTCAAGTACTCTACAAAACTAGTGCTGATAATAGTAATTAGTGTCAAATTTTCAATATTGACTTCAGGGTCATGATCGAGCGGTTGACTGTTGGGCGCTGGGAGTTTTAATTCATGAGTTGCTGGTAGGAAGGCCGCCATTCCGCGCTCCTGGTGGAGACCACATGAAGACTTATACACTTATACTGCGGGGCATCGATGCTGTAGTTTGGCCACCGCGAGTGGCAAAATCTGCTCAACTGTTGATACGTAAACTGTGCCGACCCATCCCTGCTGAGCGCCTTGGTTACCTCAAAAACGGAATAGCGGACATAAAAAATCATAAGTATGTATAAAAATAAATGTACTAATTAGCAAATTTATGATTACCGATCACTGTTTTAGAAATAGTTACACTAAAATCTTGAATTGCCACCTAAACTTTTGAAACTATGCGTAATATAAAATTATTTATTCTTAGCACACTGGGCATAGCCTGTTTTCTACCGTACCAACAAAATAAACTAACTTAATGTTTCATTTACTTATTTTAGTATACAAACATATAATACGCTACCTTGCTCGCCTTCACCTTTTTATCATAAAACATTAAGTAACACGACGGCAGTGACTACGACAATGAAAACGATTAGCCATGTTATGTTATCACCAGATGCTATACAAGTATTGTTAAATACATAGTAGTCTAAAAGGTTTGAATTATCATTAGTGCCACCGAATCGAACCGACCTAATGGGTAACAATCACATCACACACTATTCCAATTCGAATATTATTTAAGTAGCCGTTAATAAACTTCATGTGTACAAGGTTACATATTTCCATTGTTCCGTCACTCGGCAACAAAGTAGTTTGTTATGTTAAATTCTAACTAATATATATTCATTGCGTGTCTTGGCTAGCATATACAGTAGTTCAAATTTTGTTTTTGTGCATAATAATCGACATTTGCCACTGAAATTGTTTTACCATAATAATTATAGCCGCATTATCAAACCCATAAGTGATATAACTACAAATTGTTATCAATTTCTTGTGTAGAAAGTAGTGAAGGTCTCGTTTGTTGATAACACTATTAGAGATTATGTTATAATATCTTCTCTAACTGATATTACTGACATTGGGTTAAATTCTAAGATATTATTTTGCTATTTCATCTATATCTACAGTCGGGACATATCTAACACAGACAAGGTCCACTGTTACACGAGTGACGTAGGTATTTAGACAACCTCTAAAAATTGAAAATTCAGAATTGTTTTGAATTGGAAGAAAACACTCTGTTGTTGACTTTAAAACCACAAATTTTATTTTCCAGGTGGTTCTTGGGTATCGAATGGGACGGCTTAGCAGAGAGAAGACTAAAAGCACCGCTAATACAACCTATCGCTAACGATTTGGATCTTGCTAACTTCGAGAAATATCCTAAAGACAAACTCCCACCAGATGAAAACTCGGGATGGGACGCAGACTTTTAGTCTAATAATATTAAGAATTAGATATAATTGATTATATGTATATTTCCATAGTATTGATATAAACTAGTAGAAGTTTTTTGTTTTTAACATTGGCCTGTGTATTTTCCAGATTTTATCACAATGAAATGTATTTACAATATAATAAACTCATTTTTCATGTAATTATATTCATCAACAACCCACATTGTCCCACTGCTGGCCTCGGGTCTCTTCTCAGGAGAGGGTTAAGGCCATACGTCCCCATGCTCGCTGAGTGCGGGTTGGGTGCTGGCAAGACAAGGTTGTGGCTAAGTAATCTTGCCCTTGGATGTTTGTAAGCCGCCCAGTGGCCTCCAACTAAATTTCATGACTGTTATCCTAAAATAATAACCGGGACCTATTGCTTAACGTGACATGACATCATGCCACTGAATGATATAGAAACTAAAATGATTTTCACACAACTACATTCCTGAAACTAAAGGCACTGATACTTTTATTCCAGTATCTAACGAACTTAAAATTTTACCTCACCGGTTTCGCCCTATGGCGTTATCATTCAGGTTTAAGTGCAAAAATAATCAGCGACCTTTAATAATCAGCCAATTAGCCAATTGTACAGACATTATTATTATTATTATTATAGAACATAGAACTGTGTAGACTTTATCGATAAGACGATTCACAGGCTACTAGAGCTGGTACAGATTTTAACAGGAACTTATTGATTATGGAGTACCTTTGGGAAGTATACTCGGTACTAGTCTATTTTCTTTTTTTATAATTTGTGCAAATTATTATTCAAAATAAAATCACGTCTGACAGAAGTTTTTCATTACAAGCAATTTTATTAATATTCTTTTTTTTTTAAATTTTAAGATGCTTTATTGGGCACTGGTGGGCAATCTTTTCAAAAATGCATCTGAGGTTTATAACTCGCTTTGTGGTATATATTGTTGTATTGTGAGTATTCAGAAGAAGTTTTTGAGATGTTTGTAGAACAGTGATCACATTGGTCACAAGATATGTGGAATAGACTAACCAATAGACGTACAGTTTCTGATACTGTATCCTTATTTATTTAGAATATAGCAATCTATATCTCCGTTAGTGGTTTTACATCAACGGAGATATAGATTGCTATATTCTCCTCGAGAAAATTACTATTAAAATATACATTTACCCTTAGCAATACCTCGAACAAATACCGACTACTGCAAAAACCCATTTCTTAAACGAGCGAATACGTCTGTAAATCAAATGCATAAATCGAGCAGCGAGTATGAGAACTCTTCAGATATTAAAAAATGCATGCGTTAACATTTTTTAAGCCCAATGCTAGGAACCTCACATTCTCTTATCTAAGTTTTTTGCTTCAATAATATTTTCTATTAGCTGAGTCTAATAGAGTAATTTACATCTTATATCATTAGCTATCTACCAGTGAAATTCTCGTCAAAATCGGTGCAGCTGTTCTACAGCCATTAGCAGGAACAAACAGACGGACAGACAGACAAAAAAATCGTTTTGTTGTTATATACATTTAATGTTTTAGCTTATGATATGTATGCTGTTGATGCTCCCAACATTATAAAATAAAAATAAATCATCTAAAAATTATGCCACGTCTGGCATGGCAACCTTGAGTATTATGCCATTTTTTTAAGACCGGACACTTTTAAAACAGAGATAAATTTAAATTAATGCGTGTCTATATATTTCCGGAGTACTTTGTCAGACCTTGTGTCCACTTTTTTAGAAAGATTCAACTACACTTTTACAGGCGTCTTGTAATCCTTTCATCATGAACACATCAAAAACTCATGCGCTAAATTCGGCAAGAGTAACGGGGACCCCCAGGATGTTGGAGATCGTATTTCGGTGCTTTTTCTGCGAGTTCGATTCATTGAGGTATATTAATCGGATATCTTTTAAAACAATGTACTGGCAATGACTTAGTAACATCTCATCTGCTTCCTTAAGACTACATTAGTAATTCCCTATAGGTCAGCACCTCACCGGGCTCGCGGTATGTCAGAATTGAATCGACTAGAGGCCATTTTCAATAATCTGTAGTTAAAACTGAAGAGTCTTTATATTTTTTTCATTAAAATTCATCCAGTATTTTCATTTTCTCATTGATATGCAGGATCTTTTTTTTTTCTTTTTTTTTTGACGGTCTTGTACAATAAATATTATTTTTAAGGTCAGTTCATATCGTTTTAATACAACATAAGAAATATAAGTAGACAAGATAATCAGATATAATACAACAATAAGGAGATACAAGAGAAATTTTCTCTTGTATCTCCTTATTGTTATCTCACTTTCACTCTAACTTATATTTGTACTTAACAGCATACACGATACACGAGTAATACAATTGTAACATACGTCTATTGTAATATTACTGTGTAAGTATACTAAGTAAGTTCTACTCATCTGCGTTAGCGTATTGCGATTGAGCGATGTGAAAAAAGGGTCTCAGCGAGATTATGGTCAGTTGGGAGAATAACAGGCGCAATGGCATAAACATTTAGTGGATNATAGTTCAAACTTTGTTTTTGTGCATAATAATTGACATTTGCCACTGAAATTGTTTTACCATAATAATTATAGCCGCATTATCAAACCCATAAGTGATATAACTACAAATTGTTATCAATTTCTTGTGTAGAAAGTAGGGAAGGTCTCGTTTGTTGATAACACTATTAGAGATCATGTTATAATATATTCTCTAACTGATATTACTGACATTGGGTTTAATTCTAAGAAATTATTTTGCTATTTCATCTTTATCTACATTCGGGACATATCTAACACAGACAAGGTCCACTGTTACACGAGTGACGTAGGTATTTAGACAACCTCTAAAAATTGAAAATTCAGAATTGTTTTGAATTGGAAGAAACACTCTGTTGTTGACTTTAAAACCACAAATTTTATTTTCCAGGTGGTTCTTGGGTATCGAATGGGACGGTTTAGCAGAGAGAAGACTAAAAGCACCGCTAATACAACCTATCGCTAACGATTTGGATCTTGCTAACTTCGAGAAATATCCTAAAGACAAACTCCCACCAGATGAAAACTCGGGATGGGACGCAGACTTTTAGTCTAATGATATTAACAATTAGATTAATCGATTATATGTATATTTCCATCGTATTGATCCATAGTATTGATGTAAACCAGTAGAAGTTTTTTTTTAACATTGGCCTGTGTATTTTCCAGATTTTATCACAATGAAATATAAATTTCGGAAAAAAATGTATTTACAATATAATAAACTTATTTTTCATGTAATTATATTCATCAGCAACCCACATTGTCCCACTGCTGGCCTCGGGTCTCTTCTCAGGAGAGGGTTAAGGCCATACGTCCCCATGCTCGCTGAGTGCGGGTTGGGTGCTGGCAAGACAACGTTGTGGCTAAGTAATCTTGCCCTTGGATGTTTTTAAGCCGCCCAGTGGCCTTCAACTAAATTTCACGACTGTTATCCTAAAATAACAACCGGGACCTATTGCTTAACGTGACCTCCGAATCACGGAGACGCTCATGACATCATGCCATTGAATGATATAGAAACTAAAATGATTTTCACACAACTACAATCCAGAAACTAAAGGCACTTATACTTTTATTCCAGTATCTAACGAACTTCAAATTTTACCTCACCGGTTTCGCCCTATGGCGTTATCAATGGTTACTAATTATTTTAAATTCAGTAATCATTCAGGTTTAAGTGCAAAAATAATCAGCAACCACAGATTTTAACAGGAACTTATTGATTATGGAGTACCTTTGGGAAGTATACTCGGTACTAGTCTATTCTCTTTTTTTATAATTTGTGCAAATTATTATTCAAAATAAAATCACGTCTGACAGTAAGTTTTTTATTACAAGCAATTTTATTAATATTCTTTTTTCAAAAATTTTAAGATGCTTTATTGGACACTGGTGGGCAATCTTTTAAAAAATGCATCTGAGGTTTATAACTCGCTTTGTGGTATATATTGTTGTATTGTGAGTATTCAGAAGAAGTTTTTGAGATGTTTGTAGAACAGTGATCACATTGGTCACAAGATATGTGGAATAGACTAACCAGTAGACGTACAGTTTCTGATACTGTATCCTTACTTATTTAGAATATAGCAATCTATATCTCCGTTAGTGGTCTTACATCAACGGAGATATAGATTGCTATATTCTTCTCGAGAAAATTACTATTTAAATATACATTTACCCTTAGCAATACCTCGAACAAATACCGACTACTGCAAAAACCCATTTCTTAAACGAGCGAGGACGTCTGTAAATCAAATGCATAAATCGAGCAGCGAGTATGAGAGCTCTTCAGATATTAAAAAATGCATGCGTCAACATTTTTTAAGCCCAATACTAGGAACCTCACATTCTCTTATCTAAGTTTTTTTGCTTCAATAATATTTTCTATTAGCTGAGCCTAATAGAGTAATTTACATCTTATATCATTAGCAATCTACCAGTGAAATTCTCGTCAAAATCGGTGCAGCTGTTCTACAGCCATTAGCAGGAACAAACAGACGGACAGACAGACAAAAAAATCGAAAATAGTTTTTTTGATGTGAAAACCGTATATACACTTTCATATGAATTCATATAATCAGTGAGTATATAAATTACAAACTGATACATAAATTATTTTTTTGTAAAGATTCTTCTTATTACCCTATCTGCTCTTTTTTAAAAGTACTTTATACAAAATAGTTTTGTTGTTACATACATTTAATGTTTTAGCTTATGATATTTATGCTGTTGATGCTCCCAACATTATAAAATAAAAATAAATCATCTAAAAATTATGCCACGTCTGGCATGGCACTCAACCTTGAGTATTATGCCATTTTTTTAAGGGTTTTAAAAGTGTCCGGCACTTTTAAAACAGAGATAAATTTAAATTAATGCGTGTCTATATATTTCCGGAGTACTTTGTCAGACCTTGTGTCCACTTTTTTAGAAAGATTCAACTACACTTTTACAGGCGTCTTGTAATCCTTTCATCATGAACACATCAAAAACTCATGCGCTAAATTCGGCTAGAGTAACGGGGACCCCCAGGATGTTGGAGATCGTATTTCGGTGCTTTTTCTGCGAGTTCGATTCATTGAGGTATATTAATCGGATATCTTTTAAAACAATGTACTGGCAATGACTTAGTAACATCTCATCTGTTTCCTTAAGACTGCATTAGTAATTCCCTATAGGTCAGCACCTCACCGGGCTCGCGGTATGTCAGAATTGAATCGACTAGAGGCCATTTTCAATAATCTTTAGTTAAAACTGAAGAGTCTTTATATTTTTTTCATTAAAATTCATCCAATATTTTCATTGTCTCTCATTGATATGCAGGATCTTTTTTTTTCTTTTTTTTTGACAGTCTTGTACAACAAATATTATTTTTAAGGTCAGTTCATATCGTTATAATACAACATAAGAAATATAAGTAGACAAGATAATAAGATATAATACAACTTTTATTGTTTATTGTTATCTCACTTTCACTCTAACTTATATTTGTACTTAACAGCATACACGATACACGAGTAATACAATTGTAACATACGTCTATTGTAATATTACTGTGTAAGTATACTAAGTAAGTTCTACTCGTCTGCGTTAGCGTATTGCGATTGAGCGATGTGAAAAAAGGGTCTCAGCGAGATTATGGTCAGTTGGGAGAATAACAGGCGCAATGGCATAAACATTTAGTGGATACTAGGCCAGTGTACTGCGTTCGTACTATAACAATCATACTATACACGTAATTTATGAATACGATTAAAGTCCATTTGTTCTCCAACAAGTGATGCGTTTAGATCATGCCGTAAGTAATCAATTTTTGGACCGGTCGAGTGGTTGCTCAATGGGGCCATTACAAATCGAAACTCCATTAGACCGTATTGCAATAACTCAGGCTTAATTTTTAGGGTATATAAAAGTAGAAGTCAATGTCTTNACTATCCTTTGACCCGTGACCCGCCCTGCTCGCTTGCTTCCTATGCCATTAGAAAAACCTATAAGTTACTTTGTGCTCAGATCGAAACAAAATTGACATCTTATGCAGTCGTAAAATATCAATTTTTCTTACGTCCCTGTGCAATTTACACCCAAAAGCGGATCTGAAATTGCGATATGATCGAAATTTTGTGCAATTATAGGCTAAACTTTCCTTTTGTGTCCAAAACTTGAAATATGTGTAAATGATGATGACAACATATCCACGAATATTCCAGGCAAAGCCTTGCGGATTAGATGGTAAAGTAAGGAGTAATTTGAGAAAAAAATTGATAAGAAGATAAAGCGGTGAGAAAATGATATTGCATAAGTGGATGAATTGATGGAGAAAAACAATAATAATCAGGGTTGGATCACATACCTCGAAAAGCAAACTCAAATTGATTATTGCCGGAAAGTCCAAGATCTCTAATCGAACAAAATGGAATAATTTTATTACTTTTTAAACTATGCGATAGTTAATGTGGATTGAAGATGTTCTGTCTGGTTTTGGGAAACGAAAATGGAGGTACAGCTGTGCTTTTTTACTTCTCCTAAAGAGATCACCTTCAAACACATTCAAATCCGATTATTAGGTTCAAAACGGAAACTACACTTTGTTTATGTGATTTAATGCCATGCTTTATATGCAAATGTATGTATACTTAAATCGATATTCCACAATGATGGATGGATGACGAAGTAACACGCTCCATTTCTATACTTCAGTAAATGTGTAACTAATCAATTTATATTTTATTCTGACCAATATTTCAACAGAATTACGAATGGCTCTTTATGATTGTATTCAGACAATACAAAGGGTTGAACATGACAATTGGTATCAAATAAGATAATTATGTGGGTATCCACCATTGTGTACATCTGCAATAACCGCTAACTGTTTTTCAGTAGCAGTCAGATCAGTCACCGTATAATATATATATGAAAAATAGCTTTTATTTTAAAGGACAACTCCCGCATTAGGAATATACATTCCTGTGTCACGGGGATCTTTACAAACATACATGAAACGGACACAAAGTACACCCAGACTTAGAACAACAATTCATAGATCACACAAAGTGTTGTCCCATGTAGGATTTGAACCCATAACACTTGGCACAGTAGGAAGCGGTGTGGCGACCACTGAAACCACTAGGCTAACCGTGTAGTCATATGATACCTGTCAGAATGACGAAGTTAAGCTAAAACTGATAATAGTCTACTGATAACCGTTACAGAGCACCATGGAGGCACAACATTGCCCACTTTGTAAGTATTGGCCAAAATTGATCTTCTTCTCATCATCGTCATCATCATCACCACTCTTTAAGTATCCACTACTATACATAGACTCTAGAAACTAGGCTTTGGTCTACTATAGTTACCATTTCTGCGAAGTTCGGCGTCTGAGAGGGATGGTGTACCCTGATCTTAATCTTTCCAATACAACTATCAGTCACAAATATTTTTAAACTTTCCCAGGGTTCATTCTTTAAAATCTATACATTATTACAAACATTTATAAATTATATCATCAGCGATATAGAACCTAAAAAAAGTGTTTTGATTGAAAAATTAAAGATTATGGTGAACGAAGCCTCATGTAAATGCTAGTTCTTAAAACAGTAGAATGCTGCTACTACAGCCTTGATATTGTAAATTTAAATTATTACAGACAAAATACGGGTATCGTTAAATTTTTACTAGTTAACTGTTAATTACATTAACGACATTACGTCAACTTCGGATACCTACTGCAGGTCAGTTTTGTTTTGAATTAGAATTTAATATTTAGCTTAACTTTAAGTTCGCTTGAGACGTCACAATACATATATTAGGTATATATATATATAGATAGGTAATCATTTGTGCTATAACGGGTATGATAAATTTTAGTAGCTTGATACTATATTTGAATATTTCTTCTATCATTCTTTATTCATCATTTACATGTGTATTATTCTGTTTTTCTAATTTAATTCAAAATGCAGTTCTTTTTTATTATGTAAAAATTAATGTAGATTCACACAGTTTATTTTATTACATACGTCACTACTACTAAAAGTGCTAAGTCAAATGTCCTTTTAACAATTAAATGCAGGTATGTGAAAAAAACATAATGATAAAGATACAAAACACCATCTATAACAAAACAGGGGACGAGGTAGTCTATTCCGTCAGACTATTCCATCGACTGTCTTAAACTAGTTCAGTTGTAGCCATACTAACACTACACAAAACACGAGACACTCGGCCTGGCTACTATCACTTGCCAATTCGTATGGTAGCTCGTCTCGGCAGCTCGACTCGTTTAGTTCGACCAGCATAGCTTAAAGTGCGGAGCGACATAAACAACCAGTCGTGAATGTATCAGCTTGCCATGATCACGCGCCCGCTCGTGCCACGGTTTTAACGCGATGAAAATTAATACAACTCATTAAATGATCACTGTAAAATCTTAGCATCGACTTAATTTCGATAATAATTAACAGTGAACATGTGTAAAATTCCTTATCAAGTGCTCCTTAAATTTTAGAGTTGTGTTTAAATTGTAATAGTGGAAATAAAAATATTTTGGAGGTGAGTTAGGCATGTTGTGATTTGTGGAATGACGCTCGTGTGACATTGTGCATTTACAAAATATTCATCCTCCTAAAACAATATCACCACTCCGATTGTGTGACTTTATAAACATTATTTGCTCGACCCTTGAGTGTCAACGTTATGCCATTGTTATCAGTAGTGTAATTTTTTTTAGTTGTAGTATTTCCACANTATCCACATTAGTTACATTTTTTTTTCAATGAAAACTTGCTTTTCAGTGCTGTACTTGTAACTAAGAATTAAAGTGTCAACAAATATAAACGAAACGAGCGCAGTAAGTCATGTTATGGGTACTTAAAGTGAAAAATGCTCGTAAACCCAGATCGTTGATATACAAACGCACGCTGCAAGTGCAACATTCTAATGCATTATAAACTAGTCCACAAATACAAATTTAAACCAAAAGTCAATTAATTACTATTCAATATAAAGTTTAGATGAATATTGTGTTCTATTTAATTATCTTATCTCTAGAAGGAGTTTGCAATATAAAGATTTACATAGGACAATGATAGCAAAAACTAAGTACGTTATGAATATCATAACGTACTTAGTCCGCTGTTTACTTTATTCGCCGTACACTTATTTTAAATAGTAGTCATGGTAATTGAAAATATACACCAATACTTAAAATGACGACTTCCTAAGCCCAATATTTCATGAGATAACAGTTTAATCAAACATTAAGGAAGTGGACCAAAATACTGTACAAACAGTTTCATTGCCAACGGATAGGTAGATTCCAAGAAATGACTTAAATTATACTATAAATAATTTCTATTACGATGTGATGAGTTTTAACTATGCTTGTATATCTTTTTGTAATCCATTAGTTAAATTTTTTTTGTTAAATTGAAGAGGCAAAACAAGTAACAATTATTAAAAAAAACCGACTGCGCCAATATCTGCATAATTCAGGTTTTTTTCTTATATTTTTTTATTTTGATGTTACCAATGTCACTTTCACGGCTAAGACGAATCTATTGATACCACTCAAATAAAATACGACAAGCCGTTTAGACACTAGGGCGTGCCGAATAAATATACACACATACATACACTCGAAAAACATAACCCTCCTTCTTTCACAGTCGGGTAAAAAGCTATTTTATTTTCAGTGAATTTTACCTTGAGATATTGAGATACAAATCACACATATGGAAAGTGTAGTAAGATAAGTCCCAAAATATCTAGAAGTATAAAATGGAGGCGGTGTGCGTTCCTAGCGACAGTGCGTGTGAGATGCGTGCACTGGCAGCGGCGTTGCACTCGTTGAACCTATACTGCGCTTCCATCACAGCCGCGCTGATGTGCTGCTGTGCTCCTATACATAAACACTACAGGTTCTTACATCATTATTTTTTAATATACTAATACACTCATTAAGTGTAACTAAACTAACTGTCATACAACGATCAGACAACAATTCCACATTTCATAGCACTGGAGTTTTATGAGTTGGCTATCAATTTTAAAGAATAGATATAAATGAAGAGTAAGCCCTGAATTTACGTTGAAAAGAACTTCTTACAATAGAGCATGAATAATGCATTGATATCATTGCCATAAATCTATTCAGTACAATTACGCATTGTCCGCAACAATGATTTGAAGAACGCAAATTAATTAACGTATGCCTAACAAATTCATCTCTGACGATTCAAAGCTGACGGTCTCAGGCTATGTTGCTTCATCATCTTCATGTGGTATTACAAAAAGGGTGATTGACTAGATAGATATATATATATATATAAATAATATTACAGTACTCATGAATTCTTGAGGTTCCAGGGTTGATTAATGATTAGATTGGATGAATTAATTCATTTTCATTGTAAACAGCATACAAAAATGATGGAAGCAAAATCAAAAAATATTGCACCACTTTTTCTACAATATTTTTTTTTTTTGAAAAAGTAACTGCGAGACAAACACTCTCCGCCAGGTGTACTACTGTTTCTTGAGGAATCTGTGCCCACCTTGTTTTCGTTTATTAGCTGTTTTTCATTGTGCACGAGTTGGTTTGTGCTTTGAATACTGCGTTTCAGTAAATTTCACATATTTTCAATGGGATTGAGATCCGGACTGTTTGTAGCCAACGGCAGTATCTGAATACCAGCCTCCTCTAGGGCTTCTCTGGTAGCCCTAGCTGTATGAGCGCGAGCATTATCGTGCATCAGATGGAATCTTGCTCCAATTCTCTGTGCATATGGGACCACATGGGGTCTGATGACCTCCTCGATATAACGTTGAGCTCTAAATTTGCCTTCGTTGAGAATCACCAACTCGGTTCTATCTGATATAGAGATTCCTCCCCTCACCATAACATTGGGGCCCCCAAATCTGTCACTTTCATGGATACAAGCTTCCGAAAACCGCTCACCAACACGCTTCCAAACCCTAATACGACGGTCATCCCTACAAAATTTAACTTTGCACTCATCCGTAAACAATACTGTGCTCCAATCACTCATATCTCATGCCAGATACTGCCTCGCGAACGATATTCGGTTTGCACAATGAACACTTGTTAATGGTATCCGTACTACGCGTTTCCTGGAGAAACCATCAGAAATCGGTTACACGAGGACCAGCAGGGTCCTCGTGTAACCGATTTCTGATGGTTTGATCACTAACACGTGTATCCGTCGCCTGCCGCAACGGGCGGTGATGCAGCGTTCTCTCTCTTGTGCAGCTGGAATACTCAAAAAATATTTGTAAACAAATAAGGTAACACCACAATAAACAATCGGCTACTTGAGAACGCATAAAATATAAATTATCGCTACCGACGTAAAAAATAACAAGTGGCCCTTATTTTGTTTTGATTAATATATATATATACTCATTTGAGAACGTAATATTTGGCTTTACATGGCAAGTGTTAGAAATATTTGGTCACCGCATTTCAAAACAGATTGATCAATTATATTTATAATTCCAATATATTTTGTATGTATGTCAATGTTATGTAATGCAAATTAATTCAATGAACTTTGAATTGCACGAAATCCAAAATTTGCACGAAACTTTACAAAGATATGGTCGCTGTTTCCTAAAGCAACCTTAATTAGTGTCATCGGTGTTTATTAGCACTGCACAGAATATTATCACTGTTAAATATCGTAGGCAATCAAAAAGATGGCGTGGACAAAATGTGCGAGGGGTAGCAAGCCTTGTACTGGGAGCAGCATGGTGTTGCGATGCAGCCGCTGCCTTGCTAAGACCAACGGAGACTGTGCGCATTGTTGCAGCGCTAATGGGTCCTTTATCCTGGCTAGCTGCTGCTGTATTTCACGTTGTCCTGTGGACGAGACGCTCAGCAGCGCCCATTCTATACCTTGCTATCTATTGGATGCTAGCAGCGGCATCCTCAGCAACCATTTTATGGCAACACATCCTCGCTGGCGCATCATCAGATCACGTTGAGATATACATTCATGGAATTTCGTTGCTAATGGTTGTGTTGATATCTGTGGTTGACTGCATGTGCTTCTATGATGAGGTAAGTTACCTGATGTTTTTAAGCAAAAAAATTTTTGTCCTAATTTAGTTCGAAAATCACCGTTTCCTCTATTATATAGGCATTGTGCCAAAGCGACAAATTAAAGCTTTCATTTCATTATGTTGCAATCTAAACAGTTATTTAAAAATAGCCGTACCTACATATTATCAGTAGATATAATTTAATTATGATCACTTAAAAGATTGTGATTCAATGAATAGTTTTGCGTTACTAATGAACGTTTTTTTAAATAAAATTAATGTAATCTCGTTGGTAATTACAGTTTTGCAATGTTATATGATGTACATGATCTCTTTACACCGTCCTCAATGGGAATCTAATGCACAAACGTGGATATTGTCAGCAGTGGCGGACTAACCATGTCAGAGGGGCGGATAGTTGAATGAGGTCTTTACTGGCGGAAGAATTTTATTAATTTAACATTTGTATATACTATTAAGAATGTATCTACGTTTATTTCATTCATATTTTATAATTGACATTTGAATTAGATTTCAAAAAAAAGTCAGGAANATGGATACAAGCTTCCGAAAACCGCTCACCAACACGCCTCCAAACCCTAATGCGACGGTCATCCCTACAAAATTTAACTTTGCACTTATCCATAAACAATACTGTGCTCCAATCACTCATATCTCATGCCAGATACTGCCTCGCGAACGATATTCGGTTTGCACAATGAACACTTGTTAATGGTATCCGTACTACGCGTTTCCTGGAGAACTGCTGGTCCTCGTGTAACCGATTTCTGATGGTTTGATCACTAACAGGTGTACCCGTCGCCTGCCGCAACGGGCGATAATGCAGCATTCTCTGCGCGCAGTCAAGCGCACGTAGCGATCCTCCTGTGCGGTAGTTGCTCGAACTCTGCCAGATCCTGGTCTCCTGGTTAGTTTCTCAGTCTATTGAAATCGATTCCAAGCAATCTGGATCCTTCGCGGGGAAAACCCAACTGCAACACCACAGAACGCTATGAATGGCCTTCTTGAAGCAATGTTATGGCCCTAGTTACAGTTAAGTCCATATGTCGTCGAACTCTCAGCATAACTTTTTCAAAATGTTAATTCAGCCATTAGTTAAACAAAACTTAAACCGTTCTTGACAGAATCGTCACTTTAGCTGAGTTAAAATTCGTCTTAAAAATCGGGTAGAATCAAGTGTTTACAATAAATTATCAAAAACTATCCACTGGAAACAATTGTGCAGCTGGAATACTCAAAAAATATTTGTAAACAAATAAGGTAACACCACAATAAACAATCGGGTACTTGAGAACGCATAAAATATAAATTATCGCTACCGACGTAAAAAATAACAAGTGGCCCTTATTTTGTTTTGATTAATATATATATATATACTCATTTGAGAACGTAATATTTGGTTTTACAAGGCAAGTGTTAGAAATATTTGGTCACCGCATTTCAAAACAGATTGATCAATTATATTTTTAATTCACATATATTTTGTATGTATGTCTATGTTATGTAATGCAAATTAATTCAATGAACTTTGAATTGCACGAAACGCAAAATTTGCACGAAACTTTACAAAGATATGGTCGCTGTTTCCTAAAGCAACCTTAATTAATGTCATCGGTGTTTATTAGCACTGCACAAAATATTATCACTGTTAAATATCGTAGGCAATCAAAAAGATGGCGTGGACAAAATGTGCGAGGGGTAGCGAGCCTTGTACTGGGAGCAGCATGGTGTTGCGATGCAGCCGCTGCCTTGCTAAGACCAACGGAGACTGTGCGCATTGTTGCAGCGCTAATGGGTCCTTTATCCTGGCTAGCTGCTGCTGTATTTCACGTTGTCCTGTGGACGAGACGCTCAGCAGCGCCCATTCTATACCTTGCTATCTATTGGATGCTAGCAGCGGCATCCTCAGCAACCATTTTATGGCAACACATCCTCGCTGGAGCATCATCAGATCACGTTGAGATATATATTCATGGAATTTCGTTGCTAATGATTGTGTTGATATCTGTGGTTGACTGCATGTGCTTCTATGATGAGGTAAGTTACCTGATGTTTTAAAGCAAAAAATGTTTTGTCCTAATATAGTTCGAAAATCACCGTTTCCTCTATTATATTATATAGGCATTTTGCCAATGCGATAAATTAAAGCTTTCATTTCATTATGTTGCAATCTAAACAGTTAATTAAAAATAGCCGTACCTACATATTATCAGTAGATATAATTTAATTATGATCACTTAAAAGATTGTGATTCAATGAACAGTTTTGCGTTACTAATGAAAGTTTTTTTAAATAAAATTAATGTAATCTCGTTGGTAATTACAGTTTTGCAATGTTATATGATGTACATGATCTCTTTACACCGTCCTCAATGGGAATCTAATGCACGAACGTGGATATTGTCAGCAGTGGCGGACTAACCACGTCAGAGGGGCGGATAGTTGAATGAGGTCTTTAGTGGCGGAAGAATTTTATTAATTTAACATTTGTATATACTATTAAGAATGTATCTACGTTTATTTCATTCATATTTTATAATTGACATTTGAATTAGATTTCAATAAAAAGTCAGGAAAATAAAATAGGTTTTAAAAAAAACATGTAATAAAATTGAAAAAAAAACTTATTTATATGCAAGTAATTCACTAAATTGAAAAAAATTCTTCTCAAGCCCAATATTTTTGAAAGACTTATACTAATAATATTCCGCACTGTGGAAGAGACAAATAGAAAAAAATATGCTCCCTACTTTACATGTACAAAAATAGGGAGGTATCTTAAAAAAATATCTATATTTTATTTCACTACTTTGTCGGCGGCGTCCATGCCAAATTACAACTTCTAGTACCAATAGTTTTTTTATCTTAACCACATATACACCGACGGACATGGCGGAACTGTAAGGGTACCTTATTAACTACGGACAGGGCAAATAGGAAGAAAAATTTCACTACGGGAAGGACCTGAACCGACGATACCGGCATTCCGTGCCTTTTTTTACGTGTGGAAACCCCCTCGGACCTTCACCCCACCGGGGTTTGTGGCGGGACGGTTTGTCGGAATCAAACCTACTAAAACCACACGGTGTGCCACTCTGCGCCTGAGACAGGATGGATCCGGGAACCGCTTTCTTACGCCATCCGGCAGCATTCCGTGCCTTTCCCTAACCGACTGAGCAAACCCGTGGTGAAATTGTTCTTCCCATTTTCATTTCTCTGCAAACCACAAAATTAAATCACAATTAGAAATATCTGAAGCCCGGGCACGGGTCAGTTAGTTACTTTATATGAGGATATTACTTACTGTTTCTTCAAATGTACGACAATATGACCACTATTAAACTCTTAAATTAATTTTAAAGAAAGGGTGTGTTCTTATTCGACGTATTTAGGCGCACGAGATCCGAACTACGAGAGTAAAAAAATACACTTCGTTCATTCGTTCATGGATTCCCCGCTAACACGGGAATTCCCCGACCGAATATTAGACGCTTTCAATATAAAAGAATATTAGTACCGCGTATACAGATGCCTGTAGTATTTTAAACGTGATGAATGTTAAAAAACTACGAAACTCGACATTAGATAGATGAGGTGGTGACAGAAAAACTATCGGTATAGGCTGTACTTATTTGTCTCTCCAATCCCAAACTTCCTCTCAAATAGGTACTAAGATATTTTGAAAAGTTTATTTACGATTTGATCAAGGTAACTTGCAGCTATTTGGATTGCTCTTTGGCTTATTTGGCTCTCATTACCAGAGACCTAGGGCGTACCGCCCCCTCTGCGCTCCCCTTAGTCCGCCACTGACTGTCAGTATCTAACCACTAAACCAAGAAGTCAGTTTCAGTTTGAATTTGTACAAATAAATGGTGCGAATGGGGCTAGCAGTGCCTGTGTTAAGTTGCATATTGCATGTAGGTACTTTGGAAGTAGATTACAGTGTGTCAGATTTGTAATAATATTATTTATTACTTTAGATTATACGGGGAAATAGTATAAGTCAATCTTCGGCTCATCTTAAATATTACATCATTTCTATAACAAGATTAGGCGGCAAGAATGTAACACAAATTATTAAAGAGATTACCTAGTATGGTGTTCTCAATAAGGAAGGAGTTAAGACGCTGACATACAACGATGATAATCTTAAGCCGATTATCACTTGATATGTCTAAGTCAATAAATGCAAGAATTAACACGAACCAATAAATGAACGTGTATACTAAGCACCATGAAGTATTAATATAAAATGATACTTTCAAAAGGTGTCTGTGAGGTGACGGATTAAGAATACTGAGCATCACCACCCCTATTCATTCCACGGCTGTCGTAAGAAGCGACTAAAGGAGCAAGCTTCGCTGAAAAATAGCACTAAGAAAGAAGGAAAATTTACAACAAACCTTATACGAACACTTCTAGGGTTCGTATAAGGTTTGTTAATTATAAATGTATTATGAAATGTATTTGATGTAAATGTATATTGTTGTAATGTAAAGCCTCCATTCCAAAGAAAGGCTTATGTACAACAGGGCACTGTTAAAGGGTGTTGATGTGATGATGAGATGCATTCAACGTATATTAGCAGAGCATAAGTAAACGTACATATTAATAAGCATTTGCAAATTATGAGATCGGTCACACGCCTTTTTAAAAAACAAGTACAAATGGTTACGATACGCGGTTGATAGAAGCCATTCTAAACAAGAAAACATCTGATCATAATTTAAACATAGTGCCAAAGACGAAGAGTCTAAGTACAACAATGATGCGATTTGACATAAATAAACAATCTGGTTGACATCTGAGGGCCTAGTTTGAGTTTATTTTATAAAAACGAGATCGTCGGTGACCGCGTTCGGCGTTGCGATTGGTGAAGATTTCAGAGATGGCCAATAGCAGCGCCGAACCGTAACTGTAAACTCACACTAGGGTCCCTGAACATATTAGTTAGGCGTGAGGACGTTTATAGAAGACTTGCGTTCTTCTCAGTCTATTAACTTGCTGTGTCAAAAGCGATAACGATAAATGATAGCAAACAAAACCATACAAAACGTCAAAAATTCATACCGTCATGACTAGACTAAGGGAAGCGCGGAAGGGGCGGTACGTCCCGGCTCTCTGGTAATGGGGGCCTGCAAATCCTCCCTTGATCAAATCGTAAATAAGCTTTTGAAAATAACTTAATACCTACTTGAGAGGAAGTTTGGGGTTGGAGGCCCCGTAGACAAATAAGCACAGTCTGTACCGATAGTTTGCATTATTTAAATTAACATTACTTTTACTACCTTATCTATCTAATTTCCAGTTACGTAGCTTTTTAAATTCATCACCTTTAAAAGACTATAAAAACAATTATACATAGATACAGCAACAGTAACGGGTAACACCGTGGAAACCACGACAACCGACTTAGCAATTAAGGCCACTAACCACTAACTAGCTAGATCATTAGAGTACAGATCCGACAATAAAGTATATGTAATCACAAAATTTATTAATTATTGAATACATTTTAATTACAATACAATTGTGATCAATACATTGGTTCCTTCTAAAATATATTAAAGAATTACAATCTATCTATACTAATAAATAAAGCGGAAGAGTTTGTTTGTTTGTTTGCTTGAACCGCAAAAAATTACTTCAGTGTAGATATGTAGATAGCCCATTCATCGAGAAAGGCTATAGGCTTATATATCATCACAATAAGCCCAATAGAGGCAGAGCACCATTGAAGTATGTTTCAAAAACGGGTGAAAATTATTACGCTGCGGGCAATAGGAGACGGAAACGAGTTTCGGTGAGTCAGCTAGTATCTGATAAATGGTGAATTAAAGTCAATATTAAATCTACGACATAGGTTCCTTTACTATTTTAGTTCAATTGAATATAATAACATATTGTGCCTACTTAATAAAAAAAAATATATATATTATACATGCTTAATTTTATCTGCATGCGTAATATTTAGTTAGGATTATTCTACGTTGTCAAGCCAAAGACAAGTCATTCTATTTATTTAAGAATAAAAATTGTCGAATCTTAATGCTGTCAATATAAAAATGTGCTAAGTAAACCAATTAGGTACGAATTATATTTCGCCCCTCGACGCGTAAATAAAACTAAGTATTGCTATGTTGTTTATGTCACGATTCATCACTATACTCAATTCCTTTGATCTTATGTTAACAGTTAAATTTGTTCTACCTTGCAAGCTCATTTCTACACTATTTCGTTTAATGGTGCAAACCAATTTCATATATCAGTGCCAAGTTGACAAGTGTTGACCATCGACTATCGACGTACGTGACTGACTTAATATGATTTGATACTAAGAAAATTAGGGCCAATACCTGATATTTGCCATATAACGCTATTTGACTGGTAAAAGTTGCAATACTATATACTACTATAGTATGTGTATCTGACATTTGTCTCTATCTAAAACTTGTGGAACCGAAATTTGTAGTTTATTTTACAGATAAGTTCAAGAGGCAATACTAATAAGTCCTTCCCGTTTACATTTAGTGTCAAACCACAGATGTTCGTTGGTTTTAAAACCAACCAACATCTGTCTATTAGATGCTTTACCTGTAGGGGTTGAAACTGGCCGGCCAAGTTCACTCTGCCGCCTTGTGCCCTAGTCGACCGCAGCGGAAACACAATCAGTTGCAGTTAAAACAACTCTGGCACTTGACTCGTGTATGCCCCGCCTACAGGCATTTGAAACATCTCATCGGTCTCCCCGCCAGGTCCGTTATCCTGGCGCTAACGAAACCGACGAGGATCCTGCCAGCGTCGCCAAAATTTTGGCCGACGCTACGGGACAGGTGACCAACAATGGCCTTTAAGAGTTTAGGTCCTAGTGAAAAAGTTGTCTGCGGTCTTAGGAGAAATATACCTATCTATTCTATCTAATATAATCTTGAATATAATAATCTATATCTCGGAAACGATTTTAACGATTTTCATGAAATTTAGTATACAGGGGTTATTGGGGGCGATAAATCGATCTAGCTTGGATTCAGTTTTAAAAGATTTACTAACAAAGAATACCGAGTGAATCTCGGTCATTCAGGTACATAATTATGAACCCAAACTATAGTATGATATTGTTTTTTTCTCGGCATCAACATGCATGGAGAGACATATACTCTATGTCTAAGTAAGACGAAAACAAGATTATTTAAGTAAGGAACTACAAATCTCGTGATCAATAGGTGCAACTTTATATAATGTATATTATAGTATGTATGTACAAACCATATCTACTTGTCTCCGAAACAATGTGATATTTACAGATACCTCTTTATGACTCGTGTCTAATTGTGGCAAATCCATTGTAGTTCATAATTCCTCGACCGAACTTACATCATTTATTATGTTTCAATGTGTGGTAAGATATAAACTGTATACGTATTGTGTAATTTTTCATGAGCAGTTTAAATTTTAATTCGCCATTAGGTATGTGGGTACGGCTGGGATTGGCTAAATAATGAGATTTTTATTACGGTCCTGTTGCGGATCAGACAGTTGTTAGTGACTCTGACAACTAAGCCGGGGATCGTGATTTGGATTGGCACCCAGGACAATAATTGTGTGAGGAGTGTGATCATTTCTATTTGTATTTTTTTTTATGTAATATATAAACGAGCATACGTTTCGCCTGATGACTGACCACCGCCGTCCATGGACACCCGCAACACCAGAGGCGTCACAAGTGGGTTGCCGGCTTTTGGAGATGGGGAAGAGGATGGAGGAGGGGTTGGGGTATGAGCCTCCGGTATCCTCACTCACTTGGTGAAATACAGCGCCGCACGCGCTGTTTCATGATTTTTTGTGATGCCATGGTATCACTCCGGTCGAGCCGGCCCCTTAATGCCGAAGTTAGCTCTCTCACGGTAACAGCAGTCTGATTATGTTAGCACTAATTTTGCTAGTTTGAGATCTGACTGCCGTTTGTGAAAAAAAAAGTTTAAGCAGATCAGAAGTATAAGAGATCAAAAAATTACAATTTGTCGGGTTTAATTTACAAACATGCAAATAACGTCATTAACTTCCTCATTTTATTGCTTTTTAAATAGCCTCCGATTGAAACAAAAGCGTTAACGGCAATTAGATGACTGGAGTAGTTTTAACCCAAAATAGATAGCTAAATACATAGCAGCATATTGAAGAGTTGAAGTCAAATTATTTTGTTATATTTCATATTATTTGTAATTTAATTTTTAAACAATTATGTCGACCTAAAATAATTTGTCCAAACAAAATGCCCGCCGGAGCTAATATTTACAGTAGTAGGTATCTATAAACTCTATTTGGTTTAATTACATGTGAAGATGACCTCCAAAATATTCAAATGAAGGTGACTAAAACAGCTTACGTAGTAGATAAATTGTTTTACTGTTAATATAAGTGCTAGTCATAGGTATGATGGAAAGTGAGCTTTGTTTCTCATATTAAACTTTATAAATAGCTTATTTTGCAATCAATTACAAGCAATTAGCGACAAGTCATGCGTTAAGTGTACTTAGTAAAAACGTAAAATCAAATTGGTGTTTAATTGTATATTAGCTTTTAATAGTATTAATGTACCATGCCCTCAACAGCACAAGTTGATTGAAACTTAAATGCATGTAAGGTAGGTACGTGCATAACAACCAGACGTGCGTGTTCGTCGCATGTCATTATATGTTTACAAAACAAATGGTACCGTTATGTGCTACTTTCTATTTTTATTAATCAAAAGTATGAATATTGACTATAAAACTAAGATTACTAATGTATAAGGATAGATGTGTAGGTTATGAGTCAGGCAAATCCCGACACGATACCCGCCGGCGCCGGCCGTCGCGCTTGGAGAACAGACGAAAAACACGACTTTCATAATGCCTCTGGCGCCACACTTTCGGATGGTATTTCCCATAAGAGCACGTGTGCGGTCAATGTACATACTATATGTTTGTAAAGTTTACTACATGATATGTACTCTAATACATTTCAAGAGAATAACGAGTTACTGTTCCTTGGATGACTAGTACAGTTTCATTTCAGTTACTTGATCATAAGAAAGCAATTGATAAACTGGAAATTCAGAAAGATTTGTTACTTAATGAGCGATTTACAAAAAAAATATTTTAATAATTTATTTTTGATTTCAGGTTAGAAAACGTTTCAGAAATGATCAGTCCAACCACGTACCTAATATATGCTACAAACATAATGACACACATTTCTATTCGAAAGTGACTTTCTTTTGGTTAAATTCTTTACTGAGCAAAGGGTATAAGGTACCGTTAGATCCAGACTATCTCGGCGATCTTCCAGACGACGAACGTTCAATACACTACTATAAACAGTTTGACAAGATATACAGGAACAAAAACGTACGTATTTTATAACTACATGGGCACTGGTTATAAATAATATGTTCTTTACTCACTGATAGTTTTTATTTTGTTAGAAAGTAAAAAAGAGAAGATGATAGAGAGAGAGAACATAATATCGAGTTCCGCAGAGTACATAACTGTGCAAAGTTTAAGGCGTCAATCCTTTGATCGTCTTATTAGCTAGACTAAACAGTAAAGGATAGCAAGGATTATTAATTCACATTACTTTTTTAATTTCAGAAAATGGATTTTAATAAAAACAGTCCTAGCCTGCTCTCCTGCTACATTCGAAAAGTCTGGCCAAATTTTTATATCGCCGGTATATTAAAACTGTCCGGCGATATGATTTCAGTAATACCTCCGTTAGGACTGGCGATAATCATTCAATATATCGATGGACCTGTTAAAATTTATGATCATAATACACAAGTGACTGTAAACGAATATCTAAGTAATGGATATGTGATGCTACTTATTGTTACACTGGCGCTAATTAGTCAAGCATTTTTATCGCAGAACTCAACACATTTAGTGACGGTGGAAGGCACAAGGCTGAAAACAGCTCTGCAAGTTTGTTAATTTATGAAACAATATCTATGCTTCTTAAATAATGTTTTTTGCTTTTGTTTTATTAACTATTTACTTTAAATTAGTACATATTATAAACTTTTTATTCACAGACTATGGTGTACGATAAATGTATGAGGCTTGCGCCATGGACACCGACGGAAACAAACGAAGACGAAGAAACTCGGCTCCTGCATGACCCAAAAGAAAACAGCAATACAAGAAGCGGTCTTATAACGAATCTAGTATCGCAGGATACGTACAATGTCATGTCATGTGTTTGGATTTGTCATTATATATGGGCAATACCATTAAAGGTCTGCACCTTTCTTATCAGCAACGTAATCCATATGAAAAATTTACAAACGGCTTACAAATATTTGAATGATATTTCAGGTAGTGGTAATACTATATTTACTTTATACTAAACTGGGAATAAGTGCAATTATAGGCACAATAGCAAGCGTCTTCATCTTAACACCGATACAGTTTTACGTAGGAAAGAAAATATCAGACAATTCTAAAGAAATTGGCAAATGTACGGATCACAGGATTTCAAAGATGACAGAAATTTTACAAGGCATAGATGTTATAAAACTTTACGTTTGGGAGGACTTGTTTAATGAGAAAATTTTACAATTGAGAGAAGTTGAATTGAAACTTCTCAATAAAGATTCAGTTTATTGGAGTTTTTTAAGTAAGAAGTCACTCATGTGTTTATATTTTATACCTATAGGTACAGTAAAATGTTATATTAACTTTCACACTCAATATTATATTTCAGCTTTCACAACCCAAATATCTTCTATTCTGATAACTGTAATCACTTTCACGGTGTACTATTTCATAGACAATGACAGTCGGTTCACAGCAGTCAATGTTTTCGCTGGACTGGCTCTGTTCAATCAACTAACAGTACCTTTACTAATTTTACCTGTGACCGTACTCATGGTAATTCAAGCGATGGTAAGGAGAAAGTTTTATATTTTTTTTGTATAAATTCGTTGATGTTAGCTCTAACTAGTCAACTACCAGTAAATAAAGAAAAATTTTACTAATGTAGGTTAGTACAAAGAGGATTCAAGATTTTTTGGAACTGCCCGAATCGAACAATGTAGATGAAAACGATTCCCACAACCGAGCTATAGCTGCAAAATTAAATAGAAATGAAGAGATTTTCTCTGAATTATCGGAGAAAGATGACGTGGACAACAATGTATTCGTCATTAGAAACGAAACCGACGGCACGGAATGTATTGATCATTTTCCTGACGACGAAATAAACAATATGTCATCTCGAATTCCTGATTACATCGTCAGGTTTAAAAACGCAGCCTTAACTTGGGGCAAGAGTAATGACATGCTTCTAGAAATTGATGATTTAGATATTCCAGCAGGTTAGAAGTATTTTGACTAGACGAATGTTTTCATTAAAAATATTATTTCCTCTGTGATTTGTCAAGTATGATATGTTTTGGTTACTAGGTAAACTAATCATGGTTGTCGGTGCAACTGGATCAGGCAAGTCTTCATTGCTGTCTGCCATTCTCGGAGAGATGTACCTAGACCGGGGTGACATCGTTTACAACAAGTAATTATATACGTTTTCAGTTCGTTATTCCACAGATTACTATATATCTTGAAATTATATCTATATGTAGTTAATACGTCATGTCGGTTAGAATCAACGTTCAATCTGAGATAACAATATCTGTATGTGTATGTGAGTGTTTGTGATATTCGTCTTATAACATAAAACTACGTGTATCTTTTATACATTTACCTCTAACGACACTTCGTAAAATTTCAATCGTTGTTAATTAAAATAATGTTTGTCGCTATTTAAACTATTGTCGTGGTTTGCAATTCGTATAGCCTTGAAAATCTAATACATAAATATCTCCTGTCACGGTGTTCGTGGCCGCACTCCTCCGTAACGTATACTTGTATTTAGTAGATATGAGAATACGTCATAGTATTTTTTACCCTTCTGCTCACTCTCCCATTTGTCAATTGTAAATTTATTTTATTTATGTTTGATTTCATTGATAATTTAATGTTTAGATAAAGTTCGTCGGGTCAGCCTATTATTAAAATTAGAACGGTTCCTAGTTATGGAATTAAAGCAATCTTTTACGATATCCTTGGCTAAAGTTAAAGTCCCACGCATACCATATACTGTAGGTACTAATTATAACTAGGTACGTATTTGGTTCAATAAAGTAAACAAGCGTGTGACGATTTTACTTCTGTTTAATTGTCTCAATTACAAATACAAAATGAAATGTAACGCCAATTTACCCAATTTACACTACGGAGACGATATCGTCGAATCAAATATCTGTTTTGAAAACGTTCAAGCAAAGGAGGATGTCGTAAAACTTGAACGCAAAACTTCTCTCAATACCTTTCATATATTTTCTTCAAATATGGAGTGTTTTAATTGTTTATTTTATGCCATACATATTTCTGTCAAAGGTAGAAGGTTTAAGAAATACAAGCTAACCCTAAAAACTTTCCTCTAGATGTCGTACAATGTGGTACGCGGGTCAACCACCGTGGCTCTTAGAAGGATCAATTCGCAATAACATCGTCATGGATAATCCGTGGTGTCAGAGAAAATATGGGCGTGTACTGCGAGCGACCGGTTTGAGGCCGGATCTTCAGCTATTACCTGGTAAAAAAGTAGAATGTACTTTTTAAAATAAATTTCTTTTAACATACATAAACAAGAGCAAGGCAAGTGGGCTGCTGGAGATATGTAGTGAAAACAAGTGTAATTATTTAATCAATAATGATCGAATTAAATCGTGTGTCATTGTAGCTTTAATAAATCGATGTTTGATATGGCAGAGGGCGATGCTACGCAACTGGGTAGTCATGGAACGCCTCTGTCTGGTGGACAACGAATCAGAGTTTGTGTGGCTCGAGCATTGTACTCCAACGCATCGCTCCTGGCACTCGATGAGCCTCTGGCAGCGCTCGATGCACCACTAGCGAGGCACTTGGTGGCTCGAGGATTGGTGCCCGCAGCACGCGCTGGACGCACCGTCATCGTCGCTACTAACCGCCTAGAACTACTGCATTATGCTGATTTGGTAAGTAGAGCGTAAAGGACGTGATGCACACATGTCCGTAAACATAATTCCTAAGTACATGATTTAACTAGAACTATGTAAAACATGTGGAATAAACTATGCAAACGGAACGATAGTAGCCTGAGATTGTAAAGATTGCAACACGTACTCGCAATGGGCTAGCTACTGATTTTATTGACCTCATGACAGATTTACTTATACATAAAACGCAACCTCGCCTAATTTGGGACCATTGTCGAATTGGTGATGTTACTGCTCCATCAAGGTTATCTCACTTGATGTTTAGACTAAATTTCATAAGGTAGATGTTGAATTGACTTCAAGCATTCACATGTAAGACACTAATTGGAAACCAAAAGAAGTCTATTTACATATTGATACTCAACCATAAGAAATTAATCTGTCATTATGTCTGTTAAAAGATAATAGCAATGGAGGAGGGTCGAATATGCGGCGTAGGTAGAGCGTCATCGGCGTGCTCAGGTGCATTGGCACGCTGGGCTCGTCTTGCAGGTGAGGCACGAGCCGCAGCCGCCCGAGCTGGTGCTGGGCCACCTGGTGGAGCAACACGAGAACGGTCAAAACTATTACGTGCATTAAGTCGCACCAGATTTCAGAGGTGTATCTCTGATGAAACTACGGTAAATTCCATATTATGCATTGTCATTTCTCTAGAGCTATCTACTGCAGAATTATATTTTTTCCAGAATCGTTAATGAACTGGCATTAAAACAGATCCTTTATAAAAACGTATCTTATTCTTAATATTGTAATACACCTATTATGATTTTTAGAAATTAAAAAACATTCAAAGCTATTTGCAAGAATTGACGCGAGCGATGATCAATACGATCAAAAATTTATATTAAATAATTTTTTCCTTTGACGTGCTTCTCTGTGCGTGAAATTCAATTATACTGCCCCGTTTAGTATTTGATGATGATTAATGAAATATTGATTGAATGTCATAAATTTCACTCAAATAATGTTGAATTATAAATATAAATTTTAAACTTAATGCAAAACTACAAATTAGAATAAAACTTTTGTTCAATGGTGGTGTCATCTACGGTAATCACAATTTCAGGTGGGTATAAGCGAGGCAGCGGGGGCTCACCTATTATCGGAGGTGCCGACGTGTGCTGGTGGTAGTTGGCGTAGACGAGTCACACAACGGTCTAGACCTAATCTCGCCAGGCAGCTGTCGTCGCCACCGCCTTCGATGTTTAATTCCAAGTAAGATCGATTATAACTATTCTAAAAAAGACTTACTATCGTCAGATACTTAGATAATAATTTTTCTTTTATAACTGGAAGTTATTAAAGTATTGATTTCGACGGCGTAATATTGTCAAGTACTTACGTCTTTGAAAATTACATGTTGTTTTAAAAGTTATTTTTTACAGTAACATTTTAGAAACTTAGTTAATTTGCTAACTGTTTAATATGCGCAATGATATATCTACTTACTGATCAAGTTGAATATGATTGACATAAATCTGCATGATTAACATTCAGATGGCGACCGGACGTGCGTCGCGCTGTCAGTGCCGACGAATCGAACATCGCACTGCAGCGTGAGGCGAGCTTCCTGCGTCGACTATTGCAACCGCGACCTACTCGCACGCTCAATAGGTTACTTGTTACATTATTGCGATCCTACTAACCGATCCCCGCAATTTCACCGAGGGGAACTTAACCACTCAAGGAAAGATCCATAAATCCAAGGAACGCCCGTAACTCGCAAAGTTACTTTAAATACACTGAATAGGAAATACATGCAGCACTCAGGACCATGTCCACATCTCAAATTATATTGTATTGATTTAACAGATGGACGCCAAAGACATTACGACGTTTAATTAGCACCGATTCTGAAAGCGCTCCTGAAGATAACCTAAACAGTGGTGAGTTTATATTGAACAAAATTTTCAAGTTAATAACAAATGACCCTCATACGTAAATATATAAAAATAAAATAAAATGAATTTTTAATCAGAGTTAAAAACTTGCCGACCCGTCGAACTTCGTACCGCCATCTTCATTTTCGAGAAAATTTTCTGAATTACAGAAAAACTTATATTAGTAAGCCTGTGTTAAAGCCCGTGTTAACTTCCCACAGGGTCACAGTGTTTACAACAAAGAAAATATAACACCTCCGGTTTTCTTTTATTTTAATAAGATGATTTTATAAAAAAGAGAATTATGATTCGTTTTTATTTATATAGATTTAGATGTTCCTAGTTGCTTAGCTCCATTTCGCTAATATTCCCTGTCTACCTATAGACAACAAAAAGAACATTTTAAACATAATTTTTATCTGTATTAAGCAGGATTCGGAGAATTTGGAATGCATGTTGTTTGACTTCTGTATGCAAAATTGCCTATACTTGATAGTTGTCTTGTTGCTACAACTGCCTGTAAAAGAATCTAAAATATTTTATAAAAATGAAATACATTTCATTTACTGAATTATTGAGATATGAGAAACTGGCCTGTCGGTCTAAGGGTTATAACTATCCTGACAGCAGGTCGTGAGTTCAACTCCTGTCCAAGACAGATTATGTTCTTTTTCAACACAATTAGAAAAATATACTATGTTACGGAGGACTTTAAAAATATTTATGAAATTGACACAAACACACCCAGACTCAGAACAACATTCCTTTGTAGGCATAAAACCCACAATGCGAGAGGCGACGACATGAATTAAACCACTATTCTATTCGAGCATGCTATTGCTCGATTATATCCTATATATTATTCCATGTCTGAATGTCATTTGTCTATCAATGTATTCAGAATTTAAATAGTTTGAAATTAATTACCATAACATTGGTATGTGGAAATCTTGGATTATTTTAATTCTGATTTACCTTAAAAACATTCCGATCGAAAATGATGAATAAATTGAAAATACGGGATATCATCACCTTATTCATCACTCGTCAAAACTACGCAGGACAACAGCACTGCATAGAGAAGGAAAACCTGATATAAACCCTTTACCAACTCCTCTGGCGGCTGTTCATAAAGTAGGCCAACATCTCCATTCTAAAGAGTGGCCCATGTCCTGCGTTGATCTATGAAAGCTGTATTTTATAAAAGCTGAGGTGTAACCCGCGGTACAAAGATATTGTGTGAATATTTTTATAAATTGTAGCCTATGTATTATTCTGACTTATAATCTATATTATTGTAAAGTTTCATTAAAATCAAAAGCAACAAATATCCATTCATATTTACAAACTTTCGCTTTTATGATATTAGTAGGATTTTTGTTTAAATACATGAAAACATCTTGTTTCAGATGTACCTGATGAATCTGGAGTTGACTCAACGCCATATAGTTCGTTAACTCCAAATGGTGTTGAAACGAATAACATAATCGTTGTTGATGATGATTCTAATATTGAACAGAAATCTGATGTCGCTAATGAGGTAAGAAATTTTTGGACATTAAAACGTAATATACAACATCAGTGTTTAGCAATTTAGTTCGACGAATTAATTGGACAAATTAAATGTAGATAATACAAAATTTCGTCCATGCTATTTGTTTAATCTAAAATGCTGTGAATATTATAGCTCTTCTATATAAATCTCGAATTTATACTTTTGATTTGTCTACCACCTTTTAAAAGATTATATTAGCAATGAAATTCAGAATAAAATAGAACAGAAGATATGTTGCGAGTCATAATAAAATAGGACGCGAGTTGAGAGAACGTTCTCGTCATTCTTTTATTTACTTTGTAACTCAAGTCAAAATGTACCTACATAAGTTTTTTTGCATTGTAATTAGTGTGTCATCTGGTGGGAGTATGCACGAGCTTGTAAGTGGTGGAGCGGCGCTTACTGGGCAGCGGCCGTGACCGCACAAGCACTTGCACTAGCTGCCGATTGCTGGCTTACGTACATCACGAGTCAGAATTCGGAAACTGAACTCGATGATAAACAGGTAATCCCTTTGACCACGAAATTTTTCGCGAAGACAATATTGTTCCTCTTTATAGGAAATACTAGGTAGTTTTTTCTAGATGAAATAATAATATATCATTTCCGTATATCTGGCAACTAAATAATCCGCGCAGTTAAACTTATCTTATTAATTATAACTTTCTTCATTTCTTAATATTCTGGTTAGTGGGGCCAAGGGTGAAACCCAATCAATAGTGGTCACAACGTTTACGACTGAAAACTAGTACGAATGTTTAGAACACCATTATAATTAATTAAGTGATGATTGTATGAGATCTCAGAGCAACACGGACCACTGAGCGGAGGGGGGGAGATTAGCCATAGCGTTTCTTTTCGGTACAAAACAGACTGTTATTTTTTGCGGGGGAAAATTTTCTCATATACACATTTTTGACTCAAACAAAAACAATCGCCTGTCGCAACGAACTCACACATAACCATTAAAACAAAACATTAAGAAATTCGCACACACATAATTACATTGTGTGTCATGACAGTGTAACGCTTACTTAGGCCCATTTGGGCATATGTTTTGACAGAGGGGAACACCTGCGTATGGCTTTATCCTACCTTGTTGCTCTATATGTGATCCTCCACGAATGAGGTGATCACAAAATTCACAGAGTTAGGTAAAGGAAAATTTTGTGAAATGCTACGTACCTATTACTAATGCTGTCGCAACAGATTTTTATTTAAAGTGTTTTTTTTAAAAGACAACTCCCGCATTAGGATCCCCGCGACACAGGAATATAAATTCCTGTGTCGCGGGGATCTTTACAAACATACATGAAACGGACACAAAGTACACCCAGACTTAGAACAACAATTTATGGATCACACAAATTGTTGTCCCATGTAGGATTTGAACCCACAACACTTGGCGCAGTAGGAAGCGGTGTGGCGACCACTGAAACCACCAGGCCAACCGTGTAGTCAATTTTATGTTTAGACTTGGGCCGGAGTGCGTACATACGCGGTGTGGTGCGGATGCGGTGCGCTGGCGGCAGGCGCGGCTCAGGCAGCGTGCGCGTGCGCCGGTGCTGGGGCGCGACGGAAGTTCCACGAGCGCCTTCTCCACGCAACGCTACACGCTTCACCCAACCATCACCGGGCTACTCCACTTGGAACTACGTTACATCGCTTCGCCGCTGACATACTCNAAAGCTCTTCTATATAAATCTCGAATTTATACTTTTGATTTGTCTACCACCTTTTAAAAGAATATATTAGCAATGAAATTCAGAATAAAATAGAACAGAAGATATGTTGCGAGTCATAATAAAATAGGACGCGATTTGAGAGAACGTTCTCGTCATTCTTTTATTTACTTTGTAACTCAAGTCAAAATGTACCTACATAAGTTTTTTTGCATTGTAATTAGTGTGTCATCTGGTGGGAGTATGCACGAGCTTGTAAGTGGTGGAGCGGCGCTTACTGGGCAGCGGCCGTGACCGCACAAGCACTTGCACTAGCTGCCGATTGCTGGCTTACGTACATCACGAGTCAGAATTCGGAAACTGAACTCGATGATAAACAGGTAATCCCTTTGACCACGAAATTTTTCGCAAAGACAATATTGTTCCTCTTTATAGGAAATACTAGGTAGTTTTTTCTAGATGAAATAATAATATATAATTTCCGTAAATCT
Source organism: Hyphantria cunea (assembly GCA_003709505.1). Classification (NCBI taxonomy): domain Eukaryota; kingdom Metazoa; phylum Arthropoda; class Insecta; order Lepidoptera; family Erebidae; genus Hyphantria; species Hyphantria cunea. The sequence goes on from PKRV01000040.1 coordinate 3,027,440, forward strand.
GGCAACTAAATAATCCGCGCAGTTAAACTTATCTTATTAATTATAACTTTTTAAATTATTAATTTTAACTTAATATTCTGGTTAGTCGGGCAAAGGGCGAAACCCAATCAATAGTGGTCACAACGTTTACGACTGAAAACTAGTACGAATGTTTAGAACACCATTATAATTAATTAAGTGCTGATTGTATGAGATCATCATCAAAATATGATAGAAGACTTAGAAAGAGAAAGCCTCGAAGTTGGTCTAACAATGAATATCTTAAAAACTAAAGCCATGACAAACGCAACAGAAGACCCTATTATTATTAATGGAAGATTAATCGAGTTCATCAAAGATTACACATACTTAGGCCAACAGATCTCAACCACCGAAATAATGTCAAAAGAAATAGATACAATAATTGGCAACGCATGGAAAAGTTACTGGCGCTTAATAGAAATGATGAAGAATACTAAGACCAAGATGTCCATCAAAACAAAACTGTATAATACGTGTGTGCTACCGGTTCTCACATATGGGTGTCAAACTTAGACACAAACAGCCATGAAGAGGAGCATGCTAAACATAAAGAAATCAGACAGAATAAGAAACAAGCTAATTAGGAAACGTACGAAAACAGAAGACGTATATATATATTTATATGTTTAGACTTGGGCCGGAGTGCGTACATACGCGGTGTGGTGCGGATGCGGTGCGCTGGCGGCAGGTGCGGCTCAGGCAGCGTGCGCGTGCGCCGGTGCTGGGGCGCGACGGAAGTTCCACGAGCGCCTACTCCACGCAACGCTACACGCTTCACCCAACCATCACCGGGCTACTCCACTTGGAACTACGTTACATCGCTTCGCCGCTGACATACTCGTTATCGATAAGGTACATAATATTGCGCAGTTTGTGGAAAAACATTTAACCTTTGAACACAATTATCGCCAGATCTTTCAAAACACAAAACAAATACTGTTGTTTATATAAAATGCGATGGATTTCGTTGTCATATTTCTTTAAATATTATAAATGACTACAGATATATATACTGTACTATATACTATACCTACTTACTACTAATAATAAGCACACTCTCGACTAACAAAAGTCCATTGCCAGTAGTTTTGTTCTTTCTTTGAGTTGTTAAGTACGAAGTAGGTTTCAGTCGCAATCTGTTCAAATTGAATCAATGTGACTCCTGAAATCAATAATCATTTCAGAAATTACCGACCGCGATTAGCCGATGGGCCCAGCTTGCTCTGCTGTGCACCGCAGCGTTGCTCGTCAATGCCATCGTCGCACCCTGGAGCCTGCTGGCCTCGCTGCCTGCTTTGTTTTGCTACCTCACCCTACAATCTGTTTATCTGTGTAACGCCAGGTACATAAGCAGTAAGTAACTATTAGGAGTAAAAAATAGTCAGTGGATCATATTTTTGTGATATTACATCGACTCTTATGATATTGGAAGATGATCAACAACTTGTTGTCGTAAAAGTAATTGGAGAAAGATGCCGTAGTTTAATATTTTTTAGGAATTTGGAGACTTTTGTCTTTTGCAGAGAACTTCAGTCTGCGGAAGCGCAAAGTTCGGCTAGGGTGGTGTCATTGTGCGCAGAGACATGTGCAGGTGGCAGCACCATCCGCGCTGGAAGACTACAAGCTCGCATGCGCACCACTTTCTTACGCAGGATTGACAATAACCACAACACACTTCTTTTGTTGAATGCCGCCAACCGGTGGCTTGGACTTAGTTTGGTAAGATTGCTAAAAGTTTCCTAAGTACCTGTACCACTAAGTATAGTAGTCAAGCGAAATAATGGCCATTGAACTTACTATGGCTTTTGAGTAGATGATCTTCTAGTCTTTTGAGAATATTAAGGACGGAATAAGACGTCATTCAGTGGTGAACATAGCATATAGCAAATGATATATAATGAATAACAAAAATTTATTATTATCCGTAACGTCAGATATGTACTAAACTAAACTATTTCTTAAGAATTTTTACAACAACGAATGGAATTACAACAACAATTGTTATTTTGTCGAACAGGATCTAGTTGGTGCTGCAAGTGTAAGTGTGTTATTGGCCGCTTGTGTATTTGGAGGTGTGAAGAGTGGTGCCGCAGCGGGCTTAGCAGGAGCATATTCTTTGCTGCTGCCCGCATACTTGGCACACCTGGCCAAGTGCCGCGCCGACCTGCATTTACAACTTGCCGCTCTCGAGCGGATACACACGGATACCAATATACCCCAAGAGGATTACAGAGAAGACTGTAACTATTTCTTCATTTCGTAATATTGATTTCATCTTTCTCAAACACTCAAAACCCGAAAACGAATTTTTGACTTGTTTGACTTTCAAAATTGGAATTAATGATATAAATTTCATCAATCAGTATGAAAGTATGAAGAGAGTTCAATTTTTGGTATTTCTTAAGATTCTCCCGAATATAATGAATGAACGTTGTTTGGTTAAACGCAGTGTCGAAAAAATATAGAAATGTGCGTGTGTGTACTTATGTACACGCGTTAGAAGTTATACTTCTTTGGCGTAACAAGATAAAAATTTGAAAAACTAAATTGTTGACTATAGCTCACTTCAGGGTATTGGTTTTTCGTGACGGTGTGCGCGCGTATCGTAAAAACTTACGCTCATCATTTTTCCCTAACGCGCCAAAAGAAGTATAACCTTAAAAACTCAACTGACATGAATCAAAGTGTTATCTTATACTTTAGAATGCAAAGAGTCCATAAAATCCTTGGCTCAAAACATTAAGCGTGTAGTAGATTCCAGTGAGTTAACAGACCCAAAAAAAAATCTTAACTGAGTCTTGTTTTACAATATGGGGTATGTCCTAGGTCCAATACCAGCGGGTTGGCAACGAAACGGAAAAATAGAGTTTGAAAATGTCAGTATCCAGCATGAACCAGGGACGACTCCAATACTCAAGAATATAAACCTTACCATATCTCCGGGAGAAAGGGTACATATAAGTTTTCAGAATAGTTTTTTTTAATTTATTTAACGGACTGCATTGAAATCAATTCATTATTATTTGAAATCAAGTCATTCACTTTAATGAAATCAAATGACGTTTGAGGTATAAATATTTTAAGATTCTTTTATTTTTTACACCATAACTACCCTTGAATCATTACCATTATTACCACTTACTTATTATCAATAGCTCCTAATTAATATAATCACATTACAATATATAATCATTTAGGTTGCGATATGCGGTCGGAGTGGAAGTGGTAAATCAACTTTAGTTATGACGTGTGCCGGTGCTACAACCATCTCAAGTGGACGGGTGCTTATCGATGGTCAAGATATTATGAAGGTTCCGCTACGAGCCCTTCGTCACCGTGTGGTTGTAGTACCGCAGGAGCCTGCTATGTTCTCAGGCACACTGCGAGAGAACTTGGACCCTCTCGCCGTGCATACTGATGATGAAATATGGCAAAGTCTTAGAGCGGTCGGACTTTATGAATTTGTTTCTGCTCAACCAGCTGGATTAGGTATGTTCTAATAATATTAGTTACTATATAAATTTTAAAATTAAAGCTTAGAACTAGTAGTGCCAGTGAGAACAGGGCATTACAACATAGCTGACACGGAATTGTTTCATGAAAGCGTCACTAGGCGTGAATCTTTTCCTCTCATAGCCTACAAATAATAAAAAGGTGGAAGGAAGGGAACAGTATTATTTATTTCTTTCTAGTTGTTTACTTTAAATGCTATATAACATTTTAATGAAATAGAACTAAAACTTACTTTACCACTTATTGTTAGACACTTCTCCAATTTCGAAAGTATTTACAACGATATTGCGTTATAAGAAATATACATCAGGATCGAGAATAATTAAAAAGCTTAATTTTTACCATGTTTATTGCATACTCTTATTTAGATTTTTCAAACTGTCAGCCATATTAACCATTTGGTTAATAACACAGAGTGTAGCGTGGGTGGGCGCGGAGGCAGGTGCGGCTGGAGCGGCGGGCGCGTAGCCCGCGCGGCTGCTGCTCGGGCGGCCCTGCACGCTCGCCCGGCGGCCGCGCTCTTGCTCGACGAGCCAGCTGCCGCGCTCGACGCGTCTGGTGAACGAGCGCTCCTCGCTGCACTTTCGGCAGCCGCGCCACATACTACTATTATCACCGTTGCAGTAAGTAGTACTTTTTATTAATAATAATTAAATCAGACTTGACTAAAGTTCTCATGCAACTTTGAACCAGTTATCTTCTACCGATTGTGCTAAAATTCTGCAGGCATATGTACCTACATAGCATGAGAATGCAATATTATAATGCAAGGAGTTGATCTCATGCTGGAGCTGGAAGGCGGTGGCCATAGGAACTCTGTAATGAAACGACGCAACACCGACGAATTTGTAATAGAATAATTCGTCTTGAAGCGTTCTTTGCTAATATATTTTAACAGTATCCAGGGTCTGATGATGGAGCCGGCAAGTGGCCATAGGAACTCTATATACATCAAGTTTGGAACCGTTTGATTTGTCTCAACGTTGATGTTTTGGTGGTATCCAGGCTCTATTGATGGAGCTTTAAGGCGGCCATAGGAATTCCGTAATATAACTACACAAACCTGGACTCGTTTGATTCGTCTTATCGAGTACTTTGTCCTAAATGGTAACGATGGTTTGATAATGAAGTTGAAAGGTGTTCATAGTTTAACTGCCTCGAGTTTAGGCTCTTTTGATTTATCTTAATAAGTAAGTACTTTTATCCTAAACATCTTGCAACGTTGAGGCATTGAATGAGATGAACAAACAGACTGAGAAATCTGTCCAGTGATAACTAAAAAGTTAAAAATTAATTAGAACACAAAAACTTCATTAAGAACATGCTTTTATTAAAATGCACTAAAAACAATAAAATAAAGAATTTCTTGAAAACTTTTACGATTAACTCATAATGTCATTACACAATTTATAAATCTAGTGCAAAATCATCTCGCAAGAAGTTTTTGTATTAAGAAGTTTTTTTTGTTTTAATTTATTTACTATTTAGAGCATTTATTACATAAAAGACAGAAATGAGCTTTAGATTGGCATTTTCTTGTATGTTGTATAACGAGCGATATGATAGAGAATTTATTGCTTCAGTTTATACTTGTACTTAATGCACTCGCTCCATTTTTGTGGTATGATATCGAGTGTTATGGGACCGTTTCCAAGTGATGTGGTATTTACAGCATCGCGTGTCGTCTGTGCGCGGCTACGGCCGGGGCGTGGTGCTGGAGGCGCGGGGCGTGGGCGAGCAGGGTGCGGTGGATGCCCTGCTGGCCCAGCCCGCCTCCCGACTCGCGCGCATGCTCGCCGCAGCACAACGCTTCAACTGACATGCTACTTCACTTTTTATGAAAGAAGCAAGTCGTCAAGTCTCGTCGCATCGAGCTACGACAGTATATACATAACGGGTCAAAACCTTAAGTGACTCTGTTCTGACTTTGTTCAATGACATACATATTTTTATGTATACGAATAAATAATATGAAACCTCCTATCGAAACATATAAAGTACTTTTCTAATTATTTTTTATTTCGGGTCTTTTTATATCTATCTAAATTACCTAAATAAGTAGCTGATTTTAATATAAACAAAAAATTTTTAAATAATATAAATATAGTAAAATAAAAGATCAGTCTGAAGTAAATATTTTTTCTTCCTTCTTTTTCAGTCATGTGATAGTCAATTCAAAATATAATCTCCCACGACATCACACAACGTACTTTATTTGATGGAATAGAATAATAATGACATAAATATTATAATAAGACTAAAAAAAGTATTAATTTGTGTTGTAAACGATGAACGCAAGAAAATTGACGCAGCAAAAATGTTAATGTAGGGGCGTAAAAATGTAGCCAAGTTTGACCATTACAAGTAAATGTAATTATTTATGAATTTGTATACCACCTCGTTTGTTCGAATAAATGATTAAAACACAGTGTTTGTTACTTAATTGTATTTCCAATAGAACAACAATTGCACTTAAACTCATTTAAAGCTCGCAAGGAGCGCGGCGCCAGGCACGCGCTACGACGCAACGGTACGTGCTGCCAGACTCAACGATACATCATAAAATTATATCACTACATAACAAATTACAACAATATTTACGTTGGCACCGATTTATATAGTAATATAAAAACATTTGTGTTCACACACAATATAAAAATATTTGCTTAAATTACTTATGTAAATACACTAAGACACTTCTAAATTAAATCTCGACAAGTTTAATAAATTCTTTTTACCTACAAACTAGATTGGTATTCACGTGTGATCAGACAGGACGGGCGTGCGCGTGCGCATACATACTCGCGGTATGTTTGCCACTGGACATGAATACTACTATGCTCTGGTTGTAAGTTCTTTCTCTATATCTTTGGTAAAACTTCCCATGGAAATGTATAAAATATCATCTTAGAATAGAAGATTACCATTAGCAAGGCACTGTTAAGGGCATTCATTTTCTTTTACTTTATATTTGTAGTTCTTATTTATTTAAGAACTTTGTCACTTTGCTATCTGCTTACCAGAAGGCAGATTATTTGTCACAAATTGTACGTAGTTGGAAACAATTTAGTTGCGGTCTGTAATTAAAAATTTTTTTTTTAGGTTTTAGTAGCCTGATTTATGCAATGCTGAAGATTTACATGTTAAAAGCGCTCATACAAATTGTAAGTGAACACCAACAATTATAACAAAATAATCACCTTATGACGTTTACAAGAACAACAAATAACAAATGTCATAAGGTCAACATCTCCTTCAAAACAATATGAAGGGAAAATTTAATTTAATGAAATTACAGGCGTCATGCAGTATTTATTTTACATTCACATGTAATAAGTTACAAAGTTCTTTTAGCAAACCAAACAGGTTATGGCTTATTCCTTTCTAATATTTTTATGTACGTGTACATAGAGTAAAGTATACGTTAAAAATAGACCATGCGATATTTGATTAAAAATAAATAAAATATATAAAGGACCAACACCGCGGTGGTTTCGCAATTTTGTAATATACTAGTGCCAATTCATCGCAATCTTGCATCGACATCCCTTCCGCCTAGCTGGGTTTTCATTATGTATTTTCTATTTACACATGATCTCAGACATGCATGAGACAAAAATTTATGGTCACATCACTGTTAAAATGAAAATTCTACTCATACCACATAAAACAACTATAACTTGTTGACACAGGTATGTCAACATGTCTAGCAAATATTTCAAGGTACCTCATTCCCACAGGATATGTTTCTAAGTGATAAATAATCTATTTAACTTATAAACAGATATATACATACTGACAGTTCTACATATTTTTGGTTCAATTTTAAGAAAAAAAATTGTTTTACCGACGCTATGCATTTGAACTATGCGCTAGTTACAAGTTACGATTAAAGGAAATTATGAAAAACATCAACGATACATCATAATATTGCAGGAACAATGGCAGGAGCTGGATGCGAGAAGCCTAGGATCGAACCAAATGGCGTGCATTTGGAGAGGCTTATGTCCAGCAGTGGACTGCGATAGGCTGATGATGATAAAAAACATTATCTTCTCTACTTATCGTTATGGATTAATTCAGCAAGAAATTTCAGATTATATCCAGCGTTCCTACATATATATGCATTAAACTATTTTGTATAACTTGTGTTCAGTTCTATAGCAGGTCATTTGCTCAACCCATAAATGTGTAACTTCAAAATAAGATTGCAGTTCAAATTCTTTACAAATTATATTAAAATTTCAAAGCCAATTGTTTACTATGTGGTACTTTCCTAATAAGCCCAACTTGAATAGTATTTCAGAAGTTCTTCATGATTTTATCTCTAAAGTTTTTAAATTCTATGGCGAATGAGGATTTTTCCAGTACGTAACTAAGAGATATGCCAGCGATTTCGTTGTTTGTACTAATTGAACTTTTATGATATGACATAACCTGTTGGATGTGAAGGCGGTACGGTGTGATATGCCGATGCGAGTGCGGCAACTACGTGGGCTCGGTCTTGACGCCAGCGGAGGCCGCGACCGCGGCTCGAGCCTCTTCCGGCAGGCGCTCTGGACTCGTCAGGATATCCGTCGTCGTACATAACACCCGTAGAGAATTCAATACAGCTGCAAAACAATATCGTTAAGCTTTTGTTAAAAAGCGGATAGTCGGAATAAAGAATTATCAGAGAAGATGTAATGCACCCATATTTGGCAATTATAATTTGTTTCCACTCGTGGTATAGGTGCATACTTACTGTCGGCTACAGCAGTGATAACATTTCAATTTCAATCAACTTTGAATCTTTTATTTTGACAAGTGTTCTTAATTCGATTAGTTTTAATAATTGTAGTGAAAATTTTAATGTTAAACCGTTATGAAAATTTAGTTATATCAAATAAAACTTATTTTATTTCGTAAAAAGATGACAATGACAAAAAAGAACAGTATTTCTAGCAGAAAATTAATGTTTATTTTTAACTAAACCGTGTTGTAAAACATAAAGTATTTATTTTAATACGAACGAATTCACATTACGAAATAAACGGCCAGAGTTCAACGTTAATCTTACATTGTCTTTAAACCATAACTTGATTTTATTTGAAAAGACTGACTTTGGCCATTTTTTCATTTTTATACTACTACGACTAGATTCTATAACTTTATTTGTTGTTCACGTGTAGTATATATCATCTAGTACTCACGGTGTACGAATGTAAAGTTTATGTATTAGTGTAAATATAAATCTATATTAATTTGTATATACATATATCTAAGTTTATGTTATGTCAACATTTATAACGACTTCCTCCATTGTGCGCCTACCTTACAAAATTTCTACATCACCCAAAGATCAGATAAGCCCGCAGATATACATGTAATTGTAAAATATAATATAATGTAATATCACATAGGTACATTGACATTTGGTTTTAAGTATGTATATATAAGTGAGTGTGCATAGTTACCGAGGCGCATCTCGACGAGCGAGCAGTGCTGCTCGGCCCACAGCAGCGTGGTGCGCACCAGGTCGGCCGCGCTGCTGCACGACACGCACGCGCTGAACGTGCAGTGTATGTATATATAAGTGAGTGTGCATAGTTACCGGGGCGCATCTCGACGAGCGAGCAGTGCTGCTCGGCCCACAGCAGCGTGGTGCGCACCAGGTCGGCCGCGCTGCTGCACGACACGCACGCGCTGAACGTGCAGTGTATGTATATATAAGTGAGTGTGCATAGTTACCGGGGCGCATCTCGACGAGCGAGCAGTGCTGCTCGGCCCACAGCAGCGTGGTGCGCACCAGGTCGGCCGCGCTGCTGCACGACACGCACGCGCTGAACGTGCAGTGTATGTATATATAAGTGAGTGTGCATAGTTACCGGGGCGCATCTCGACGAGCGAGCAGTGCTGCTCGGCCCACAGCAGCGTGGTGCGCACCAGGTCGGCCGCGCTGCTGCACGACACGCACGCGCTGAACGTGCAGTGTATGTATATATAAGTGAGTGTGCATAGTTACCGGGGCGCATCTCGACGAGCGAGCAGTGCTGCTCGGCCCACAGCAGCGTGGTGCGCACCAGGTCGGCCGCGCTGCTGCACGACACGCACGCGCTGAACGTGCAGTGTATGTATATATAAGTGAGTGTGCATAGTTACCGGGGCGCATCTCGACGAGCGAGCAGTGCTGCTCGGCCCACAGCAGCGTGGTGCGCACCAGGTCGGCCGCGCTGCTGCACGACACGCACGCGCTGAACGTGTAGTGTATGTATATATAAGTGAGTGTGCATAGTTACCGGGGCGCATCTCGACGAGCGAGCAGTGCTGCTCGGCCCACAGCAGCGTGGTGCGCACCAGGTCGGCCGCGCTGCTGCACGACACGCACGCGCTGAACGACTCCACCAGCGCCGCGCTCACCACGCTGAACTGACCACGAGTCAAGGAATACCCACTACTGATGTACTTGGCTATTGTCTCATTGGCGCTGTGGCGCAAGAGGTCTCGGGTTCGATTCCCGGGTCGGACCAAATGTTTGTATGATATTTCTGATTTTTTTTATATTATTGGTTATATACACAGAAATATATCAGTATAGAATGGCGAAAGAGGCGTGGCACGCGCGCCGAAATCGTGCATCATGTCAATTTCGCCGCCCGCTACTACGCAGCGAGATTCATTCACGGGACAGCGTTCGCAGCATACGAAAACAATAAAAACTCCATTACGATGTCGTATTGTGGAAACCCTAACTGCAAAGATAATAGTGACGAAGCATTTATTTCATCAACGAGTATTTATTTTTAGTATAAGCTAAGATAAACACTAATCAAAATGTTCTTTCAACTAGTATTATGTTGTCAACTAGAAGCATATCTATTTACATTTTCATTAATGTAATGAATGAATTTTTCATTAATAAATGTAAAAATAAATTATTATGTTCAACATACAATACTCGAACTTGTTTCCGAGAAGTGAGCGCGCAATAAATATCGAAATAAACAATCGTTTCGAACGCTCAAACAAGCTGTGTGTACGAAGTAATACGTACTTCACTTACGCTCATGGCGGCGACTTGAGCTAGAGCTTGATACACTACGTACGTGAATGTATTATCGATACATTGATATTAGGCAGCAAGCACTTTTTAATTCTGGTGGCGTTATATTGTTTAACTACTAACTGTGAATGGAAACTTATTTACAAATTAAAATAAAAATCAATTTGATTCGGGTCCAATTAAAATTACCTAGTTTTATAATTTTTAGTCCATATAAATTTATTGTTTACAATTTATTGTTCAACTATGGTGAAATAAAAAGGAGGACTTTATTGACAGGACCGTGGGTGGAGAAAGGGCTTCCAGGTCCATTAAGACACACTGGAAATATTCACTACAAGGTGCGTGACTGTCCCCAGGTACTATTAGCCCTGAGCCCCACAAACTCATGTGTGGAACATGAGTTTGTGGGACTCAGGGCGGCCTTGGACGGAAACTTCTAAAGTACTTAACATAATTTGATAAATGAGGTATCGTTGTAGGCTATGTGACGTCATACACAATTAAATAAATCGTCTCTATAAAGTTAATATACAGATAGATATAACATAATGTTAAGAGCTAAATATATATATTTAGAAGTTACCAGGATCTATTAAATGAAAAGGCTTTATAGTACATTTTAAAACATCCATGATATTCGTTCCTAAATTATGTATATGTTATTTTATTGCCGATAAATATTATTATTATTATTACTAGAAAATTTTAGCAATTGTATTTCGAAAATCACGTAGATTTCTTATACCACTAGTTTCCTAAATATACGTAGATATGAGATTTGGCCATGCTATGAGGTCCACCCATACCAAACGTCAAAAATTGAATTATTATAAAGGACAATATATAATGTAAGTGCAATCTTCTGTTCTTCTTAGCGCTTATCAAAGTATTTTTTGTAAAGTAAACAAACGTTTTAGTACCACAAGATTAAACTTTCAGTTTCAAATATGTTTTATTAAAGTAATGATTTTTGTATAAAATTTTCTTTAATAAAGTGTGACACTTCACTAGTCGGCGCTCGCGCATTGACCAATCGTATGCGTTTGGGGGTGTGGCTTGTTGATTTTTTCCCAATTTTGAATTATAGGCAAAAGTATGTTCGTCATCATTCTACCCTGACTTAATTCTATGGTTATATCTATCTATTCTAAGTAGAAGCTTAGAATAGATACAGCTTCTGCTTAGAATGAACATTTTGGCCAACTATAGCACGTTGATCAGGCGGGTTTCAAGTTCACCTTCTCTTTGAAGTGCTGTCGTCGTGGGTAGTTTGCTCCCTTAGTTAACTCTCACTATATCCATGGGATGTATTAAGCGATGGTGAATCTCGGTTTCTTTTTATGAAATAAAGACAATAAAAAAATCTTAACCGACTTCTAAATGGTGAAGGTGCTTTGTGTATACATTAGTAATCATTATCCGCAGATATCCGAATCCATCAGTATTTGTAGGCGTTTACTTTTCAACGTATTTTAGACGGAACTTTACATTAGCATATTTTATCCTCAATCTTCTATCACAGGTACTAAATTAGATAAGATAGGTTTGTTAACAGATATCGACATTTACGAACTTAAATACAGCTACTAGACACGACTTATCATTGACAAGTCTGTGAGAGATAACGATTCCTCAATTGTTGGAAAATTTGAAAGGCCTGAAACATATACTTGAAAATTAAGAAAACACAGTGACTCGATGTCTATTCATTTCGTGGGTATCGTAAGAAGAATAGGATAAGATAGATGAGAAAATTACACAAAACAACAGCACTGCAAATAGATGAAAAACTAGACAAAACACCTACACCAATACGTCTGACTAGTGTGATATGGTAGGCCAAAACCTCCGAGGCTTTAAGGAGAGGCCTGCGTCTAGAAGCGGACTATTAAAGACTTATTTATGGCAACTGGATAATTTAAAGTATAAATCAAACTGGACGTTTAATTGTAAAGATTACACCACGAACTAAGATTATTGCATTTTGTTCTTCTTCACACTATAAGGATAAAGTCGATTCCGCTGTCTGTTCGATTACTGAACGGATTTTAATAAAGTTTCTAGAAATAGATACAGTGATTCAATAGAAAGGTTGTCATGTGTACTACATGCATATTATAGTAGAAGAAATCCGAGGATTTTAAGGACTTCCGTACCAAGCGGGATAGAATCGCAAGTATAAAAGTTAACCTTAAATATAGTGCATACTGCTACACTAATGAGCGCTACAATCTAACTGAACCAATTCATTTTTTTACAAAGAGATAAGTATTTTATATTAACAAGATAATAGCAATATATAATTTTTTATTTTGTACACTTCAGGTCAGGAAGATAAGTTAATTGTTTAAATGGCAAACTAAAATTTTCGTGTGTATTTACTTAAAATATTTAAATTTTAGTAACGACCTAGTCCGGCTACGCACGAAAATCTTTTAAATTCAATAATATACCTGTATTACACAACCTTCCTCATGAATCTATATATCTATTGCTGCAATTTGCATTTAAATCCGTTGAGTAGTTTAAAATTTCTAAGCTAAAAGACAGCGCGCGTCTTCGTTTTATGTTATGTAGCTGTACTTTCCAAATTTAATTTGAAAGAACATGAAACGATTATAATTTCTGGTTGAAAGAATTTATTATTCTCTTAGCTTTTCTTTTTGATAAGAATTCTAAGAAATTATGTAAGGAATAAGTCCAAAAACCTGTGGATGTGAAATATAACTGCCGATTAAACGTGAATAAGGCAAAACATAATTGTGTACCTAGCGATAGAGAATATTAATAACTCATAGATCATTTATTTATCTTCCAATTGCTGATAAAATGTTGTAATAACCTTATCTTGCACACACCGACACGAGAGTCCGGGCTTTATTATAAAAAAGCAATCATTAAAATGTTATCAATCTAGGCCTTTTCCAGGGTCATTCCGAGATATTTCTACGAGGGTCTACGTTATCAGCACATGCGTTATTTCACCTGTCTGCGGCAAGATAATTCGAAGGTTGGTTTCAGGAACCACGATCTCGCAAATTTGAAACCAATGTACGTAACTTTTGTGGGCGTGGTTAGTCAGACCATGTCTACTTGCCAATCATAAATCGATTTGATACGATACTATTCAATGATAGTATGAATTACTTTTTGAATGCTTTCACCGTAGATAATATATTATCAGTGTGGTGACGGATAAGTATACGGATTATCTCTACTCCTATTTATCACGTGGGTGTCGTAAGAGCTGATTGAGGGCAAAAACTACGCAGGGCAAAAGTAAGTTAACAGCATTGCAAAGGCAAGGAAAAAGTGACACCAACCCTATCTTGTCTAGCCAGTGTGACTGTTGATGGTGATTGATGATATAATCTGTGGTTTTAATATATTTTAAAATGTGGATATGTGGTACTTTTAAAGGATACGAGCCAATACTTCCAATTGTGAAGTGTGCGGTTGGCCACGTGCCTGGCGAACATCTCTCGCAGGCGGCCCGAACGAGCGCGCGATACGGGCGCGCCCGTTGCCGGGAGAAGCGAGTGACAGTTACTGCAACAATTTATTCATATCAAACTTATATTCAAAACTAAACAATACTATTGATAGGGTTCAGAAATCGACACCTTAAAAATATATTGAATGGAAACAGCTTAAAATGAATTTGATATTTGTAGAATATATATAAGTTAAAAAGTTTTAAAAATACGTACGTGATAGAATTATTTAAACATTCTATTTGCTGTCGCAGACTCTCCATCTCCTCTTTGATTTGATTTCTTTCCGCTTTGAGTTGCTTAATATATTCGGCCCCTTTTTGCAACATTGCTGCCTTACTTATCTACAAAATGAACCAATATTTAGTTATATAGCTGTTTTAGTATTATTTTTATCATACAGTGGAACTTAAAAAAATCCCTAGAATATATTGTAACATGTTACTCCCAGAATAACAAATTATTGGAAATTACTGAATTTCAATTTTGTACAGTTAGATGCACATACCTTAGCGGCTGGGTTGGTGTTGAGGTGGGGTATAAGAGCTTGCAGTGTGTCGAAGCCATTTTTTATGTTATATCGGCGCTTCTGCTCGGCGTGCAAGTGAGTGCGGCGCGACTCGCGGGGACTCCCTGCGCGAGGGGAGCCTCCGCCGGGCGACGTCGGCGGGGAAAGGGACTGGTGAGGCGACATCACATCACTCCCGATCGGCGAAGCCTGCGCCCTCCTGAGAGGGGACCTAGTGGGATCCGTCGTACTACTGCCTTCCTCGCTATTCAGCTTATACAGGCTTTGAGCTGAAATCGTAAGACGTCATCTCAATGACACTATTTATTAATCAACTCGCACCTAATTGCCATAGGTTCTTTTTCCCGCCAAACGAAACAAATTAAAAACGATATTAACTAGAAATGTCAGAATTTGGATTTCTGAAAAACGATATCTTGTGCTCACGCATCACATAATACGGGGACTTCTGTTTACTTGAATGTCAGTGAAGGGAAAAATAAATGAGTAGCAACGAAACAGCTAAGTCAGTATATATACTTTTTTCTCTTTATCGTACGTATACAACTATACGAAAGATTAAGCTTTACAGATACATATTATATGTATGCAAAGAGCATCATAACACTGAGGTATATTATCGGGGCTCATTTTTACATGTGTACTGTATCGTACTTTCGACGGTCGGTTTAATAAAATAATGTAGATGTAAGACTGACAGTGTTGTGCAGAGAGGAGTTGAGCAAGCATGACACTAGCTTGGGGCAGTGTCGGTTCAGAAGCGACGCTGTTGAGCGGCGGAGGCCGGCGGGCGGAGGCCGGGCCGGTGGGGCCGGAGGGGGCGGCGCCGCTGGCGGAGCCCGAGGCCGCGCTCTCCGCGACCACGCCGCTCGACGAAGATCGCGACCGAATCCGAAAGGCGCTCGGGTTCGGCTCGCGAGCCTGCAAATATTCAACCTTTGTACGTTACACGTACACCTACTTACCGTTGGGTATAGAACGAGCGTTTGCCGAGATTTCATTGCACGAGGATGCGAGTGAATTATATCACCCTTCACTTCCACAGACATCTGTTGGTCAATATAAAGTAAACTCTGTAGTAAAATTGAATGAATTGAATGACTTTACATATTTCCACAACAGCAATTTCTATTACTATAAGCGCGGTGTATATCTATCGCTTCTCTTATCATTGTATTGCTATTTTGTTGACTGTGAAAGTGTTGGATGACACTCAGCCGCAAACATTCCGCATACTCAGCGTCACATGGATACTGATTATAGCCTTTGAATAGAACCTCACTAAAAATTCGCAAAATTCAACGTATGCTAACTCATACCCTTGCAACATGTTTAGTTGGCGCGACGTCGTGTGTAGTGGGTGCAGGTGGCGCAGGGACGCTGACGGTCCAGTCAGGATTGAGCTGGGCACCCAACGGCAGGCTGTGCGATCTAAACTGTTCCTTACTAGCGCGCGACCCACTGCCTGCATTTGCACCCCCTACGTTGGACATCTGGAATGAACAACATATTAAGGCACTGTTGAGATCCGCATAACAAACTTCAAACACTATATATGTCCTCGGCGCTTTTGTCTGTTTTTGAAATACAGTCCAGTAACTGTTACACTTGGAAATGGCAACAATTAACAAATTTTCAGAACAACTACTAAAACAACTCACCTGTGGCGACGTCACGGGCACCAGCGGTGGTGAAGGCATTTTAAAAGATCGGGGGCTGAGCGTTGCCTGCGCATTCTTCGTTTTGTACGAATCAGTTTGGTTCAACTGTAGATACTGCAATTGCTGTGCACTTTGCCGCACGCCCACAGATCTTGACTCGCACCCTTGGGGAGACACCGGAGGTCCTGATTGATTCATCGCCTGATAACTCTGATACTGATTGTTCTGTTGAACTTGAGGGGTAGTGTATTGCGACGGCCTTTGACGGACTTTCTCGCGTCCAAAACCACCTCTTCCTTGGATTACTACGGTGGATGCATATTTAGAGTTTTGTATGGGTTGTTGTAATAGTGATACCGTTTCAGGAGCAGTTTGTGATGGCGGCACTGTAGAAATATATAATCGCGGATAAAAACAAGAAAATTCCATACAATTCAATATGATACAATAACCAAAGCATTTTCTTGTTTCCAAATTCCAATAGTCCATCAATTCGTTATGTCAGGATATGTCATACTGTCAAAAATAACCATTACTTGCCTTTCATATCAGCTTCAGCTTGGTAGGTAAAGTACGAACTAGGTATGGTAGGAAGGAATTTATGATGTGGTTGTAGGTATACACTACAGAATAGATATACGTAATTTATCGATGTTTTAAAATACATCTAAATGCAAAAATGATAAGCTTTTAAACCTCTCCTTTCTCCTTTCGCCCGTTTTGGACCTTGTACGTCATCATCATCTGCCATCTCACTACTAATACTAGCAAAAAACAAACAAAGTACTAACCTGAGTTGTACTTATTGTATGACGGAGTTTCAGATTGTGGTAAAATTTTAGAGGTATTGACGTATTGTAACCTAGGGGACTTTCCGACAAAAGAATGCATTTGCTGGTCGGACTGTGACGTATTCTGTTCATAGGACACAGGTTGATAGTGAGGCAGCATTTCTTGTGTGTTGATCATATTATTTTGAAGATTGGTTTGTGTGAACAATCTTCCGTTGTCGTACATTCCCATTTGCTGTTCATTTTTTATCGTTTGTTCCATGGACATCATTTGAGTATTCTGGTTTTGACCTGTTGACACAATGTTTATAAAGCCTAGGCGTGTTTTATTCACAACATTTATGAAGGTTAACTTCATGTAATGAATGTGTACCATGCAAAGACATCTGACTGGTCGGCATAGTGGCCGCAGTGTTGCTCTGGCTACCGGTCATAAATCCTTGTGGGTAGGAGTCCGTTGACATTCCACCTCTGTACAGAGATTCTTCAGGCGTCTCCTCTGGAACGGGCGGTAACCTTAAGTCTGAAATACATTCGATCAATTACCATCTCATTTAAGATGACTAGTTCAACGGCACACAAAAGTACTCATACCTTTGACATCTATTTTAATGGTTTCTATAATAAAAAAATACCATTTCATTATACAAACTGTCTTAACAAAGTATTTGACTTTATAATATATATCTGGCGTATTAACTTACCTTGAAAAGGCTCCAATGTGTCCATAAAATCCTCTAAATTAGGTTGTAACGGACCTAAGCTTGGTTGAATGAAATCTGCCAAGCTGGCCCCCCTAGCTGCAAGCGTATACATTGATAAAATCGTGTACAGGTTTAGAAAGACTGATTATATCAGAATTTATAGATTACAGACTATCAAAATTTTTACTTTCATTGTCTGTATAAAAGACGGAATTTAATATATTTGTCCACTTGAAGAAGATAGTGCAAGTCATGATCATGTAATATTAATAATTGTGATATTTAAAAAAAATAAGTATGTGAAAAATCAAATATTAAATTGAGATGAAACTTTTGGGAATTTGCATATTACGTTTTTGGAATCTTATAAAGATTTCTTACCAATTTCTCTACAATCTGGGAAAGCAAATGGTTGGTGGTTAGTGATGGTTGAAAAAAGTGTGTCAGTCATGAAGTTCAAATAGTCCTCATCCGTGAGCATATTTGCCGCAAAGTCGCTGCACTGCGAGAACGATTCCACCGTATCCATGTCCGATATCTATATAAACACATTATTATATCATCAGCCATTTTATTCTTACACGATCATAATCATCCATTATTCTGGTAAAAAAAAATATCTCGTACCGCGTCCTGAACTGAGGTATCTCCCTTTCCAAGGAGTCTCATTATATGAAACCTGCGCCATTTTTTATATTCAGCTATTACCGCCTCTGCCCGCCGTTTCCAATATTTGCCTTCTAATATTGTTGCCTAGAACGTTGTAAATCATGTTAAGCTTGTGTATTAAATGAGTACGTGCATGAATTGGAATTATGATTGCTTTGACAGCGCGGTACTTATCTACAAAAATAATCAGTTGAGAATATTTCTCTTAATACTGCATTATTATCATTATAGCTTTTAAACTATCGCGAGGTTAACTAAATATAAATCGACAGATAATCGCGTTCAATATTTTTTTAAGTTATTACGTTTCTACTGCAATTTGGCATTATACTGATTAAAAAAAAGAAATATGCCTTCAATAATCGTAAATAAGGCTTCAATTTATATATATTTTGTCCTGTGTGTATGTCAAACTCTCAACAATCGCTAGAGACAAAATAAGCGAAGTATCCATCCAATCAAATTTTCAACCAATGCATGCAATCGTATATGCAACATACATAATACAACTAATAATAACGTAATACAAAAAAATAAACAATCGAAATAGACATTACCTCTGGTTTTACGTGTGTATCTACGTCTAACGGCGATGCAAACTGACATACCAATGTATTTTGCTTTTTAATAACTGTAAAAAAAAAAAAGAAAATCGATAGAAAATAATGACGAAACTGTTTCGTATATTGAGGATTCCGTAAAAACTTGTTGCTTAGCGCATCCATTTTAAGAATCGATTGTCGAAAGTTTTTTAGCATTATATGTCTAAAAATCTTCTTTATGATATGATGACTATGGCCAACTGTTTTTTTTTTCTTTTTGAAATCTTTAGCCACACTTTGTACCTATTTTTAGAGGGAAAAAATATAAGTTTATTTTGCTATATAACCTTTAACCAAAGGTACTTAAACCCTATACATATGTCGCACATATCCGGAAAGTACCGAAAGAAAAAGGAAAAAAATATTTGTCGATTCTTTGATCGGCATTGAAAAAGGTTTAAAAATAATGACTCGCGGCGCAACTGCTAATAAAATAACTAAGTTCAATAAAAATTTAGGTTTTACGATCTTGTTGTTTCAAAATATCATTGCGATCTTGTATTTATTTATCAGTTCACTACTATCACTCGTAGTGGACACATTCGTTAAAGTACTTCGCCTTTGGGGATTTCTTTCAATTGATATCGTTGTACAAATGAACTTTCAATGAAACAGATACAGTTTATGTATGGAGCCCGTCACAGACGTAGCTACAATATATATTAATATACAGTGCTATATAATATACCATACCACAGCTATACTACAATATATATTTGTGCGATCGTGTCGTCGCAAGTTTTATAATATTGTCATATCTTTTCATATATTATTTTGGTGACATAAGAGAAATTTATTTTATAGCTACGTCTGAGACGTGCTTGAGAATGAGAATTCACAAGAAAAAGTACAATGTTTACACTGATCCTTGCAAGAATTTTTAGCATTATTATATACCTGAGCCCAGCAGTGGGACATTATGGGTTGTTGATGATGGAACCACAAATACAGTACAAAACAAGTAAATGGCGTACTAGGAACAATTAATGGTTTTTGTAAATATATTTCATCAGTGTAAGAATAAAACGCCGTACCATAATGTAACCTTTTCAACGTTATTTTCTCTTAAAAACATATACCTACGTTTATTAAAATAATTTGGGACACATTAACCGCCTTTATATGTCGATAGTCATTATTAGAGATATATATATATCTGTAATAATGACTATCGTAGGTTATTAATCTAGTACAAACAATATTATTATGATAAAATTGGCTGGTCAAAGTACATTGATATCGAGCTATGTGTCTGACACAGATACATAATGTTACACACCTTTATTAAGTTGCCAAAACGCCTTTTTTACTACCTCAATATATACGGAAATTGGTTGACACGATTACTTCCGTGAATTCAACAAACTGGCGTTTATTCAAATCAAAACAAACAGAAATAACTCGTTATATCTAGATACAGCACATGGCCACAGGAATACTTAAATCAAGTTTGTTTACATTTAATAGTGATAATTTGTGGGTCACGATAATTTCTCGTGTAATCAGATCAACCTAGATGAACCGTGGCTATTTTAAATAAGATGTTACAGGTGTTGTGTGAGCGAGATATGAAATTTGCCATTAGAAAAATTCTGGTACAGATCAACGTATTGTTATCAGTATTACTTTATAGGTATACATACATCAACAACCAATCACGCGAGCGATAAATGATTTCTGAAGATACGAGTTCAGAAAAAAACCGACGCTAGAGCTCCGTAATTATTAATAATTGAATCATTTAACTACTGATACTGTTTACAAAATAAATTATAGTACCTATGTCTTCTTACAATATATTCGTAATACTATGCTATTCGCCGCTGCCACACCTCAAATGGAAATTTTAGTCCCTGCTTACAAACAAATGTTCAACGATAATAAAATAAAATTCTCATGGCATTAAGTTCCATTATTATTACCTAGTTCCTATTTAAATAAATGAAATACTCAAGTTCAACCGCGATTTTGCGAAAGAGTGAATACACTTTATCTTCGATATAACTTCGATTGTAGCGGATAATGTTAAACTAAAATACTAAGAAATAAAACAATAGAGATCAAACTTACATTGCATGTGCCAGCATCGCCATATAACGTTGTTCAGCCTAATCTTGTCCTTCCACCGGAGTTTTATACCTTTGAAACGATTCCATTTTGGTGAAGTTAACTTTTGTCTGAGAAAAAACAACACAACATTTATAAGGAAAATAAATAACTCACCATGCGCTTCCTGCGTTTACTTCTAACTTGTCAAATACTAATATGAGCTTCTAAAACGGTGATAGGTAAATTAACTATAAAAGTCCTTGAGGTTATGAGAAACATTTTTGTTTTAAAACAATTTAAACGAGCCATTATGAAAATTTTTAAAAAATCTATAATATATTGGTCAAATGTACAGTCGCTTAATAAAACTGTACGGCTAAGAAAATAAATTGTCAGACAATCAAGTGCTCCACTGGTTATCAGCAGCACTATCAATATGTGATCATAAGCTTACTGTAAATAACAATTTGATAAGAAAGAAACACAGCCTATCTTATCTGTGTGTTACTTTACTGTAAATATAAGTCGGAGAGGAAATTAAATATATTAATATGCTTTAGGAAAATTAAATTTTTACTGCTTTTATCCTTACTCGTTTTGAGTACCTTTACGTTCTTAACGTGAGAAAAAAAATCGCTCAATCGTCTATTGCGAAATCATTTTCCAAAAAATAGAGATCCTAAAATACTATCGATAAATAACTGCACTATTATTTGACATTTATTTATATTTAATTTCACCTTACACTCAACTGTCTTAAATCCTATCGTCTCTATCTTAAAATATTTTTATGTGACTGGAAATACACAAACGCAGTTACACGTAAACCGGGCATGGAGGTGACGTAAACATTAAGGGAGTCTGAACACTGTCTACAATCCTATAATATGTTTGCGAAATGTGAAAAACTTGAAATTACACATTGAAAACTTCCTTTCCCTAATCCACATATTAAGGTTTTTGATAATCTTCAAAAGATATAATGCACATGATATAACAAGATGTGCATAAAAGGAATAATAACATGGCTCATTTAGCTGGTATTCTTAATTCGTACGATTACTTTACACATACTATACTATGATATGACATTACACATATATTTTTTATAATTATTAAGAAATAAATAGTAAAAACCAAATAGCGTGACCCCACTCATACCCAAGAAATAACTTGTACCTGCCTACCTATCTAACTAGGATAGGGACCGCGTAAAAAAATCACCTATTAAATTAACCCTGTAACTTGCCTAGTGTCTTTAAATATCCTTTTTTTATATAATATGATACGGAATGATCGATTCATCATAGATCGAATTCTTCCATTTCATAAAGTATTATCTTAATAAATACATTGTAATAAATGCTTAAAAGCCAATACTAAATAATTAAAGGCAATCAAAAACAATGTATAGTTTAAACTGATAAATAATTAAAAAAAGATTAAAAAATACCTAATATTCTTTTCTAGAAAAAAATATCCATTGTAATCAAGTTAAGTAAAACATAAAGAAAGTAGGCAAAACAGTAATGGAAGTCCGAATATTTAATTTATTTTAACTAACATTCTTCTATTTACCAGATCATTTGACTTTCTTTACCTAATATTTATTGATGAAACTTACAGCTAAACAGTAAATTTACAGTACAGTACTAAATTCTTAACTACACATTATTTTCTATGACTTGTCAAGTAAATTTTGAACTCAGCGAAAGCTTTTGAGACTGAAGGAATGTTAAACATTTCATTGGACTAAATATCCTATAACATTGTATAATGCAATACAAAATAATTTCAGATTTCCATTGGTTGAAGAACATGCCCGATAAGACGATTTCTAAACAGCACAGTACACATAAAAAAAAATCTTGAAACAAGAAGATAGCGAACTAAGTGCTAGAGATGCGTTGAAGACGAGATGGGCAAACATCGAAAGTAGATTTGATTATGTAGCTACAGCAACAACATTTTAAAATTGACATTTATACAACCTATAAATTATTTAACCGACTACACATCCAAGTTTTGGAACATTTTTATTTAGAATTAATTTTTTAGGTATATTTGTATCAAATAGACACAACTTGAACTTTAACAGAGATAAATTTCGAATGAAGGATTTTAGCATTGACGAAAATACTTTACACTATTGCGTAAGAAATGGACAGATGTGCTTTTGAGGTCATTTTTAATAGGCTAAAGATATTTTAAGAACTTAACTATTTCAGTGCGTCGCTTTTATGAACCACCTTATTGTTTTTTTTATTATCAATTCATTAAATTATTATGAATGATTGGTACAGCTGTCATGTTACAATTTATTGACCACTAACTTTTGCCTGCGGCTCCGCTTACGTATATGTCGATTCTTTAAACTGATTTTTTTTATATTTCTAATCCCTACATGTACAGGTACATCATGGTAAACCGGATGCAAATCGGTTATGAAACTTCTGAGATAAGCACTCACAAACAAACAAGTCGACAAAAAAGTCTAAAAGCTGTTGTTTTAAGTTCTGTTACCTTAAAATAGATTATTAGTAACTAGCAACCCGCCCCGGCTTCGCACGCATTCTTTATGGGAATTACAATATAGCCTACATTGCTTCGTGAAGATGAAGCTATCTAATGGTAAAATAATTTTTAAAATCGATTGAATAGTTTGAGTTTAATTGTAACAAACCAAAAAATCAAATCTTTCCTCTTTATAATATTTGTTTAGATTACTTTAGAAGTATATATTTTAAACATATATATAATATTTCTCTATATACGATATTAACAACTTCTGCCTGATCGCTTGTAAAAACATACAAATTTTGTTTCGAAATTAAGTAAGAAGACTAATATGTTGTCTTCTGAAGGTGTGTTCAAAAAGTATCGCGAATTTTGAAATTTCGATTTTTTTGTGACGTTATGTTGGTACATATGTCTCTCATTCATGCTGACAAGTTCGGCCATTTTGAATGTTCAGTTAATTGTTGACATCTGCTTTGCTTGCGCGTGTTTTGGTTCGTCTTCGATTTTTACCTATTCAAAAAAAATGGAACAAAGAATTTGTATCAAATTTTGTGTGAAAAACGAAATTAAGTGCGCGGATGCATTCCGAATGTTGACTGTGGCATACGGAGAAGCTACTTTGGACAAAACATTGTGGATTGTGGAGAGCTGTAATTTATTTATTTATTTATTTTATTTATTTATGTATTCAATGAAATTACACAGAATAATATAAGTAATAAAAAGTGGCAACGTTTATCGGTGGTACAAAATGTTTTCAAAAGGCCGAGAAGATGAGAACGACGAAGAGCGTGCCGGACGCCCGAACACTTCAAAAACAGACGAAAAAATTGATGAAGTGAAGAAAATGGCATTGGCCCATCGTCGAATCACCGTTAGAGAAATTGCCGTGGACCTATGCATATCGTTTGGCTCGTGCCATTCGATTTTAATTGATAATTTGGGTCACCGCGAATTCTAGGCCAAAAACAACACACTAATGATACCGCAGCCACCGTATTCCCCAGATCTGGCCTCCTGTGACTTTTTCTTGTTCCCGAAACTGAAGAGGCCCATGAAAGGACGACGCTACGCGACAATTGACGAGATAAAGACGGCATCTAAGGAGGAGCTGAACAAGATACAAAAAAATGATTTTTTGAAGTGCTTCGAAGATTGGAAAAAACGTTGGCATAAGTGTATAATATCCCTTCCCGCAGCGGGCGCAACACACGCCCCCGTCGATGGCCTATTCGGTCGCAGACGACGGGGGCATTGAGGTCGACGTTCCGCCCGTCAGGGAATCAGAGGTAGGGGCGGCTGTTCTGCGGAACCAATCCAAGAACACCGCCCCCGGGCCGGACGGGGTACCAGCCCGAGTGATGGCCCGAGCCCTCGACCATTTGTCGGACCGCCTCAGGGAAGTGCTGGACGCTAGTTTGGCGTCCGGACGCTTCCCTGAGTGCTGGAAGAGCGGGAAGCTGGTCTTGTTACGGAAGCCGGGACGGCCTGCCGACTCGGTCGCGGCCTACAGGCCCATCGTGTTGCTGGACGAGGCGGGCAAGTTGTTCGAGAGGCTTCTTTCTACCCGCATCGTCCGGCACCTCAGCGAGGTGGGCCCCGACCTGTCGGACGCCCAATTCAGGTTCCGAGAGGGGGGTTCGACGGTCGATGCCGTGATGCGCCTGAGGGCCGTGATCGAAGAGGCGGTGAGCTGTGGCGGCTTGGTGTTGGCGGTGTCTCTGGACATCCCCAACGCCTTTAATAGTCTGCCATTCAGCTGCAACAGGGAAGCACTCCAGTATCACGGGGTGCCAGAGTACCTGAGGCGGCTGGTGGCAGACTATCTAGAGGAGCGTACCGTCGTGTACGAGGACCGAGAGGGCGCCTTGAGACGGCGCACCCATGTCGTGCGGCGTTCCGCAGGGGTCTGTCCTAGGACCACTCCTGTGGAACAAGGGGTACGACTGGGTCCTTCAAGAGCGTCTCCCCTCCGGGCTGGGCGTAGTTTGTTACGCCGATGACACGTTGGTCACAGCCCGGGGGGCGGACTTCCAAGAGGCGGCGTGCCTGGCCACCAGGGGAGTCTCTCTGGTGGTCGGGCGCATCGAGGCGCTGGGTTTGCGGGTGGCCCTGGACAAGACGGAGGCCCTGTTGTTTCATGGGCCTCGTCGCAGGCCAGCCCCCGGCGCCTCCATAGTGGTCAACTCGGTCCTCGTACCGGTTCGGGCCCAGATGAAGTATCTGGGCCTGATCCTCGACGGTAGGTGGCTCTTCGACGAGCACTTCCGGTAGCTTGCTCCCAAGCTGGTCGACACTGCCTCCGCCCTAGGGCGACTTTTGCCCAATCTGGGTGGAGCCAGTGTCGCAACGAGAAGCCTCTTCAAGGGGGTTATCCGGTCGATGGCGCTGTACGGCGCACCGGTGTGGGTGTCGGCTCTGACCGCCCAGAATAAGGCGCGCCTCTGGCGGCCTCAGAGGTTATTGGCGGTCAGAGCCATACGCGGATACCGCACGGTGTCGACCGAGGCGGCATGCGCCTTCGCCGGTATACCCCCGTGGGATTTGGAGGCGGAAGTGCTCGCCGAAGTTTATCGACGGGTGGCTAAATTCCGGGCGAAGAGTGGCATGCGGGCTCCGCCCGAAGAGGTACGAGTGGCGTGAAGCCGCCCGTCGAGCCACGATGGCTCGTTGGTCTTTGCGGCTGGAGGCTCCACGTGCTGGCAGGGCGGGACGGGTTTTCTCCCCATCCGCTTCACAGGCCAGCCGCGAGGGGACGACGTTACGCATGTGCCGTATGTCGCCTAAATTAAGAGTTTTTTAACATCTAGAGACGGTGCCCGCTTCAGTGCGGGCAGGCGCTGGGAGATGTCCGGATGGCATAAGAAAACGGTTCCAGGATCTCTCCCATCTCAGGCGCAGAGTGGCACACCGTGTGGATTTAGTCGGTTCGATTCCGACACACCGCCCCGCCGCAAACCTCGGTGGGGTGAAGGTCCGAGGTCCGTTTCTACACAAGTTAAAAAAAAAGTGTATAATATCCCAGGCGGGTTACTTTGAAGGGGATAAAAAAGATATTCACGAATAAATAAATAATTTTAGAAAATACACAAAATTCGCGATACTTTTTGAACACACTACGTATATCAAAGGTTTGAGGCAGCGCTTTTGTTGAAAGCTGCTAGGTGACTTAATTTTTTTTCGACACTCCCAACAAATAGCATTCGGCCCAATCAATAGGCTAAGTGCGGAAAAGGCCCGGTAAAACAAAACAAACAAACTCCCAACAAAC
This sequence comes from Hyphantria cunea, assembly GCA_003709505.1. Taxonomy (NCBI): domain Eukaryota; kingdom Metazoa; phylum Arthropoda; class Insecta; order Lepidoptera; family Erebidae; genus Hyphantria; species Hyphantria cunea. Next base: position 3,054,309 of record PKRV01000040.1, read on the forward strand.
ATCGTTATATTTTTGCTAATGTAGATAAAAACTTAACATCTAAACCTTCCTCAAGAATTACTCGTAACTATTGGTGAAACCCGTATGAAAATCCAGCCTATACTTTATGAGTTTATCTCGAACAGAGAGACGCAGCGGAGGACTTTGTTTTATAATATGTAGTGACTATAGGCATCGGCACGTAACATGGCCAGATTTCGGCGCAGTGGGGGTAAGTTCGCGCAAAGTACAACATAGTTACAACAATGCCCATAACTTTCAAAATGCACGGGATAGTTTTTGCTTCTGATTTTTTCCATTATGGTTACATTCAATCCTGTCACCACGTTTCGGCTTGACACTGAGTTTTGGGTCACCCTGTATACACTGTAAAAATAACAACATTATACCACCAGAGCAAAGAGAATGTAGACGCCACGCTAGGGGATGTAAAGATCACCTTATGATTAATAAAGCCATATTGGAAGGTGCTCATCAGTACCAGAAGAATCTTAGCATGGGATGGGGTTGACTATCGGAAGACTTTTTATAGTATTTCACACGAATGGCTACTAAAGGTTTTAAACATGTACAAATGTCCACATATTATCACAAGCTTTCTAAAGAGAGTCATGACTAACTGGAAGGTGATAGAGGTGAGGAGGTGACGACCGACAACATATTTATTCGACGTGGAATTTTCCAAGGGGATTCATTATCACCATTATTATATTGTTTGGGAACTAACCCATTATTAAACACTGCCATTGCCACAAAACCCATTGCCACAGAACCAACTATATATAGATGATGAGAAAAAGCCGCAATAAAGACGGGAATAAATAAGTTGGAGTCAAAATCGTTGCATGGGCAATTCTACAGATCAGTATTCAAAAGGAGAATATGGATACGGAGTACTCGTTCCGTTGGCTTAAGAAACAGCCGATATCATCCACCTAAGAAGCAACAGTTTTCGCCATTCAGGATCAAGCAATTATGACGAGACAAACAGAAACAGATATCCTAAGGAAATCTGTCAATGGTCACTGCCGGTTTTGTCTATAGTCTATAGTCTTGGGATGTGATAAGCTAGCCGGCACTTACTATACGATGAACACAATAATATTGTCAAATATGTTAGTATAGTTTGGTGGGCCTTAGCAAAAAAAGCACAAATTTGAAGTAGCAAATCTGTGGCGACTTCCACATACAGCGGCAACATAAACATATGACGACGCCATCTACCGAAGATACGCTGGACTACGGAGGAACGTAGTGCATGAAGAAGCTACCAATCCTGCATCGCGCAATAGAAGTTCTCGCGTCGAAAAGCATATATGCAACTTCCCAACATCAATCGTTGAGCAGTGGCCCGCCAGGCATGATCACTTCGCCTGGTTGGAGGATCCTCCCTTTGTCTTAGAGGAACATGTGGCCCGTTCCTGCACAAATATTTAGCGGCAAGAAATCTTGAACTGCACAACAACCACAAATAAAAGAAAAGATACTGAAAAACTACAATCACGTACAATAGACCCGATATCAGTCAAATAGATGAAACAGAAAATAAAAACGTAGGCCCGTTTTTATTTTCTGTTTCTTTCATCATTCATCATATCATTTCATTTCGTTTATCTGTTTTTATAGATGCAACGATAACGTCTGGCTACAATATAGGTCCAATAGAAATAGAGAAAATCAAATACCTCAGCAAATACCACCCTCCTAAACTAGAAATAACCAGACTCTGGAACCCCAATATTGAAACCATACTCATAGTAGTTAAACAATAGGAACAGTTGCGTAAAGTGTACACAGATACACAGACAAACTCAACGCAAACATAAATAAACACGTAATAGAAAAGCAAGCAGCCATCACATAATAATCAGCAAAGTTTAAGAGGATAACAAGTTGAGTTGTACTCAGTGCTCTCAGATGTTATCGAAGTGTTGTCGACTGACGCACCAATCGCTTGTTCGGAACGGTGCTACCAGAATCCCCGCGTCCCACTAACAACCGAAAGTACCTAAAAAGGACTACTGCGCATCTAACGAATCTGGCCAAGTTGCGTGCCAGTCTCTATACCACAACTATTGTAATATGAGACGTATAGTGCGTTTCATCAAATAGTTCTTTTGCCATCATGTTGGCATCAGGTTGGCATAGTAAGAAAACAAAGTACGATAGATAAATACATTCTTCAGGGAAATATTAAAAGTTTGTATTGTGTCAATCGAACTTAAAATTATCTCCCTTAATGTAATGTCAGGTAATGTAGTAATTAAAGCAACACTTGTTTGCTTTACTGCCAACATGGCGGCAAAGGAACTATTCTATGAAACGCACTATAGGTATGATGAGTGTGTATTTTCGTACTAGAAACAGTAAGCCAAGGTTTTAAAAAAATCGTTTGAAAAATTGTGGTATTTAGTACTATTTAACTAAACTAACACTATCTTTTATACAAAGAAGTCATTCTAGTTGTCTGTTAGTCATCATCAAATCATAAACAATCCATAATAAAAAACGAGGATTACCGATTAATGATAATGTCAGTCTGTACTCATTTGCAGGGAACCCCATACTTTATTTTGGACGGTGTTGCCTGTTGCTGCAATATTTAGAATTTTTATAGATTCATTTTTAAAAAAGGGGGATTTCTCGATTTCGTCAAAGTACAAGTAATGAAATATTTTCTGTGCTTACACCAATAGGTATGAATCATAGTTGAAACAATAATATGGAATGGTTACATTATTTACAAGACCAAACGATAACATTTCATTTCCAACAATAGTCAGTAGAAACAAATCTGGTTGTTATTTACCGTAGGTCGTAACTAACTCCTTCCTTAGAAGCAGTAACTAAATTATTTATTTAAGTTTCTGATCTTTATTACTAAAATCACGAGCAGTATAATATAAATAAAAAGTTTCAAATTGAATGTTGTTTGTGAAAGTGTGACTGAAAGAGTTAAAAATTGCAACATTAACATATTTATGTCCTCTCATAATTTTTAGATTTGTATTAATCTATACCTACGACTGTTATAAAGAAGTAAAGTTCGTGAATTGTAGGAGGTAATCCTTGGATCTACATAATAGATTTTAAAAATTCTTTTACCCATATAAAATCAAATTATTTGTTAGTATTATAGGCTAGTTATTAACCCGAAAAAATATTACCGCAATATTCAACATTCATGCAACATTCAAATAATAAATATGTATCGTTTACTGCAACAGTAGAGTAACACATAGACAGTAAAAAAAAAAGTGCGTGCGTACAAAGTACACATGTCAGAAGTGAAACTTCTTAGCTCTCTCCCACCTCTCGCTGCATGGCACTGTGCGTGATACGACAATCGCTCTATCTCACTTTTTCTCTCGATCTTTCTCACTTGCTTGCTCCCTACTCTCGCTCCATCGCTAGTTGCTTCATGCTACGTTCGCCCTGTCTTACTCTTTCTCAATCGGTCTCGATCACTCTCTCTCTCTTTTTCGACACTTCCGTTGCATGCTTGCGTGACATTACATTTGTAAAAATTTTACCCTCATGCGCCTAAACAAGTTTCACTTCAAGAATTGAAAACCCATTTAAAATGGGGCTGGAACTAGTCAAGCAAATAATTGATTTACTTATTCACTTGAAACAGATTACAGGTCTTTTAGACTACTTTCATAATGTAAATTTAGTAAATACAATTAATATAAAAAAACAGCTTGTCACAAATGGTGTGTGTTGCTTGCAGTCCTATTTATAATAATGTAATAAGTGCAAGAGCAGGCTTTAAGTTTGTAATCTGTTATTATAAGCTGCCACAAATGCTGGTACTAAAATTACCAATGTATTATGGGTGTTACCAATATATAATAATGCGACACTCTGCATGCATCATACAATCACTCTGAATAGACTCTCTGCTATTAGTGTTATATTTAAAGCTATGTTAATTTAATGATGCTGTACATGCTTAAATGGTCACAGTTATAAACGTAATTTTAATCATTGTTTTTTGATGGAAAAAACAACTTCAATGTTGATCGTTTTGCTATCCCTGACAGTACATTTTTAAAAGAAAATTTTAATTTGTACATATAAGTTTTGTCAAGGGAACCTTAAGATGTTTAGTACCACCGCATAGTAGTTTTTTTTGTGCGGATATCCCCTTTGGATACCACGGAGTGTCGGACTTGAACCAACTAAAACCTGGAAGAACCAGGTATACCATCGGAAGGAAAACCCTAGAACCCTCTTTCTGCTCAAGCTCAAGTTATGCTTGCAAAGGAGATGGCAAAGTGGGACCGGGAGAGGTTTAGAACTCTCCCTGTCCTCCAGGCCTGAGAACAGGGAAATATAGGGATTCTATCAATCACTTTAGCTGTCAGAATACAAGCTCAGCTTAGTTTAAAGCTAGATGGTGTTGTATAACAAATAAATATAATTTAAAATTCATAAAAATAAATTTATTGTTCCATCAAATTTAAAATGGTGGCCTCATAGAACTTATATGAATCTTAAAAGATTCATAGAGAATGTATACAAACCTAGAAGATCGACCTTCATCATATAATATTTAAACTCGTAATTGTTTGTATTGTTTATATTCATATTTATAAGTTTGTAAAATAGATAAGGGAGACTATTCATCAACATTTGTCTCATTTGTTCAAAGTTCAGTAGCATATTTATTATGCAATTGTAATATAATACAATAAAGTTTGCAACAATAAAATTGGTCATTACAAGAATGAAAAGTTTAATGTTAGTAACTAAGTATTCATAGAGTGACTTATCTCAGCAAATGACCTGTGTCTTTTGTACTGGCTGTGATGACCTCCTGTTATCTTGGCAAGTTAAACCCAGTGGAAACATACTGTTTCCTTATTTTTACAGAACATTTGATGCCTTACTGATAAGATGTTTTGATACTATAATGATGCCATCCTAGAACACTATGATATGAAAATAATTGAATAGATACTTTTTATTCATCTAACTTTAAATAACCATTCACTTTGAAACTCAATCTAATTAAATAGATTTTAAGTCTCATTTTTATATTACTATATTCAACAGAAATAAATGAACTATTTACTATATGCTCAACAGTTACATGTGTCAGGAAAACTTCAATGCCAATTAACAGCTACGATACCATGTTAATTCTAGCAACTAACTAGCCGAAAGTAAATAATAAAGACTCACCTGTACGCCAAAGTCATACATTTAAATAGCTTTGTAAGAGATATTTCTATGGAAAGTTGTTGGTGCTGTTTACTTTCATCTTTATCAGGAGTTTGTGGAATAATCGACCTGGGCACTGTATACGTAGCGACTGTGGTAACTTTTTGGACATTTTGTTCTTCATCAGGAACAGAAACTAAATCGTCAAAGTCGTCCTGAGCTTCAGCTTCAAAATGTGACACCATAAAGTGTCCCGAGTGTATGGACTCTTTCTCCGATCGGGACTGACGTTTATCAACCTGATACATTTTTTGAATCTTGACTGTTGTATTGGTCAAAAAGATGTTCCAGCAATATGGAATTGCGTTTGATAAAAAGGTCTATCAACTTTTACACTTGTCCATATTTTTACTTATCACTCACACTCATAGACACATTGTTTTTTTCATTTGACAGCTGATGATGTTGCTAGTTAATTTCATCGTTTTTTCTTTAAACACATGATAACAGTTTTTTTGTATTTTTATATTCAAAAAGAAAAAATATTAAATATCTATTTGATAATTCCAACAATCTGTTAAAACCAAAAACATTGAATGACCACTAATCCTGATTTAGAAAAAATATCTAAGTCCGAAGAATCTTCTTTTGCCGAACCTTTTTCCCTGTAATAAAAAAGGTAATAGGTTGGGGTGGACTATGAGATTACTCCGGATGACGTAAAAAAGCGGTTCCCGGATCCCTCCCGTCTCAGGCGCAGAGTGGCACACCGTGTGGTTTTAGTCGGTTCGATTCGGACACACCGCCCCGCCGCAAACCCCGGTGGGGTGAAGGCCCGAAAGGGGTTTCAACAAGTACAAAAAAAACAGGACTATGAGATTACTACGGCTAAACTCACATTTTTTTACACCACAATCTAAGTAGTAGACGATATCAAAGTTTTATAGAAAGGCTGTAAGTCATACTTTTTAGGGCTCCAACTATCCGTAGTGAACTAACGATTACAATATGTTCGTAGAGTAAACAAGACCAACTATTTAAAGTGCTTTCCGAGGCACAGAGATGAATGGTCCACCATATCTATCATAGACTGATCTGGCTGAGATTGCTTTATGATAGGATTTTGCAATGTCATAACCTCCTAAAGCTAATAATAAAATAATTTATTATTCATATCTTACAATAATAAATCCTATCTTATCAGAACCTATCTAATGGTTCATGATTGATTCCGTTAAAGAATATCACCATGAATAAAAGAATAGGAGTTTTTTCTATTACATTTTATTTGTATTGCTAGAAACAAGGGCAGAAATTTGTAAGGATAAACTAAGAAATGTGGGTCATTGGCACTGTTACCTACCCTACTGTTTTAACAGTAGATTATCTGTTTTCACATTGATGCCCCTGTTTTCTGTTTCATTCCCATTTTTTTCTGTTTTTCAATTAACATCTAGCGCCACTTATTGCACTATCCAAATTTTTTTTGTGATGGCAGTATTTACTCTTGTCGTGATTTGAGGGAATTTCCAGAGTACAGTTTATGTGATTAACAGCCAAATTTTTGTGCATGGGAAATCTCAACGTAAGAATGACAGGTACAGGTAGCCCTATTATTTGCGTAATTTTGTATTGTGGTTACAGCTTTCAACCTTAGAAAAAGAGAATTATACGTTATCATGCCGTTTATATTAAATTACAATATTAATAACTTATTCGATAAAATGAGCAGTGATTCCTCGACTGAAAAAAGTCCTCCTAAAAAGAAGACTGAAATATGAACAGAAATTTATAAATTTGTGGTTTAAAGATGATAGGTTAAAAGGCTGGTCAAGAAAAAGGGGGCGAAAATGTGGTTAAACGAACCGTTATGAAAGATTTAACGAAACACGCGAAGAATTAATTGAAATCACAACAGTAACTAAAACTGACATCAATACTTACTACCATCTGCCTTTCTTTACGTTACCTACTGTTTTCTCCTGTTTTTTTAATGGTGACCTGTGAGAAAAACAATTTCAGTAACTCGGGGTTGGCAGCACTGATCAGTGGGTTAGAAATTGTGAACTGGCAACATTAAATTGATTAAAAGTATTAAATGAACTTTGAAATGATTTCTTATGAAGTCCTTGACGTTTTGTAAACTTTTAAGCGCGAAGTAGTACCTACCAAGAATATTCTTTAGTTTGATATCGTTTATCATAGGCGTAATATTTTTTGTAATTTTAATTTTCCAAGTGTTTTTTTCTAAATTCAATGAGTAACATTGTATTTTATGGACAAAACATTTTTAAAAATGACTTCGTTTCCAAAATTTCAAAATCTTGCTATAAAGCAAAAATCTTCTCCTATTGAAATTAAGGAAAAAATGAGAAAGGTAATCGCAATCAAATACTATATTACAGAATTTAGAAAATATTCACTTCACGTAAATAACGAGATTCGAGCCAAATTTTTAAGTTGAAGTTAATGTTTGTCATTGTTGGTAAAAATGTTTAATTACAAATTTTATGGATGTAGATATGGGTATTATAAAAGCTTTGCTTGTAGAATAGTACCTAGCAAAGAACCTGGTTCACTGGAAGAAAACCTTGTTGTTTATTTGGCTTTTTTCAATTCAAACTCTGTAACATATATAGCTCTTGTTAGAAAGTACAACTCCTAAGATACCTACCACCATCAATCAACTCAATATTTTTGACTTGATATTCCTGCAAAGGGGTAGGAGAAAAAGTCATAATGTCACAAAAAACTTGTAAGTTTCTACTACAGCCATACACACTAAAATATTCAACTCACAGAGTCATAATATGCCTGTAATACTAGCTTCTAACCGTGGGAGAGCCACGCTTCGGCATGAATGGGCTGGCTCGACCGGAGTGATACCACGGCCTCACAGAAAACCGGTGTGAAACAGCGCTTACGCTGTGTTTCATCGAGTGAGTGAGAATACCGGAGGCCCATACCCCAATCCAACGCCCCTAACCTGACCTCACCATCCCCTTTCCCCCCAGGCCGCCATAGTGTGGGTCACCATCCTGCATCGTTCTTTTTCGCATTGAGGATGGTGACCACCACTCTTGGATTCTGCTCACGCTTTCCATCAGGCAGGGCAGAGTCATTTTGACAGCTTAAATAAAAAAAAAAAAAAAAAGCTTTTTAAGATTCCTGCCTGCATATATGCGTTTTAATTCTCAGGACTACAAACGGAAAGTACAAAACTGCCGCGGCATGTTGCTGGATAAATTCCGAGGGTCTGTTAATGAGTCTGAGTTGCATAACACATTGACTGACATATATCAAGATACATTTAACTTTCATACAGAGAATATTAATGATGAAGAATTTGCGTTCTTAGATGAAGTAAAAAATGAACTTGTACAAGAAGAATTGCAATGGTATGTAATAGTTTTTAATGCCTTTATCATACAATAATTTTTCACTAGTAATGTAACTTTATTCATAAAATAATCCAAATAAAATCATTAGTTTCTATTCTTCACCAAGTCGCTTCTAATTTGTCAAAGGCCTCTCCTTGCTCTCGCCATTTGTCTACTCTTGTCCATGTGCCACCTGTCTTTAATTTTTGCCTAGTGCAGTAGTAGTGTACAAGACTGCTGTGCATGAGGTCTCAGGTCCTATTCTTTGTTTGTATGATCTGCAAATATTTGTTTCGTAGTTTAGGTGTTTTATAGGTATAATATGTATTTATTTACAAAAAAGTATATATGTATTTATACCAGATGTTTGTTCAGGACCCATAGTGCATAGCATGTAGTATTTCATTTAGAAGTAATTTAGTTTTAAAATAGGTATATATCATAGAGTGTATTAGCAAATCTCAGGTACTTATGTTATGTTGTTAAAGCAATTTTTATTTTTGCACAGATATATCCACTTCAATTTTCAGTGTCATTCTTTTATATATTACAGGTGGACTAATGAGTGTGAACGGTGTCAGATGCTAGATGTTGACTGGTCTTCTATGGAAGAGGGTAACAATGTAATATGCCCGGTTTGTCAAAAAATTGATTTGCAGCTGTGTAATGGGTATCTAAGTTGTCCTAATTGTAGCATCTCTATATCAACACAAAAGTCATTAATTGAAATTAAAAATGATATATTCAGTTTGGTAGACAGTCATAATTCCATGTGTAATAGTGATGTACAGTTTGGTCTTGTTACTGAAATGAATGAAAGCCATGTTTACTTGCTGTGTGAAAGTTGCACAGAAATGAAGTTAGTAATATAGACAGAAAAATAAAAAAACTCAATTTATAATTAGACTTATAGGATGTCTTTCTAATAATTGTAATTTGTGTTATATGTAAAAGTCAAATTAATGAAAGCTAAGTCTGATGTATAAAATAGTTAATGAAAATGTATTTATTATATTTATTTTGCTTATGCTATTTAAGTCATGGTGCTTTAGCATTAAAATTAAACGTGTAAATTTTCTCAACAATTCTTTTTTTTTGTATTCCCTACTGTAACACACAGAATAAGTTTAATTCTACATTACATTAGCTGAGTTGCCACTGCTATTGGGTACGAACAAGACAGTAGCGCCATCTCGGAAACTCACTTTCGCAGCAGCATGGTGACCCACACTATGGAGGCCTGGTGAGATGCTTTTTCACGCCCCGCTTAAAGGACCCGGGATCATAGTGGGAAGGAAACACGTGCGCTGGTAGTGAGTTCCAGGTTTTAACCGCTCGGCACAGGAAGGAATTACCGAAGCGATGAGTACGAGAATGTATGTCTTCCACTTTAAAGCGGTGACTTCTAAGGCCGGCACGTGTTGTTCTGTAGAGGAAGGGAGAGGGAGGGATCAATTGGAAGAGCTCTTCAGAACACTCACCATGGTAAAGGCGATAGAGGACTGCCAAGGAGGCGATATTTCTACGCAACTGTAGAGGCTCAAGGGTCTCGGTGGCTTCGGGATTATCGATAATACGGATTGCTCGCCGCTGCAACCGGTCAAAAGCTTCAAACAGGTACTGTGCGGCACCTTCGCAAAGGTGAGAACAGTACTTCACGCACGAGCGAACCTGGGTCTTGTAAAGAAGACACAGATGCCCGGGCGAGAAGAACCGTCTCACCCTGTTTAACACACCTAGCTTCCGTGAGGCCGCTTTAGTGATACTCTCAACGTATTCGCGTGGGTTGAGGTCTCGGCAGATATCCATGCCCAGGATAGCGAGCCTATTTTGTAATGGCATTTGAGTGCACTGAAGGAAGGGGAAGGAATGGAGACATTTTGGCTGAGAACGCGCACACCTGTGTTTTCTTGGCGTTGAACTCGACCAGATTCTTACAGCCCCATTGAAAAATGCGGCCCAGAACATGGTCAAGTTGAGCGACAAGTTCTTGTCGTCTTCCTTCAACATCTGCTGGTTTGTCAGAGGGCTGTCCAAAATAGTGTCCATGAACTGTGCTGTCGTCTGCATAACAATGAATGTTGCCAAGGGCTAACATGTCATTGATATGCAGAAGGAACAGTGTAGGCGACAGGACGGAGCCTTGAGGTACTCCGGCGTTAATCCACTGATACTCGGAGGCCGCACCGTCGCAAAGGACTCTGATGCGGCACTGGTGCGGAAACGCGGCAGTCCAATTACAGAGTTTGGGGGGCAAACCGAAAGCCGGTAGCTTGAAGAGAAGCGAACGGTGCCAAACCCTATCAAAAGCCTTGGCCGTGTCGAGGCTGATGGCCAAGGATTCCCCATGCCTGTCAATAGCCTCACCCCAAAGGTGTGTGACGTACGCTAAAAGATCACCCGTGGACCGGTTCGGTCTGAAACCATATTGACGATCATTTAATAGGGAGTGATCTAGGTTCAGTTCAGTTGTTTGTTGATTATCCTTTCTAATAACTTACAGATGACGGAGGTGACGGCTATCGGACGGTAGTTGGCAGGTTCGGAGCGATCGCCTTTTTTAGGGATGGGTTGAATATTCGCCTCTCCCCAAGCCTCCGGAACAGTCCCCGAGGAATACGACTGGCGATACAGGCGCGTCAATACCGGGGACAACCCTGGTGTACAGTTCTTAAGAAACACCGCTGGGATACCGTCGGGTCCACTGGCTTTCCGGACGTCGAGTGACATAAGCTCCGCACGGACATCACTCATCCGGAGGCGAATATCCTGCATAGTAGTGTCGCAGGATGGGATGGTAGGTGGGGGTATGCCGCGGTCATCGATTCGGGAGTTAGCCGCGAAGAGATCAACAAACAGTTTCGCTTTCTCCTGCTGCTGGTGGGTAAGTGATCCGTAAGGATATTTCAGCGGTGGTAGCGAGGGATTACAGAAGTTGGACTGCACGGCTTTAGCCAATCGCCAGAATTTTCAGCTACCCGTAGGGTATGCGACGAGTTCTTGACCAAGCCTCGCAATGCGCTGGGCATCCGCTCTGATGTAAGCCTTCTTGCATTCCCTGGTGGCTTTGTTAAGCTGCTTTAAGTCGATCAACATCGGGGTAGCCGCGATCGCGGCCCCTGGTCCAAGCGCGGTAGGCCGATTGCTTTCGCGCAACAACATGGGTACATTCGCGACCGAACCAAGGCCGGGTCGTTGCGCTAGCGACCTCACTGTACGGAATATAGTATTCCATTCAGACAGTGATCGTCAGTCACGGCGGCCGCACTTTGCGATAGGTCTTTATCTTTAAAGCAGCGTTGAGCCCACGGAATGGATGCAAAGTAATCCCGCATTCCATCCCAGTCTGCCGACGAGTAGTGCCATAAACGTCTTTTTGCTGCCACTCGTCGTAGAGGGGCAGCAAGCGGCACCGTGGTGGAAACCAGGCAGTGATCGGAGGATCCCAGAGGGGCGAGCACCGATACACAGTACTGCGCTGGATGACTCGTCATCAGTAGGTCCAGCAAGGAAGGCGCTTGACTAGGTTACTAATATTATAAAGAGGAAAGAATTGATTGCATGTTTGTTTGCATTGAATAGGCTCTTAGGAAAAATTCTTTCAGCTTTCAGAAAAATTCTTAGAAAGTTAAATCATCCCTGAGAAACATAGGCTATATTACATTTGCAAAAGTTAGGGACACGTATGAAATATATAGATATTGTGATTTTAAGAGACTTTTTAATAAAGTCTCTTTTACATGTCAGAAGGCTTATTTCTCAAATCAACTGAACCATAACATGTAACAAGATGTATGTATTAAAAAATATACGAGTATAAGTCTGCAACCATGGTAAGCAGTCTGGTTTCCATAGTACAGGTTTCACCTAGTTTGGAATCAGACGACCGTGTATGAAATGTGTGAAGATAGTGTTATTACTGTATCTCATACATGGAGCATCCAGACTCAGAACTACAAGTTGTGGATTATAAATAAAATAGTGTAGGTACTTGTACCGATTCCCAAGCTAGGCCCAAGCCTGTGTCTTGGGAAACAGTGTTCAGTTGCGCTAAGGATAACAATAACGGTTGTTTACAAATTTGCTGTTACTACTTATATATATTTATTTTCAAGTAAATTACATAATTATGTTCATGCACGCGTGATTATAACAAGTATGGCAAACAATTATACGAGACCCCTGATCCTCAAACTAGGATTTCCTGTATTTTGAGAAGCAGTGGCTCCACTTAGCGCGATGCAAGTTAGGTGAACTTAGTTTAAAGTGAGTGAGTATCGATGTCTAAATGCAATGAATTTATGAGTTATAGGTAAGTGAGATCTTCCATTTGTGTGTAATCAAGACCTGTAACCAGTTCTTTTTTCTTTTTTGTTTGATTTAAATAGTATTGTTTTTTGTGCCACCAAATAATACCTGATCACCAACATGCCTGACGGAAAAGGGTGTTTAATAAATATACATAAACCATTAGTTTATGATCTCGTTTATTTAACATCATATATGAAACGCAACATAATCTACGAATATATTATTTATTATACTGTACAAAGGAATACTTGATTCTAGTAATATAAAAATCTATAAATTTACAAAGCTTTGGATGTCTATTTCATGTAAAAATAATATCACATTTACTATACCTTTTTATTGTTTCTATATTCTTGTGAAATACACATACATGTCACTATACGTATCACGTTATATTTGGAAATGTAAAGTTTATTCATTGTATTTGAAATTGCAGATCTGGCCGCGTTGTTTATTATCTTAATTAATAATACGTGCGATAAGGACTTTTATCTTCTGGTTATATGTTATTAACAATAACAAAACAAAAAACTTAATGCACGTATCATTAGGAATAAGATTCAAGGAAAACTGTTAAAGAGGTACCTCAAAATTTCTTCTTCAACTTCATTGGCAATCATTTTCTATATTCAATTAAGCATAGTGCTCTATAAAACTATGGGGGTATTGAGATTGGTATATATTATAAGAAACCATTTGTTTCAGTGGGTCTGAATCCGAATTTTTAATCACAATATAACCGATGACAACGCTGTATACTAGATGATTGTTTTATTTTCTGTGCCCTTGCTAACATACTTAATGTCATGATTATTGAATAATTAAGGCTTGAAAGCATAAACTAACTTACTTTCAAATTTATAAAAAGAACTGCACTTCATATATTGTACATTATTTTCTATGGGTAAAATAAATTTAACACATTGCTTATGGATCACAATTGATCAATACTGATCTATATAAGTTATAATTTGGCATTAGGATATAATATTATTTATTTCTTCTTAACGATCTATTATATATTATAAACGTGTAAACCAAAATAAAAGATATTGCATGTTCCCTTTACCATACACATTGGTATTTTTTGTGATTGTATATTATTTTATTTTCAAATTTTTTATTTATAGCCAAAACAGTATTGTCTGTCTAAAACTATTGTTAACAGATTAATCTGAAACGGTAACTATCAACAACTTAAGTAGTGGATATTCAAACTTCCATCATCACTATACCTTATTATGAAATAATGAAACCATAGACACGATATTTTTGTCTTAGTTATTAATCACGTATTCTAAACAAGCCCGTTCAGAATTTTAACAATCGATACTAGCCTATTTAGTCTTATATGGCAACAGTACCGGCCACCGCCAGCTTAACTAAGTTAGTTAAGTTCGAATGTGAGTCCTCTACAACTTATGTCAGCTAAAATATCTCAACTACATCAACCTAACTTACACTATGTGTAGGACGATTGAAGCTACAGCAAAAAAACACTGATTACTTAGTTTAATTTACAGTCAACTTATTTCCCAGTTTATTTTAGTTTAGTTTTTAATAATAGTTTATATGGCGGTAGGCGTTGGCTTGAGATTCATGAGAGAAAATAATTTACTAAGACTTTGTATGGGACATATTTCATACTCAATGATTATTTGTATATCCTTGGTAGTTCAAATAAATAAATAAGATTTTGAAGTGGTTATTAGCAACTTATTAAAATTTGGTATTCAGTTGCAGCCTATTTATTTATCAAATCGATTATGACATTGTTTGAATATTAATCTACTTTTCCTTTATTACAACTAAAACTAATTTTACGTATGGAATGCATAAGCTATGTTGTATTATCATGCAACAGTTAATAAAATTTTATTAGAAATTTAATTATCTGTCTGAAAGCTCTCATTTCCTGTACTACTGTATAAGTAGGTAGAGGCAGTTAGAAATTTTAAATTACCAACATATGAAAATGGTTAAGGTAATTTTATTTAATTCCAGTATTCCTTAGCATTATTTGTGTTTATAAATCAAAAATATCTAGTTTAATACATCCGCCACATTTAAGTCAATCAAGTGAAATCAGAGACTTACTAGGATTTTAAAAGATAGGTTGATGCTTAGTAAGCTTTTTACGATTTCCTTTTTGTTAAAAAATACTTGAAAATTTAAAAAGGAAACATAAAATAAGACATTATGAGTCATTAGAGACTTTAAAAAATGAGAAATTAAAATCCAACAAACACAAAACAATTGAAAGAAAAATAAAAGCAAATTACGGACAATACACAGGTTATATACTATTTTTAGGCGGCATCAAGATCGTTTTGAAAATAAAAGTGCCAGTGACAAAATAAGAAATTTTCAAAATAGATTTTCTATTAGGTATATTAATTTAAAATAAATAAATCTTTTCCTATTGCTAATAAGAAAATACCTTCTTCATCTATAAATACTCCAATATTAGACTAAATAAATGTTAAATACCTATATCATAAACGCCTTCTGCTATATTCGGCAATATTGTCCAGCTATATTAAATTTAGCTTCGATATTATATACCTGTAAACCAGTTATCGTTGATATTTAGTAGTAATAGATAATAAATATGACTTTATACATTTAACCTTAAATCAGAAATGTACCTCTACTTAAGGTGTTTTAAGTTGTTATTATTATTATTATCTTTATACTTCTTTATATGTACTTTTTTATATTCATTGTCAAATTACTACATATAATTTACTTATGTTTCAAGTATAAATTATAGGGCGTTGTAAGACGAAATGGATTCGTTGGATTCTTGACGGTCCAATACGTGATTAAAGCCATTTTCCTTCGTAGTGGACGAGGTCCTGAAATCAAATTATCATTGCTAATACAACAGTTATTTTGTGAACGTAACTTTTATCCTTCCTTAAATAATCTAGGCTATAAGGTAATAAGAAAATATATGAGAGAAGGATGTGAATAAATCTGCAGAAATGAATGTATGTAAAAAAAAAAACAATAACGTAATCAAATATATTGAAATATCATCCCATTGATCACTACGAAAATATTTATAAAATAAGCATTTATAAAATCTGCATTGCTTTATAAAAGGTAATGGTAAAGGTATGTATAATTTGAATAACTCAAGAATAGGAATTTTCGATTCCCAATCGTCCCATAGCGTGTAATAGATATCATTTGGAAAATCATTCGGCGGCTTAATTGGTACTATAGTATCGTAGTACCCGGCCTGGGTCGGATTATATAATGTATAATATATTTACCCAAAGAAAGGCAGTAATGTTATCAGGTTTGTTCGATTAGTGCAATCTCGTAATTCTGGTAAGACTAGTAGTACGTGACGAAGGTATGCTTGTAGTGCGACTCGTCGTTGCTCCACTAGATGAGCATCCTGGAAAACCACAAGTTTTCAACAACAATATCACATTGTGTAATTAGTTTCTATTCAAATAAATTATACGCGTATATTTAACTAAAATTTTACAGGACTCATACCAAAAAAAATATTGTAATATTATTGCCTGCTATTCTGTCTGTCTAAATATTCCGGCTAATGTTCAGAACGGGTTGGCCAATTTATACAGATCTTCCACTGACAGATAGCTAATGTTATAAAGACAATCTAGATAAGTATAAAAATTAAATAGATACATGCGAGCAAATGCACAATTGGTTCAATAGAAAATCTCAAAGCAGAAAATAGTTGAAACGCATTACACAGAAAAAAACTGAAAAAGTGTTCTTTGAGTAAAATAAACTATAGTTTTAGAAGAATGTTCGATTTTAGCAAAAAACAAATAACATGTATAAGTACTTACTCGTTTTCTTAATGTTTTCTTAGGGGGGAACTTATATGTAGCTATGTCTGGATGACATTTTTTAAGCTGCATATGCAATTCATGGAATTTAGCATATCTATGATACACATTCCATTCCTCTTGCCCTATCTTAAGAAATATCTAAAATAAAAATGCTAAATATAATAACTTATACCTTAGTTTTAGTACATATCACAAGTACACACACATTGTACCTTAGGTGAGAGATATATATATTTAATCTTGCCTTAAATATTGTTACAAATAAAATCATTTTTTTTGATTGTACGTAACATTTATTACTATTACAATACGGCCGACGTATCATGACGAGTCCGAATTTGGCGCAGAAGGTTGCGCAATAACTTTTTTAGAAACAAAATGGTGGCGTGAGGCGACGTACGGGGGGCGGTAGTATAGGCAAGAGATTGACCATAAGAAACTTTTTTTTTTTTATTTATTTTTTTTTTTTTTTATATATTTAAGCTGCCAAAATGACTCTGCCCTGCCTGATGGAAAGCATGAGCAGAATCCAAGAGTGGTGGTCACCATCCTCAATGCGAAAAAAACAATGCAGCATGGTGACCCACACAATGGCGGCCTGGGGGGAAGAGGGATGGTGAGGGGGATAGGGGGCGTTGGATTGGGGTATGGGCCTCCGGTATCCTCACTCACTCGATGAAACACAGCGTAAGCGCTGTTTCACACCGGTTTTCTGTGAGGCCGTGGTATCACTCCGGTCGAGCCGGCCCATTCATGCCGAAGCGTGGCTCTCCCACGGTTCTAACTATAGCTATATATATTAGCAATAAAAAACTAACATAACCTTATAAAGAAGATTTACGTACAATAAAAGACAAACTCACACATATATTTCATGATATTTCAAGATCCATACACTTCATTTATAGATCTTCCTGTAATCTATAGATAAATGTTTGAAAAATCCGTTTTTAATTTTTGGTTTCGTATATTTGGTTTTAAGTGTGGGGAAATTGTCATTTTCTTAATTAACCTTGAAACTATAACCTCTAGATTACTTTAAATCTTAATTATTAAACCAAAGAGGTCATGATTAAATTAGCATTTCTCACAGTACATACATATTACCTGTCAGTATTTATTCAAGTGCATTTATAGTTCTTATTTAATTTTGCGTTATAATATAAAAACAATATTAGAACACGTGTAATCTATTCACCTGGTAGACGTGATAGGAATGTGTCTTCTTTCCAACTAAAAACGCACTGGGTATGTGCACTTTTACATTTGATTCTGGATAATCTAAAACCACTAGTGCAGATATACTTTCATATTCTAGTAGTTTTTGTTGCAAATACTGATTAAACTCCATAAGTTCTGCATGCATCTCGGCTACCTAGAAAAATAAAATTAAATATACTCTTAATATGACCAGTTTAATCACAAATTCAATTGGTCCTCGGTGGCGCAGTGGTATCTTATGCGACTGAGTGCTGAGATTTCGTTTGATTTACGGGTTGAACTTAATGTTTACATGCCCCCAAATATTTGTTTTTTATGTATTATATGTCTTTAGCAATAAAAAGGTATATAAGTTTCTATCAATTGATCTAACTTTTGAAGTGCAAGCTATGGTTGGTTTGAAACTACATGGCATTTTGTGTCTAATAAATGTCTGAAATATTTTATGTAAATTAAAAAGTTGTGTCAAATAGTTCATGCAGCAAAATTACTGGCTAAAGAAATAGTAGTTTTGAAGTATGAAGTATGTAAAAACAATGACATATAACAGAACAAAATAATTACTGGGAGGGTATTATTTTATGTGATCAATAATAATTCAGTAGTACCTGTACAAGCTTTCTTTCATACAAATCAACTTGTTCACTATCACAATCGTTGTCACTTTTTAAAGCTTTGCCAATTTCTACCGCCGACATGTACTGCCTCAGTTGTTCCTTTAATCGACCATTTTCTCTGAAAATGTATTTAATTTAAAATTTAAGACCTATCAACTTATCACCGTCCACTGCTTAACCAAGGTCTCCCCCAAAGAGCGCCAACCGTCCCGGTCGTGGGCAGTCGTATCCATACGCCGCCAGAAAAATCGTCGTTCATCGAGCCCAAGGCGTACAATACGTAAAAAACCTTCATCTACCTCCGCAATTAGTTTGCGTATTACATAAAACTTTTATTAAATATTTTTTATAATCTGTAACAAAGTCCCTTAACTATTACCTGTTTCGCAAATGTACTGATATACAAGGGTAAACATGCCAAATTTCAAGAGTTGTACCTGCTGCTTAACAAAAATGGCAAAAATATCTTGTTTTAATAAAATTACTTAAAACTCACTTTCTTAAATCTACAATAACTTTCTCTAACTTTTTTATGTTTTCTTTACTGTTTCCTTCAACTTGAGAAAGCTTTTTTTGCAAATTTATCAATTCCTTTTCCTTATTATCTAAGATAGAGTTTAGTGTTTTATCCTCAGGAACACTTTCATCCTCCGTAAAGCAGAGCTCCAAACAGGAAGTACTTCCATCAATACTTCCAGCAACTTCTTCGCTGTCACTCTCCGAAATTTTTAAATTACTAACACTTAATTCAGATATGTCATCTTTATCCTTAGCAATATTATTTACATCTATACTAGTGGAAGATGAAAAAATTTCTTTTGCACATTCTGACAGTTTTGAAAGGATTTGCGATGGACTATCCATAGCCTTGACACTGTCAGGGAAGAAATATCTTAGACTACTTTTGTACTCTGAGCTAGTGGGTTCACTACTTGAAGCAGCCTGAGGCACAGTTATTGGATCTGGTGAGTTCAGGCATGTTGCGGGTGCACTGTTCCATGTTGAATTACTTGATTGTTCAGTTACATGTAGCGCATCAACTTTGGTTTCAGGCATATTCTTTTGTTCACTTTTATCAAAAGATATAACTTGTCGGAGAGGCTTTCGTTTCATATTATTAGATGATTTAACTGGCAATGGCAGAGGTATTACAAGTTCTGCCTTGTTTGTCTGGTTAGCTTGGATTGATTCATTTAGTTCTGGTCTATCAATTGACAAGGCGAATAATACAGATAAGAGGTCTGGAACAATGAAAACCATATTAAAAAGTAATGTACACTGTGTTTTGTTGCTTCAGGTAAACTTATTTTTTTATTACCAGAAGCTACACCTGGAAGTTGTGACGTAATTTCTGGATCTCTGACTAAAGCACCTTCCTCATAATACTCCATAACCAAGCCATGAGAAACCCAGCTTTGTAAATATCTGGAATAACAATTTACATTTTAGCAAATAGACAGTGATTGTGACATGTAAGATAATATGTTCTCAATAACAATTTCTAAGTACATTTATATTTAATGATTAATAAAATACATCAGACATAGAACAAATATTGATGTTCATTACACAATTATTTGTCTTATATGGAGAGCAAACACATAATGAATACTTACAACATGTGTCAATAGCTTAGCAAGTCAGTGTCACTAACCACCATATGAACACACACACACACACTGTCAACAGGTGCATCATTTAGAAGTATTCAATTCGTCAATATAATTATAATTATCATGGTTCAAGATCTGCTTAGTAAGAATATAGTAAAGTAATTAACTTAGTTTGTAGCTAGATGGGGTTGTGTATCCTTCCAACTGTCTGGATACTGTATTTTAAATGTAGAAGTTTCACTAATATTAGTGCTTCATCCACAACAAATGTTCGATGTCTCCCTTGATAAATTTGGTGTCTGTACAGAAGTGTAGCTAGGGAAGCTATAGACAACACCAACATCTTTAGGGACCAATATTAGAAGATAGAGATCAATACAAATGAAGACACTGGCAGGTATTATTTCAATTCATACCTTTCTAAGGATCTTTCATTTAAAGCTGCTCTCAAAAATGCTCTGAAGTATCCAAGTGGTGTGTTGATATTTGCAAGAATTTTAAATCGTTCCTTCTCATGCTTTGTTAAATGAAGACAAGCATAGCTCCATAGTGAATTACCTGAAAAACATAATCTTATTTATTTTTCAGATATGTTAAATTTTATCAAAAGGAAAGAGTAGCTATATTATATAATAAATATGCA
Source organism: Hyphantria cunea (assembly GCA_003709505.1). Taxonomy (NCBI): domain Eukaryota; kingdom Metazoa; phylum Arthropoda; class Insecta; order Lepidoptera; family Erebidae; genus Hyphantria; species Hyphantria cunea. The sequence continues at coordinate 3,075,102 of PKRV01000040.1, forward strand.
GTAATTGAAAAGAAACAAAACTATTTAATGTACATTTTCTTTGTAGACCTCCAAAAGCTAATTCATGATTAGCAATGGATGTAAACTTCTATATTATTTGAATTATGAATTTAACATAATGTCACAAATCAACATATTTCCAGTTTAAGTATATCAAGAGATGAATCAATATTTATAAAGGTTTTTGGCTTGTTCACAAGGATCAGGTGCAAAAAGAACAAAATTCACATATATACATGTACATAAAGTGGCATTGAAGTTACAGAAATTTAATTCAAATTAAATAATTTCCTATTATTTTTAGTTACACAAGATTGTCTTACCAACATTTACAATATTAAAAGTGAAGTTTAAACCTGCTGTAACTAAATTCTGTAGAGCTGAGTTTGATAAGTTTGTCCTGATTCCATGGCTAAGTACTTTCTCCCACTTTTCACATAGCTGCACAATTCTAAAAATAATATAAAGTTAAAGTTATATTGTGACTGTCTTCGATAGTTTTTCACTTAGGCTGTTTCAAATCATAGCACCTTAAATCATCTTCAGTGGCTAATTCAGATTTTCCACCAAATCGATTTTGAACATTTTTTACACTGTTGAGGAGTTCTCGTTGAACATTTTTTCCACTTTCTATCCGTTTCTTCAACTCCTCTCTGTTGTCAATAGCATTAGCTATTGAATTTAATATTTTGCTATTCTGTAACATACATAAATAATTAGAAACAGTTTGGCAGTATAAAAATTAAATGATCTATAAATTATTACTCTTTAAAATCGTTTTCTACCAATATTTTGGTTGAACAAAACAATTATATCATGTCATGATTGAAGGTAAGGCGTTTACAAGCCAAATAGGTGATATTAAAGTTTTTAATTTAATTATGGAGCTTCAATAACAAACCATATTTCTTTCTCACTGGATTGGTGGATCAGTGGATTTAATGGTTAAATTTCAACATCTTGTAACCAAAGTGTTACAATATTAACTGCATAATTATAGACTATTTTGCCAACAATTTTTGAGGTACAATTTATGCTTGCTTTGACCGAGTTTGACATAAATTGATTTTGACAAATAACAAGTTGTTGAAAGACATGCAACCACAGTGTAAGGCACACTCATGAATTCCTTGGAAAGTTTGAATGTCAAAATTTCATGTAATAGGGGTATAACAGCGGTGCACTTCGAAGCCGAAAATTATAAGGTTGCTTATTCTCTATACTATGGTAAAGAAAAGTTTAGTCTTGGTGATTTTTTTCAATGCCTTCAATACAGCCACGAAATAATCCTTGTACATCTTAATATTACACCAGATGCTTTGGATTGGTTCTCTGGCTATCTTTAAGGACGCCAGCAGTGTGTTCGTGTTCACAACTCGAATTCGAGTTGCTGCGACTTCTAGTCGACATCCCTCAAGGCGGACTTCTATCTCCTCTTTTATTCTCTGAGTTCATCAGCCTAATTACTCAATACCTTCAGTGTACGTATCAACAGCATTATTCACAGAGTTTTATTTTTGTTAAGTAACTATTAATTAAGTTAAAGCTCTAAATATGAAAATAAATACGATTTTTATTCTCTTTAAGTCCCATTTCATCAGATACATACATAATTTTAGTGGTTCTTGGTTATTATAGTTATGCCTTATATGTAATTGAATACATCTTAGCTTTTAAAAGGATGGAACAAAGTATACTAATGGCGAACTAGTACGCATTTACGTTTACTTTTCAGTCAATTTTACATTTTTAACACAGAGAAAATCAAAACAAAAGTAAATTAAGTATTAGATAGTAAATTACTTTTTACTGGGCAGTATTTGGTCTCTTTGAATTATTGCTTAAACTGTAAATTGCACATATAATTCACAATTTCAAAATTTGCTGCCGATCTCACCCGCATCTTATTTAAAATATTCTTTATTCAAAATAATTGCTCTATGATTGATTAAAAAGTTGGTGCGGTGGCTGGCCTTGTTTCTATTTTACGTCATTGTGTAGGCGCAAGTGATGCGAGCTTAAACAATTCGCTTTTAAATTGAGAATGAGCGGGAAACCAGTAGCTGGCATCTTGCCACACAGGGAAAATTCGCTAAATGTCAAAATACGCCTGAATCAGCCATATAACCACCTTAGGTTTTAACCAACCTATGTATTTATACAGGTATAAAATAGACACAAAAATCTCTTATGACGACGTACCAAAACTACAAATTAGTAGTAAGAGAAACTTTCAATAATCATAGTGCTCATCTCTTCTCTTTATTATTGTCTAATGTGATATATTAAAGTTTATTTAGTCATTAACTAATGTTAATAAATTTAGTCATTAACATTATTTAATGACTAAATAAAGTAGGTTATAAAATTTCCCCAAAAATGTAAAGTTTGAGAGGTAGTAATAGCGGTGGCAGGCTATCCTGCCACTGCTATCACTGCTATATTACCCATGTGATCACTATGTCTCGGAATGCTATAGTTGGCGAAGTAATATTGTTATACGATGGTATAGTCCGAACCAAACTTTAGGACTGCTCGGAATATAGTGCATATCACTGCACAGAATACACTTTTAGATATTAGCGGGACACAAAGGTGCCACATGCCGCATCTTCCTGTGTAAGTTGTGTCCGTACATACACGTGCACACGTAATCTTGTCTACGTACATTCGAATTGTTAATTGTTTTTAATAATTTCTTAACCTTCTTGTTTCGTTATTTTCGATTACTTATTTCTTTAATGGATTTTATATATTATATATAAAGAGACTTTGCACTGGTTTACATATTTTGCTGTGTCGATTAAACAATTTCGTTCTTTAAGTAGTGGATTATTGGCATTACATTAATATGATATAATATACATTTGAATTGAGAATGAGTGAGAAGCCCGCAGCTAGCTTCTTGCCACACGTGGGAAATCAGTTAAATGTCAAATTAAGCCCGAGTCAGGTTTAAAGCCACTTTAATAATAGTATATAATAAAGTCTCAGTTTATTTTGTCAAAAAATATAACTTTATTTTTAATTATATATATTGAAATTCAAAGGTGATGATGATTTTTTTTTTTGCATGATGCTTATCAAAATATTTGGTCCTTGTGAAAGTTAATGTTCGTCTAACCGCAAAAGGCTCCTAACCATTATCTTGGATAGGGTTCCCAAAGTGGAGTGTTTCCCCCATATTTGGGGTATAAAAAAATAATTGAAATGGTTTTTAGGGGCGAAAAATTTTTATAAGTATGTGTAGGAACTTTTTTATTTATAGGTAAAAATCTTGTGATAATCTAAGCTTATCATTATTGCATTTTCAGTGTGTTAAGTGGGTGTAACCATAGACAAGAATTGCTACTGTAACTAAAGCTTTACGGGTAAAATAGTTTTTAGAGCTGGTATCACAATCACTGCGAAAAATCAGCATCAGCCTAACAAAATGGCGTTTCTTATTCTTTCTCGGGCTCTTGGCTTGACGACTGCGAGCGCATAGAATTTGTGTATTTCGTCATTTCTTTTACATTCATCTTTCTTTTCATTTACTTTCTTTTTTGTATTGTAGTTGTACGTACAGTATACTATACTAAAACGTGCTGTGACTTTTGTGTTCACAAACATTAAGTTTATCATGAGTAATTACGAGGATGATCAAAGTGAAGATGGAGAATTAGCGCGTAGTCCTATCCGGGACGAAATGGATTTCAGGTAAATTTTATATAATATTACATTGGTCATTTTTATGTAGTTATTAGTTATTTTAACACGTGGAAGTTTTTTATGAATATATGTGCAGTTCCAATGAAAGAATGTCATTACTCATGTTCTTTTTACTGGTTAAGAATCCGTGTTACTGAAGGATTTTTGTTCATATCTATAATACTAGGACATTTTTTTCAAATATTGATTGATGGGTTTTACTTCAAATGCTGCTTATGATGATTTTACCCCGTGTGCCATGCAAAACAAGAAATTGTTTTTGATTCTCAATGGCCGTGGTAGTTTTGGTTTTGGGACACATGCTTTACACATAGTTATATTTACACATATTCATTAAAAGCGATAGTTTTAAAATTTATATAGGTATGTTACTCATATTCTTTAAAGGCAATAGTTTTAAAGTTTATATAGGTATGTGGTATTTGCCAAGTATAAGTATATACTTCCTTCCACACATAATTATCATTGGTTACAATCTTGTTATAGTAATGAGTGACTCTATGACAAGGTGATTCTGGGGTAGGTAATATTTCTCTTTTTAACTGATATTTTGTTTACTTTTATTTTAGTTTGTCCGATGAAGATCGTGACAATGCTGATTCTTTAGTAATCAAACCTCCTCAAGCAGTAATTCGGCCATCACATAGAGATAAGAGGGCTCACAAAAGAGCTATTAAGGACAGATATAAAGACAATAGCCGAAAAGAAAAAAAACATCTTTACAGGTAATTATTTTAAATTTATAAAAATCCTTGTTTATATACTAAACATAAATGTGAGTTTCTTTGTTGGTTATGCTTTTACACCTCAACTGGTAAATGGATATTAAAAGTTCTTTCATCATTTAATATAGGAATCAGGAAAATACTTTTTTCCACTATAACTAACATACATGCTGGTAAAGCTAATAAATTCATAAATGTGCAACAACACTGTTTTACCTCATGTCATATTTAGAAGAATGCAGAAAAAGGTTAGATAACCAAACAAAGGGTTTATGTTTATTTTGCTTTTTAATGGAGTAGACTTGTTAGATAAACTTACAAGTGCACTGTAACAAAAGCAACTGACTGTTTCCCCAGCCTATTTCCGCTTTTACCTCTTGATTGGGCTAAAAGCACCACACCTCAACTGGTAAATGAATATTAAAAAATTCTTTCACCATTTAATATAGTAGCTACATTATCAGGAAAGTACTTTTTTCCACTATAACCAACATACAGGCTGGCAAAGCTAATAAATTCATAAATGTGCAACAACACATGTTTTACCTCATGTTCATATTTAGAAGAATGCAGGAAAAGGTTAGATAACCAAATAAAGGGTTTATGTTTATTTTGCTTTTTAATAGAGTATACTTGTTAAATAAACTTACAAGTGCACTGTAACAAAAGCAACTGACTGTTTCTCCAGACTATTTCCACTTTTAGCCTCTTGGTTGGGCAGTTGTACGTGGGAACTGACAGTTAATTCTATTTGAATTCTCTTACAATAAACAATTATGAAATTATAATTTAGTTAAAAAAAACAAATGAAACTGGCACATGAAAGATGGCTTAAATATTATTTTGTCAAATTATATAATGCAGATATAGGAAGCCAGTGAGTAATAACATGATGATCATAATGAAACCTTCTTTTGTGTTCCTCTAAATATGTGTATTGTCACATATTATTAGTTTATCTATATTATATTTCATTTCTTATAAATATTATTGTTATTTTGCCTGTGTTGATAGCATTTTATGTATCTAATATTATGTGATTTAAGGTCTGTCATCCTACATTGGGAATATTGTAGATCAATCATAAACCTTTTTCAACAGGGACCGTGATAAGTCTGAGAAATCAAAAAGAGATATGAATAAAAGTGAGGAGATGGCCAAAGAATACTACAGAGAAAAACAATATTGTAGAGAAAAAGACCAATACAGAGAAAAAGAGTACAGGGATGGTAAAGAATTATACAGGGAGAAGGAGATCAGAGAAAGGGCATTGTACCGTGAAAGGGAAATGAGGGATAAAGATATGTACAGAGAGAAAGATGTGTACAGAGAAAGAGACCATTATAACAGAGAAAGAGAACTATATAGAGAAAACAATTCCTATAGAGAAACAGCTAGGTCAAGAGAAGTTTATAGAGAAAAAGAAATGCAAAGGGATGTGTATTCAGGAAGAGACAGACAGTACAATAAATATGTTGAGTCAGAACAGAGAATAGAAAAACGTTCTGATGAAAGAATAGAATCTAGGCTAAGGTCATTAGCTGAAGAAAATCACACAAACCATGAAAAAGAAAACAGGGACCGTACTTCAGCTGATAGAGAATTAGAAGATTTAAGAACTAGATTATTAAACAAAAGAATATCCAAGGAATTACAGACCCAGGATAATAAGAAAGGTTCAGAATATCATGAAAGGGAATCTAAATCTAGTTCTCGTCATTCTGCAATGGAGTCAAGTGCAAGACATTCCTCACTCGACAAACATCAAGAAAACAGAAAAAATAAAGTCTTGTTTGCAGGTAAGAATTTATTATATTTATATATTATTAAAAAAAAAAGATAAGAGTTAATACCATTGCTCTGATATCTATTTGTATTAATAAATATTTATTGCCATTGTTTTTAGACAAAGAAAGAGAAAAAAGAAAACATGAATCTCGGAGTGAGCTAGAAGCTCGTCGTGAACAACACAGGCGGCGTGGGAAAAAACGCTCTGTATCCCCAGATGAAACTTCTACAAAAAAACACAAACCTGACAGCTCTCCTAACTACGGTGACTCTGTTGTAACAGTATCAGATTCCAGTGATGTAGAAATGAAAAGTGATTCTCATTCAGAACCTGAAGATGGTAAGTATTGTAAATGTGGAGAATTAATTAGTATCTAATAATTATTTGCAGTATTCTAATTGATCATTGTTTCATTAGGCGAACGTACAAACAGTGAAACAGAGAATGGTAGCTCAAGTACTGATTCAGACTCAGCAGCAGAATCTAAATCTGAAGAAGAGGAAGAAGTAGAACATAAAGAAGATACTAAGTTTGATAAAGAGGAAAGGGAAAAGGAGAAAACGAGACCACCATCTAAATCTAAATCTCCTAGCCCTACGCTAAATCAAGAATCACCATTATCACACGAATCTGTAAGGTAAGTTGGTTAATTATCCTAATTGGTATTATAAATATGAATGTTAGTTTCTTTTTAGTTTTGCCTTTTGCACGGCAGCCACTACTCCAATATTTAGAATTAATGAAACTTCTGCATCAGGGAGTAACATAAGCTAGTTTTTACCTTGATATCCGACATTTTTTTTATTTATGTATAGTTGGCAAAAACGGTTTACATTAATTACAATTATTCACATTGAATCAATTGATATTACAAAACAATAACATAAATTAAATTCAATGACATAAAAAATAAAAGGAAATAATAATAAGATTTATACAAAACATAAAACAAAATTAATATGGCACTGTGGACTCCCTCGTTTATACCGTCTCACAACACACCAAGCAAATTTCCACAATTTCACACCATCCGTGCACAAACAAATCGCACTCAGGGTTGTTAATCAGGAGGGTATTGAGTGCTTTGAGGGTACGACGACGAAGATTCTGCTCTAGCAACTGTGTGACATACACATACACAGTGCAAACAATTTGCGGCGACGGCAAAATATCACTGACACGCGCTCAGGGTTACCGTATAAATTTAGCATGATTATTTCGTGAATAAATAAATGAACTTCGTCAATTTCTTAAAACATTTTAATCACTCAAAATTTTTGGCAATTAACAGAAACGGTATTTATGACATACAAAATATTTACCAAAAAATCAGAGACAAATCCAGGATAGGCGTCAGGGTCAAAATATGCATATGAGTGATATTTTAAACTAAAAAACAACATAGACATATGTCGGCGACCTTTAAAATCTTTCTTATTTTTCAATAAAACCAAAATGAACCCCTTACTTTTATCTAGTCAGATTCATTGTAATTTAATCAACTTATTTTTTGTTACAAATAGTAACAAACTATTGTATTGTAGGTCCCTATCTAGATCCAAGAGCAGAAGTCGATCACATTCCTTTTCACCTCCATCTCCTGGAGAAAATGGCAAAAGTGTAGAAGAAGAACAAACTGTTAATGATGAGGAAGAAAGGATAAGAGAAGAAGCTATAAATGCTTTGCCACCTTACTATCCAGCCTTACAGGTAAAATATATTTATTATTGTATTCTTAAAAAAATTGTATAGCATTTTGTGTATAAATGTGAAATGAACATGAAACTAAAAAAGTACGAATTCCTATGGTTTATGTTAAAAAATAATTATGGTAGGTATGTCTAGTATGAAAGCTGTTTCGTTTCAGAATTGATCTATGTTTATCAATCACACCAATAACTTTATTAATTAATTAATTAATATTTTATAATAATTTATAGGGTTGTCGATCTGTTGAAGAGTTTCAATGTCTCAATAGAATAGAAGAAGGAACCTACGGAGTTGTTTACAGAGCCAGAGACAAAACAACTGAAGAAATTGTAGCCCTCAAACGATTGAAGATGGAAAAGGAGAAAGAAGGATTCCCAATTACTTCTCTGAGAGAAATAAATACATTACTTAAGGTAGGATCACAATCTCAATTTTATATATTGTAAGCTCACATGAGCCATCACATTGCATCACTGTTCTTATATTAAAGGTATTCTTTTTAATTGTATTTGTTACAATTATCTAAGATAGTGATTGAGCCTTGAGCTGTGAAGCACTCGATGGCTCTTGTGTAAAATTCATGTTATTAATGCCTTGTATTTTATTCCTACAGGCCCGGCACCTCTTACCTGCAAGAGGGTTAGCTAGAGGTGTGACCCGATTGCAAGGGTAACAACTTCAATACAAGGGCGGGCCTAAGTGTCTTATAAGGAATTTATTCCAGGGGAAAATGCTATTTTTTATTGCATCACGAGATCTGAGAATTCGATGAATTACAAAAGTAATTTTTAAATATACAATGCTTATAATACGAACATCGAAGGTTATGGTTACAATGCAAGTGAACATGTGAATGAACATCAAGATTTATCACCACCAGTCGTAGTATCAACATGACATCAGTGTATAGAGGTAAAATTAGGGAATATGCTTAAGATTTTCAAAAGAAGCGTATCAACATTTTGAAACTGAAAAAGCCTATTTTAGAAACAGACCTATGTATTCTGTTTAGAAATTATTTCTTAGTTTGAAATCTAAGTATGTTACGGCAATATGTATTACGGCAATTTATATTCACAAGTTAAGATAACCACATCATACATTGTAAACACGTTACAAGTAAAAACAAGTAAAAATCGTTTTTTTCTGTAGAAATAATTGCGTCTTATGACGACCGCAAATATATTCGAAAAACGAAAACTTTGAAAAGTAGGTAAAATTTACATTCTTCAAAATAATAATACAATATAATAACCAGTATTTAACACCTTACCGGTTGTGATTAGTGACGAATACTTTAAGTCTGGAATTGTTTGTATCTTAGCTTTAACCTATCTTTGTGCGAACGATACGTAGCCCATTCGTTTAGATAATATCGGTACCCCCAGACGCAATTGTGGTTATTGTTGTAAAATACGTATACGAATATAATAATTACACGTACAAGTTGGATGCTTGCCTAGGTAGTATAGACAAATAACATGAAAAATTTTCAGTTTGCAAATTGACAATTTTCAGTAGAATACTCCCACAAAAGTAAACTGTTTTCTTTGTAATATTTGCGATGTGGTTTGGAAATAAGTGTATTCGTTATTTTACGTTATTTTCAATTTACTTTTCTGCGTTAGAACTTGCCAAACGTATTTTAAATGTTTTATTGAACCGCGAAAGGTATAACAGAATAATTGTCGAAAAGAATAAGCCTAAAAACTATTTAAATGAGATAACTGCGAATGATATGCTGAGTAAGATTCATGATCCATAAGACGAATAGGTATATTAGAGAACAGTGTAGCTTGAAAAAGGATGTAGTGAAGTAGGCACTGCTTAGGGTTCACATTTAAAATCTCGGATTCGAATTTCCGAATTCTTTCGAATTCGAAAGACGAGTTCCAGAATTCAACTACTTGATTTGTTATCCTTGAACCGAGTCCATTAGCTTTTAGAAAATGAAACGGTGGGTTAATTTAATTCTGCAATATTAAAGTATTGTCCATTTTGAAAATTCCATATTTTGAGAATTGGTCGCTTTGTATTTGAACGTTTTAACTGAGGTAGTCTAGGCAGGTAATGAGTATTATGAATTACTTAATAATACTTTACACGTATATAAATTGGAGATGTCCCGAAGACATGATTGTACAGAAGCGAGGCGTGCACGCGTATAAACGCACCATAAGGTGCGCAAGTCCGGCTGCAGAATACGTCCGTCCGAGAATGATTCGAATTCTCAATAACCCCAAAATATCCGATGGCTTCGAACCCTAGGCTTACGCAGGGATGTAGATTAACTCTGATTTCTCTATTTTATGTATTATCGAGAGTGCTCCGAGGAATTGTTCCGTCTAATACCGGCTGATTTGCCACTGCGCTTTTCATGTAATTTTTTGTATAGCTACAATAATTCCTTAAACTAATTATCGTCTGCCATATTTCTAGAAAGATATGACTTTTAAGAAACGAGTGTGGAGTACACTCGTTTCTTAAAGGTCATGTCTTTCTCAATGGCTGGCAATACGCTTGTGTATCGCGTTAGTTCATGGGTGGCGGTAGTCACGTTCCATCAGGTGACCGTCTGCTTCTTAGCCCGATGTCATTAAAGAATCTAAATGTATAAAAAGGTCAACGTTAATCATCTAATAAATTGCAAGAGGGGATTCTAGTAGAAAGATCCACCTAGGTAATTTTACAGTATGTATACTCGTATTTGAACAAAAATATGATGTATGATGATTTCGTTATATTTGATTTTTTTTCAATTTTCCGGGACTTGAGAATTTCCAATTTAGTAAAAAAAAATGCCGTAATCCGTCCAATCCTCTCGTTCACTCTGCATCGGAAGGGTTATTTCTGTGCGCATGTTCAATCCCGAGCGACAGATGCGTGTGGCTTGTGCGTTAATATTCAGTTTCAGACAATAACTTAGTAAGATTTGTACGATAGACGAGGACGTACGATCACTAGATGTCGCACCAGCCATGCCTGTCAGCCTCGATGTATGGTTTAGAAAGCGTGAGCAGAATCCAAGAGTGGTGACCACCATATTCATTGCAAACATGCAAGGCGTGCAAATTCAAAATAATAAACTTGTTAATATTACGGCAATTTCCTAAATTGTGAGTGCGTCAGCAGCGTAGCGTGGCATAGAAACGATCGGTATATGCTTTCTCGAAAACGTTCCGAATGTTTCAGTGTGCATGGTATGGATCTATGTGTATGACTTTGCGAAGGAGGGAATCTATAACGTTCCAAGAGCCGAGGAACTACACCTATTTGAGATATTTTTTTTTTAATTTTATTATTAAATGAACACACCTCCAATAGTGTGCCTATCGCCAAACTGTCATGACTATTTTTAAATTATTTTTAAACACTTTTTTGTACCTTTATATATTTCTCATTTAAATTTTTTATTTTGGTACCAATTTATATAAGCGTCTAAAACCGCAGGCCGTCTCGGGTACTAGAAGCCGGGGAACCAGGTGTCCCCTAGCAAGGACGCGCACGCTCCGCAGCGTTCGCGCCTTCTTCTGCTAGGGTGAGAGATGGCCTCATCTGTCACCTTCAGGCATGCGCTTATGGAGGACGGAGATCGTTTTGAGATACTATTTTCCCTACCAAAAAGTGTTCAACGCCCCTAAAGTTTTCACTTCGCAAATGTCAGATCAGCATGTGTGTGAGGTCAGCGTGTGTGAACTCACAAGATTTTCTCCTACCTTCGAAAATGTCATGTCAGCATGTCAGTGACGTCAGCGTGTGTGAACCCAAAAGATCTTACCTATTGTTTCATCTGGTTATCAGATGGGTGTTAGTCGATCTTCACCGGCTCTTATAGTATTAGGTTTTTCATATTTCGCCATGGACGTCGAGTAATTTACAAAACACTGCATGTGCAGTTTTATTTTTTTACCCGACTGCTAAGAAAGATTAATTTTATTATAACTGGTGCAATTAATGAGATTAAAAAAACGATCAAATTATCTCGCTACGACATAAAAGGTGTTGAAAAATTTTATATTGAGAATATACCGATTGTTGCATTAGAGCAATGGTTAACGAAGCGATAGCGAGTACCGATAACTTAGGAAACGATCTTAGTTACTGAAATAGTGTTAGTTAATTATTATGTTTTCGCAAACTAAGCAGAGCTTGTACTTTCGTGTAAGAAAGCTAAGCAGTTTGAACTACAGTGTAAAGAAGCTAAAAAGTTTGTGTTGTCTTTAAATTTATCGAATGATCCTTGTGAATGGGCAATATCATAATCTGCCTCTAACTGCTCATCATATCCCTATCGAATATACCCATATATCGGTATTACTATCCACTCAATCGTCCAGCCGGCGCGACTGTTTTCCGGCCTAGCGTCCAGCCGTTCGAGCCTTTCGATCCGCGTGCAACTTAGTAGAAAAACTTACACAACTACTTAATGGTAAAAGCAAAAATCAAGGAAAAAATACAAAAAAACTTACAAAAATGTACATAGAACTTGTCTATATTTTTAATAGTTCGTCACTACACAGGATACGTAAAACTGGGTTAAACACGTTCAGTCAAAAAATCTTTTTAAAATATAAAAGAAAACAATTACATTTTTGTCAATCCATGCTCTAACAACAACTTAGACTTATTTCCCTTTCCTATAATGTATAAATGATAGTATGAATTTAACTAGAAGGATAAAAATAAATCGAAACACACACGTCGACTAAATTGTCATTTTATTTTTGTATACTCAAACACTGCAATGCCTTCTATTGTTTTTTCTAATGAAATCTTTCATAGACAATCAATAATTCGGCCGCAACGTTTAATTAATTTTTTATTTTTATAAAATACTAGATGGAATTGTTTACAACGTTTCGTTTTGGATAGTACAGTAGCCCGGACTGCCGCCGATATATTTTTTGTATAACGTACTATCCTGTGAATTGTGACCCTCCTTTGGATTAGAGTTTTTAACCAAGATCGTTATCCATGTCGTCTTATTAAAATATAATGCTGACTGCGGGTTTTTTCGCCAAATTTTCACTATCTATCTATCTATTTATCTAATTAGATCCTCGGGGTATTTTACTCATCAATTCTTTTTTCTAAATCGTCTATTAAGTTGGAAAAAAGTTGAAGAGTTGTGGGGCTGTACTCTTTTACCGCGCTCGGGGACAACCCAAGCTGAAATTATATTGTATGGAGAGGAAAGACGTAAAAATTGCGAGGAAAATGGTCGCGGGGTCTGCCGCTGTAAAGCTATTGCATAGCGTTTTTTATGATAGATACCAATACACCTATATACTTTCTCACAAACAGCTGCTTTCGTATTCGTCCGATTTCGGAGCAGCTCGTCTCGAAGGCTGCCGAACTGAAACGACGTTAGACGATGCACGGCTGGTTTTACAGCTGTGCTGGTCGGAGTGGGGGGTGTTAGGTTTGTTTTCGTTACGGAATTTCTTGATTCCGTCGCCGCGCTCAAAGCCCGCGATAAAAGCTATGGAAGCTCAAAAATAACTGAAGATAGTGTCAACAGAACGAAGTCTGTCGAACGGAGTAGCTTGTTTTAAATAAAAGCCTTATCTACAGTTGCTTTTCGCACAGAATACCGATGCCTATTTATACAACTTCCTATTGCGCTATCGTATTAGAATATTTAAGTGTATTGTGTCTTTGTAAGTGTTGTCATTCTTATAACTTGATGTCAATAATGTTGTTCATTTAGGTATTTTTATTTAAAAACATGTTCATCAACTGTACCCATAATTTTCGATGTTCGTATGCAATAAATTGAGGTTTGATTGGTAAAATATACATAATAAGTGTTTGTGTGATACCAATAACGAGGAACAGAGCACTGGCTCGCAGGGATTCGTTTCACTTATCTCATATTCTGTCTCTTAATTTTGTTTTATTATTACGAAGACAACACCATTTTGAATTGGTGCAGAGATATGAGATCAGTAAAATTAAAACATTGACGAAAGTCCCATTCAAATTCGTACGTTGCTTTGTAACTAAGATGTAAATATAAAAGATGCGAAGTTAATGTCAAAGAATGCTTTTAGATCCTGTTTATTTTAAATTAAGGTCCTGTTTCACTGATTACATATATGTTCCGAATAGCTTATCTGACCTATGGTTTGACACAATATTTATGAAAGATACGTGAAATTATCTGTCAGATAAACTACCCGAAACTTATGTCTAACCGGTGGAACAGGGCCTTAATATCGTTTCCGCTTATGAATTTAAATCGTCAAAATCTGTTAAATAAATTATATTTACGGTTTATTTAAATATGCTACGATTTTTATGTATGTGTTTTATGTTTTAAAAAACTGTATACTTATATATTAGTACCTCTCATGTTTCTTGTTACTGGCATATAGAAAACATTGACTTTTATTCTCTTTATAAATATAAACACGACGATTATGCAAAAAATAATACTTAAACCGTAACAAGACACGAGGAGATATACAATTTTGACATTAAAACTGAACTAAAAATGAATTTTTGTGAATAGTGTGTGTGTGTAAGTATTACAGCTGTCGATGTGCCGCAGTATTTATCGATACAAAAAATTAACATTATTCACAAAATATTTTTAGATTTATTTCACTGCAGATATGTTGTATTACGTGAAATATGCGGTTTGTATACGGAGTGTTTATATGTTATACGTGTTTGCGGTTGGTTTATAACCAATATAATTCACTACCGTGCCTTTTATTAGACATTACCTAAGCTGAAGATAACGGTAGCTACGTGAATGAATACATGGAGCACGGTACCTAGCGACCTATAAACACTCATTTACGCATACTCCACGTCTGAAAATGCTTCCTTCACAATATTTTGTAATTACGGTAAAAATTTTAATTAATAAGTTATATTTAAATATAATTTTGTAAGCGTGGTAAAAGTTATACCAAACAGACGTTGACAACAGATGATATCAAACCTTCTTGGAAAATCAAATATTGCCAGAAATAATTGTTGCAGCTTGTAATTTACAAATATTTGGATATAACCTAATTACGTGTATGTGAATACGATGCTTAAATGCGTCTCGCGGGAATCTAAGCATCGCTTCACGGGTAACTTTCAACAGCATTGATAAATATGTGTCCAATATAATATTGCGCTATGATATAAAATGAAGTATGAGTGAAGCCTATAAACATACATAATCCATACATGTATCCATGTAGTGTACTGCACATCGAGTTGTGCTTATTTATTGTTTTTTAAAACGAAACTGATTCAAATTATTATCATTACAGATAATTTGCAAAAAGTAAGAATTTGTATATTTTTAGGGCCGCACCCAAAGGGTAAAACGACACTCTGTATCTCATGAACCGTGACAGTAAGACAGTTAAATTTTTTAGAAATGATGTACTTCTGTTGCCATCGCTCATGTTCCATGTTCGGTTCCCATACAACAAACGTGTTTTTTTGCTCGATGTTGATAACGGTAACAGGTAGACGCTTGAAATGTATAGATGATGGTACAGATTCCTCCCTGCGCGAGTCCGACTCGCACTTGACCAATTTTTTAATAAGTACGTACAGAATTTTTGAATACTGCCAAGAAAAGATTTATATGTAAAATATAGTAAATGATCGAAGGTTACCAAAAAATAACTCAAATCTTTTATTCGGATTGAATCCATTAAATTGAATTTGAATAAAATATCACCTGTTTATTCGTTTGTCACTTTTGAGTCAAATATTTTATTTTTGTATAACCCTAGTCTTCATTTTAAACGTATAATAATAAAATAGATATAAAAGCTAAAATGTTCTATTGCAAATTTTTCTACGAGGTCAGGATTTTTCTAGTGGTATTTCTACTAATTTAAATATTGTGAAGTATTCATTTTCAGATGTTTTCAGAGTTCATCACACAAATTTAGGACACCAACATTTATATGAACTTAATTTGACCTCGGCCAGCAATACGGGACATGTGATAGGGGGCGATTTCAATTTGACTAACGTGTCCCACACGATCTTCTTGGTTGTTACAGGGCCAGCACCCGAACATTGTTACGGTCCGGGAGATCGTCGTTGGTTCCAACATGGACAAGATATTCATCGTCATGGATTACGTAGAGCATGACCTCAAGAGTCTTATGGAGACTATGCGCGCTAAGAAACAAGTCTTCTTACCTGGTAATATATCGGTTCTAGAGATTTCATAAATCACTGATAATTCTCGTAAAGTGTAGTCATTATTATAAAGCGTGTTCGTTCCCAGGTGAGGTGAAGTGTTTGATGACTCAACTGTTGAGAGCTGTACATCATCTTCATGACAATTGGATTTTACACAGAGATCTTAAAACCAGTAATCTTCTTTTATCACACAAAGGCGTTCTGAAGGTTGGTTGATTGGTATTTATATTAATACGAATTTTGTATTTTATTATTGACAGTTGTTTGGTTTCGACTAATCTTGAAGTATTTTTATATTTAGTAGTCTGTAACGACGGTAGTTTAAAACCTTTATATATAATTATGAATATTATTTTAGGTCGGAGATTTCGGGCTGGCGAGAGAGTATGGTTCTCCATTACGTCAATACACACCAGTTGTGGTCACTCTTTGGTATCGTGCCCCAGAACTCCTTCTGTGCTCTAAAGAATACTCCACTCCTATTGACATGTGGAGTGTTGGCTGCATATTTGCGGAGTTCGTAGCTATGAAACCATTGTTTCCGGGAAAGAGTGACATGGACGAGCTGAATAAAATATTTAAGGTATTTTAAGAGAATAATTTAATTAGATTTGTTGGATTCCATTTAATTTTACTATTTGAAATAACCGTTTTTATTTTATTTTCTCCAGGATTTAGGTACTCCGTCAGAGGCGATATGGCCTGGTTACAACGAATTACCCGCCGTACAAAAGGTGACATTTGCCATACACCCTCCTGGCGGCCTCAGGCAACGCATAGGTTCTGATCTTTTGTCAGAAGCAGGATTGTCACTGTTGGAAGGCTTCTTGACATATAACCCCGAAAAAAGAGTTACTGCAGAAGCCGCTTTGGAACATGCATACTTCAAGGTAAATAAAAGCAATTTTTATTGAAATCCTTAGTTTAGTTGATATGTACAACTAACTAAGCTTTTCTTACGTTTTTATTTTATGTATAAAGATATAAATAAATAAGTAAATAGTTGGCGAAACGGAGCGGTAGTTCGTCAGACGATTCTATAGGAATTCATTAATAAAAAAATTGCTAAAGACCCTTGTCTTTCAGTTAGAAGTTAGACATTTAGAAATAGAGATCGATCATTACTAGAGATGGAGGATTATATTTGGAGTAAAAAATTTTCTTCTCAATTTTCCACAGGAGCACCCAGTAGCGATCGACCCGGCGATGTTCCCGACGTGGCCGGCCAAGTCGGAGGGCAACCGACGTACCACGCACAGTCCGCGCCCGCCCGCCGGAGGCGCCGCCTACGCACAGTTCGCGCGCTCCGACTCGGACGAGGCGCTCGGCTTCCAGCTGCAACAGCGCTCGGTTACTGTCGCGCCCGGCTTCTCGCTCAAGTTCTAGCGTCGGTAGAAGACTGCAGGTCAACGTTGGCGCGCAGCGACTTCACTAAAGCTTTAATACATAGGTGCGCCTAAACTGAGGCCGATCCATAAAGTTTAAAATTATATCATATATCATACAAAGCGATTCAGTCCTTATACACCTCGAGCAAAAACTGTGTAACTCCAAAGCGAAAATATTTGAAGTTGTTAAAATATAATATTTTTACCTGTGTATCATACTATACTGTACTTACAGATAGTGTATAGTTTTGTATGTTAAAATGTATACTTAGAACAATTTTCCTAGCGATCAGCCTGCGAGGTGTTATTGCTTCTAAAAAGCAAAAAGAGATCGCCAACTTCTTCTGTCATATACTACGGTAGTTAAACGTTAATTACCTTGTCAATAGAGTGGTCTTTTATCTCAGCTAACTGTAGAGATATATGACGATGACTCCTCACTTGCCATATGGTATAATCACAAATCAAAGTCGAAGAAAAATCATACTGCCATTTTTACGAGTCGTCTATACGTCGCAATAAAGAAGCCTTATACTATGAAACAATTTAAGAAACTGTAATTTCCTTATTAGAAGTGAGGTGTTATTATATTAATGATGTTCTGTTATTCTGTGTACTTATTTAATAGTTAAATGAAACTTAAGCTTTAAGCACCACACCTTCAAACTGTTGTATATATAAGTATACATGAACTGAAATAGGTTAAAATATTATTTTTTCATTGTATTTCAACACAGATGTATTTCATTATTGACGTAATTGGAGTCTTTAGCTCAAAGCATTAGATGTGTGGTCGTCTTGAGTAAGTCTTATTCAATATGTATTGACATCTCTATCTAACTATCTCTTTAGTTAAACAATGTAAATAAATACCTTTTATCTTAGTGTCATTGTTACTGATAATTTAGTGTAGATAAAATTGGTACAATGAAAGTATATGTTTTGAAACTAACCCTTGTGTTATTGTTTAATCCCTTATAACATGGCAATTTTTTTTTTAAAAGACACCTCCCGCGTTACGTATATAAATTCCTGTGTTGAGGGGGATCTTTACAAACATGCATGAAATGGACACAAAGTACACCCAGACTTGGAACAACAATTTATGGATCACACAGTGTTGTCTCATGTAGGATTTGAACCCACAACACTTGGCGCAGTAGGAAGCGGTGTGGCGACCACTGACACCACCAGGCCAATCGTGTAGTCAATTGACGAGAGAAAGAGAGATACATATAATGTAATGTAATGTTTCAGATGAAATAATTGTAGTAATTCTGCTGTTGACAAGACTAAACTAAAACCTGAAAACCTCAATAACAATCTTTTAGTTTGGTGAGGCGATTGCTTAAAAAACGGTATTCTGTTTTTAGGTCGGTATTAAATTTGATGCTCATTATGGCAACACTAAATTTGAATTACCAATCTACTCATGACAAAGATGTTTGTGTTGAGCTCAACGAATCTGACATAGTATGAGTGGCGTTTGCGAGAGCCTACAAGAAAGCAAAGTCAGTAATAAAGATAAAAAACGAGAGTGCCTAGCAGTAGCCGCATAACTATGATGTATATTATCTGATTTATAATCTTTCTAGAACCATACGCTTTCATAAATGAAATGGTGTACGTTTCCTTAGCTTCCTGTAACATAGCTCCGTCCCTTTTACAATATCCGATCTACACGCTTTGTGGAAAAGCGAGAAGATGTTAATGGATGTCACCCATATCATTCGACTTAATTCAGCTATGTGCCCTGTTCATTAAACCTGTTTTAGGCGTGGAAACCCTTTCTTTGGCATCAGCCGAGGGCTTTAGCTTGGCGGTGTTTCGGAATCAAACTGACTAAAACACTGTGTCACCCAGAGCATGATATTAGAAGGATCCAGGAACAGCTGATATTGAGACCTCCAGACCGGCTTAAGAATACTGTCACCACATTCTATGTGTGTGATAAAGAGACGACTAACGACCGTTTTAAAGAACCTATCTCCAGGTTTAAATTAAGAAGGGTTATTGGAAACGCCCTGAATTTACCTAAAAGATTGTTCTTTTATTCCTAAAGAGACAAAGAAGAAAAGCTTTAAGTAAGCACTACACCAACCCGTCTCCCCAACTTGGTATAGTAGGCCAATAGCTTTTGTAGGAGAGGCATAAGTCTAGCAGTGAACTATTAAAGGCCGTTTATAAATCTCACTGACGGCGAATAGAAACGAAATTATTGCTTACCACCGGTTTTCTGTAAGGTCCGGTGATTCCCTGCTCAAATCAGCCAATAATCCAGGCAGTAGCCAGTAATCCAGGTAAATTTATTCGAAAGATACACTGACACAATACTAATCTCGCCAGTGATACTGACATCACATGGTGATACATATACCTCCCACACGCTACCGCGGTGGCGAAGCGGTAGCTATTCAAATGTTTGTATGATCTACAAATGTTTGTTTCGGAGTTTGGATGTTTTCTATGTATTATATGTATGTATTTACAAAAAAAAAAAATATGTATTTATATCAGTTCTCTAGTACCCATAACGCAAGCTCTGCTTAGTTTGGGACTAAGATGGCTTTGTGTGTTAGATGTCCGAAATATTTATGTCCGAAAATATTTATTTAAATAATTATAAAAAATAAATTTATCATGGAATTATTTTTTCTGTGGAAAGTTTATTCAGGTTCGAACTTTGCAGATTGGTAACTACGCAAAGAATTTATGCTCCTCTCTAGTGTAACGTCACAGTTCTCAAAATTAATAGCAAAAATTATTAAAATCAACCCAATAGTTATTCATTTATTAATTATATATATTAATTAATTATATACATTATATATATTACTAATTAATTAATAATATATATAAGTTAATTGATATGAGTTGTTAATAATTCAAATTTTAATATGTACTTAAACATATTATTAGGTTGTGTTATTGTGTATGTATGTAACAAAATTTAGGACCCCTAAATTTTGTCACACTTATACTGTGACGCCAACCCTCACTCTAATACTGTGACGTAATTTATGAATAGTCTTTTTCATTATTTATTTTATCGATTTATATTGTATTATCAAATATTAAATTATCATGGGTAAACTTAAAACATGTATAGGTAAATTAATATAGGTAATATACTTAATACGAACTAACGTAATATTATCCGGCTTTGATAGAAATATATTACCCCTGGTAATTGATGGCATTATAAGAAGGTACAGTTGTTCTTATTTGTTTGTTGTGTTCTTTGAATTATAGAATACGGTCACCTTGACAATTTTATTTTATTTTGTTAAAGGAATTCAATAATTTTTTTTTCACAATGTCCATATTGTAATGAGGTTAAATAACACTGGATAGGAACCATTTATTTCAATTAAAGCTGCTATGTGGACTAACGCCCTGCGTCGTTCATGCCTTTTGGTAATGCGAGAATCGAATTGATTAGATCTGCGTTGCGCTTCCAGGTTTTATACTTAGTGTTTTTAGGGGCGTTTGTTTCGATCACCATCCGTTCACTCGGCAAGTCAGCTTTATACGCGTTCATTAGCGAATGAATTTGTCGCATATACTGTAACAAGAGATAATGTTAGTTAACAACAGTCATTAACACAATTAAATACTCTTGCAACACTTATAAATTTTAGATGTCAAGAAAGGACCTGAATCGTGATAGTACAGTTTTAATTGGTTAAAATTTTCTTTTATATTTTTCAACTTGCGTTGGCTTTTGAGATTCATGTTCATGTTATCTGTAGGTACGACATAGGACATCTGATAAACGAGAGTTTCAACAATAAAAATGTTCAAACAGTCGTAATTATAAAAACCAATGTTTGTTTGTTCCTATTTATTTACTTTCGTATGATTACCACGTTCGTATCAAACCAAGGACATAAGTCTTTAGACAGGGATAAATAGTGCAAAAATGGAATAGTAGGAATGGTTTGAAAATAATTATTTCACCTAGTGCAAGTCACGTTAAGGTACCCAGTCTATTGATCCTAAATCACTTATAAACACCATGGCATGGATTTACTTATTTTCAGTTTCTTCCACCAAATTGTTTAAAACTTTACAGAGTTTAGTTTAGCTCTATCAAAAAAAATACTCAGAAATACAAGAAACGAAAACATCATTTTACTTCATTATGATAGTTTGCTGCCAAGATGCAACAAAATAATCATGATGAAATAGAATTAAAAAAGACCACTCGTGTCTTAAACTTATATTATAAATTTCTTTTCTTAGGCATCACACATATATAACACGAGAAAGCTGATAGGTTGTACCTATACTTATATTTTACTTTGAAGAACAAATACTAGTTTTCTAATAAACATAAATTAATATAAATATAGCGTTATTGTATTATATGTAGCGTAGGCTACTAAAGGAGATTTTGTCTCCTTTAAAGTACCCTACGTCTCGCAGTGGATTACTAACTAGTTTGTTGAAGTTGGTGATTTATAATAGTTATTTTTTCTAGATCTAGGCATAACTCTCCTATTCTCCTTATACAAAAGGATTAACTGTCAGATAAACATTACAATATGTGCTTCTGTTTTTCTATCTTATCTAAGTAATTGAATACTATAACCGGCAGTCCCTAATTGAAGTTTGCCGACCTTTATGTGATAGATACTGTAGCTAGCCATATACCCGTGTTACGGTGTTTAACTCGTTTATCCTGTAATAACCATATACTAGTCTATATTACATGATATTGTTAAATAATGAGTATCATAAAACTCTAAAGTGTAGCCCTATTGTTTGTACATCAGTACATGTTATGAATATACGTCGTAATAAGACTACCACAGATCTCTCGAACTATTCAAATTACACAATTTTCCTTTCGGGCGTACTCTCTAGAATAGAAATCTCTGTAAAAGATAATAATTATATAAATCTTTGTGGCGCTCATAGCCCAGTTGCACTCGGTGATTAGAAACAATCATCGAGGGTAAGCAACGATGGCGCGGTCAGTACCTGGATGGGTGACCGCTGGTGGCATGTTACCATGAGCGTCTCCGTGATTCGGAGGTCACGTTAAGCAGTCGGTCCCGGTTGTTATCATACGATAACAGTCGTGAAGCTTAGTTGGAGGCCTTCGGGCGGCTTAAAAACATCCAACGGCAAGATTTACGTAGCCACAGCGTATTCTTGCCAGTCCCCAACCCGCACTTGGCCAGCGTGGGGACGTATGGCCTTAACCCTCTCCTGAGAGGAGACCCGAGCCCAGCAGTGGGACATTATGGGTTGTTGTTATATAAATCTTTCGGGCATCTAACACAACATCATCTAGTCCCAATATTATATATATATAGCCTATATTAAGGGTACTAGATAATTGATCTATTTATACTATTTTGTTAATACGAGTGTATAGATATTACAAAGCTTGCTAAACACAATCTTGGTTAGAAGAGTACGTTCCGTACTTTATCAGAGCTGAACATTGGCCGTCATCTAGTCCTGATATTAATCCACTGGATTATGATTTATGGACAGCCTTAGAGAGTAAAGCTTGCTCTAAAAGCCATGGTAATTTAGAGTTCCTAAAACAATCCATTGGATTGGCAAGGCAGAATTTTTTATCTAGAAACAGTGCGTTCTGTTATTGTTAACTGGCCTCAGCGTTTAAAGGACTGTATTGCAGCCAATGTTGACCACTTATTCGAATAAGCTTTATAGGTTATGGCAAGACTAAGTATTTGCAAATCATATAATAATTTGGACCGAATTTCAATCTTCTAAGTGTTAACCCGAGACCTCAAGTCATACACACGCCACAGCAATCGCATACGCTACCACTGCGCTGCCGAGGCAGTGAATCATAGATGAAGAAGCCAAAGAGCTAGGAAAGAGACTACAAGTTATTACTAAAATACCACATGTATGTCGGTACCTTTAACAAGTCTATAATATTATGTACAACCACTTGCAGCTTGGCATGCGTATATCGGAGTGTGTATACTTAATATATCTTTCAAACGTGAGCCGTGAACTATCTAATACTAAAA
Organism: Hyphantria cunea; assembly: GCA_003709505.1. NCBI lineage: Eukaryota > Metazoa > Arthropoda > Insecta > Lepidoptera > Erebidae > Hyphantria > Hyphantria cunea. Next base: position 3,098,614 of record PKRV01000040.1, read on the forward strand.
GTCCCTTAAAATCACTCCAACCATCTCGATTTTACGGAAAAATATTCATCATTTCCCTAGGCTATGCAGCCAAAGGTGGAAGCGGGATGGTGATGCACTGTGAACGCCCTCTACCCCATCTAGAGGACATGGGACCTTAAGTCAAGTCCTAGGCTTTGTTCTGGGCGGGAATCGAACCCCACGATATTTGGCTTTGCAGTCAGGATCGCTATCCATTAAATAAATAAGCCAAGTGTTACTTTAATTTATTCAGCATTGATTACAAGCATGGAGAAGTTCAAAGTAAAATGAGAACATGCAGAAAATTTTGCATAAACGTACTGGTTTAATTAGATCCCCTTTCTTTCAACTGGTGGTTATTAAAACAACATAAATGCATTCTAGAAACTGAAAGCTATTGAAATAGACTTATGCCTATAGCATTAAAGGATGTATTCTAATGCACACAACCAAATAAGAGATGTTGTTGTTCTTATATAATTTAGTTTTATGTCGGCATTGTAATTCGATTCCTGTCTAATTGTAATAAAGTAAACAAATTAAAAATATAAGACTCGTTATCATATTTCTGGTAAGAAAGTTCTTACTTTCAAGTCAATAAACATGTGACGAGAAGGTTTACCTAAGGGACATGTGACATTAGCGTGGTTTATTAATAGTAATTACACATAAATAAAAACTGTAAATAGGTATTACATTAGGTGTATTTGCAGAACATCGGACCATGTATTATTTGCAGGGTATGAATACCGTAGGAGTAGTATTTTTTTCTAGAATTTTCCCTTTTTTATGTATGTGCCTGCCACCAAAATAGTTTTATTCTGCCTGATGGAAAGCATGAGCAGAATTTAAGAGTGGTGGTCACCATACTCATTGCGAATGCAGCATGGTGATCCACACTATGGCGGCCTATTGTGACGCTTATGCATCATTGGGCTTCTGGTCTCGCACTCACCGACGGAACACGACAGCACAAATGCTGTCTGTTTAGGTTGGTCTTCTGGGAGAGGGTAATACCACGTTGGTCGAGCCAGCCCGTTCGTGCTGAAATCAGCGTGGCCCTACTACATGTTACTTTTGCTAGTATGAGAATATTGTAAGTACCTACGTTTGGAACTGATATTTATTAGGTTGTTAGAAAATGCCGCAAAAATTTGTCTGATCCTATAAGTTTAGAAGAGAACTAAAAGTGAATCAGATAATAGTTAAAAGAGATGTTTATACTAAATATAACAAAATGAATTATTTAGTTAAAATATTATCTGATTAAATGTAGTGCGCCCACGTAATTGAGAAACAATACAACCGCGAACGTGCGAGCGAAGTTGCGGAGGGATGCGTTTTACAACACCGGATCAGTCCGATGCTGTAAAGTCACAAGTATGTTGTTCCCGATATCAGTGTTTGAGCCGAACGAACGAACCTATACACTTATCTTACTTATAGATAGATAGAAAACTCTTTATTTGCACACTATAATTTTACAGTTAGAAGAGAGTACATAAAATGTTAGACAGAGTGTACAAAGGGCGGCCTTATTGCCTTAAGCAATCTCTTCCAGGCAACCTTAGGATGGATCGAAATGTATAGGAGCGACAGTGGTAGTTGTCGCTGCAATGAGTTTTGAATTAATTATTATATATATATATATATATATATATATATCCACATAAACATACATACACATATACACACATACCTATGTAACGAATACTTATATGTACTAATACACATATATACCAAAATACATAACTAAAAAATGCATAAAAAATAATAATAATAAATAAATAAATAAAAATATTCACAGCATACCCTGTTTAATGATCATCTTAATTAAGATGCATAAAGTTCATAAACCATTTTACTTATGTACCCACTATCCATTTGTTTTATCGGATTACGCTTAAACATGAGTATCCTCAAAGCTTAATATTTTAACGGACAGGAGGCACATATTCAGAGACGTCTCAGTGCTCAATAGGTTTAACACCGGTAGCGATCACCGACTAGTCCGAGGTTCTCTGAATATCAACTTCAAGGCTGAACGTGTCCGCATGATGAAGTCCAGGCTCCGACCAACTCTGCTCCAAGTCGAGATGGGATCTGAAAAATTCCAGTCAAATCTGGAAAACCGATTTGTTGCCATGGAAACNGACGTAGCCCACAGGATTAGCAAGCTGAAGTGGCAGTGGGCTGGCCACATTTGCCGAAGAACCGATAACCGTTGGGGTAAACGAGTTCTTGAGTGGAGACCGCGTCTCGGCAAACGTAGTGTAGGACGTCCACAAGCCAGGTGGAGCGATGATTTGCGCAAGACGGCTGGCAGGAGCTGGATGCGAGAAGCCATAGATCGAACTAAGTGGCGTGAAATTGGAGAGGCCTATGTCCAGCAGTGGACTGCGATAGGCTGATGATTGATAATATTTTAACTTTAATTTAAGCAAGTCCTCAAATATAGTTTTTGGTAGTTAGTATGTAGAATTTGCTCGAGCTTTTAAAACCAATTTTTTTTCGTGATTTTGCTCGTTTTAAGGTTTTTTCATTAATTTTTTGTGCATTATTTTCTTGAGGGAAAAGTAATCACTTTTAGTACCTCATGTAGGTACTGTGACATTTACTCGTTGGTAATAAGGTAGTGTATACATACTTGTTTTGCTATGTAAGGCGCTAGTTTTGTTAATTCTTCTTCAGTAAAAGTTTTTAAACCAGGGTCAACAACGTAGTCACTGCATGAAACTCCCCACACGAATGTCAGTGCCAGCAACCAAAATGTTCCAATTCGTACTGTATAAACCATTTTCTTTGACTGTAAAAATAAATACTTTTTTATCAATAAAGTTAGAAACATGTAAGACAATATGGTGAACGGTAAGTGCAGCGCTGTTCATGACTCCGTCCTGTATCAAGTTTTTTTTATTAAATATAAGGAGTAAGAAGCATTGGTTTTCTCTAACGTGATGTTACTCCTCCAATCGAAAGGTTTCTAATCGCAAGTTAAAGGCAATTACTATATAAATTACAATTTTATAATTAACTTGCAATATTTTTATCTTAGCATGTATGTTCGTACGAGTGTTACAAGATATATTAGAACCCGTTCTCGAAGTCCAGTTGTACTTAAATTTTGTTTAATATACCTTTAGTGACAATACGTACAAACATCACAACAATATTGTACCATGGGGCTCATTTGATGACGGAGCCGGAAGACGACCATAGTAACTTCTTAATTAAACAAGATAAACCCATCGAGCTTAGACATGCTAATGATTACTTTGGTGCTACATTTTTTTTACACGACAACGACAGAAGGAGGGCTATGTTTTTCGAGTGTATGTTTGTATGTACGTATATTTCTTTGGCACGCCCTAGAGCCTAAACGGCTTGTCGTATTTTTATGTAACTGTTGACAAAAGGTTCGTCTTAGTCGTGAGTGTGACACTGGGTACAGCAAAATAAAAAAAACAACATAATTAAGGATTTCTGGTGCCAAAAAGTAATCTAAAAAAATAGTTTTCAAAATATATCGTGTGTGGTATCAAAATAAATAATTTTTAACAGCGATTGCGAATATATTTATATAACTTATATGTTTTATTTAAAAAAAAACTGAATTTAATAAAGACGACAGATATTGACGCAGTCGGGTTTTTTTATGAATATTTATACTTGTTGATATACAATGGTGGTAATTTGGTTGTTGTCGTCACTTAACTGAAATTCACTAAACTTTGTTTTTGGAATATAAACTTTAATTTTATCGGTTTACAGTCCATTTCTCAATTTCTCACATCTTAGCTGTCACTGTTTTAGTTCAGTACCAGATAAACGTAAATCACAGACACACACTTGTTTATTACTTGAAAGAGTAAAATTTACTTTGGCATAGTTAAAATTAGTTAAATTACTCAACTTAGGTCATAATTTTTCTTTTTTTATTCTGGTGTTAAACGTTTAACTTGATGTGTCGCACTTAACTTAGACGTCATCTAAATACATGACTACTAAATTACTTACGTAATTATTTGTTATAATTTTTATATTTAGAGTTTAGTTTAGTGTTTTACTAATAAACAAGCGTGTACTTCTAGTCAATTTCTAGTTGGTACTGAACTAAATATAGTTAAAGCTGAGATGTGAGATATCCAAAAATGGACGGTAAGTGGAATGGTTTAGAGTATATAATACAACAAAAAATTTTGGTGAGTTTTAATTTAGTGATGACAAAAACAGAATTATCACCAATATCTACTTAAAAATAAATATATAAAACCAGATTATTATCCCCGAAGGGTATACGGGAATAATGAAGCTTAGATATTGCCAACTAGATAAGTTTTCTCTGTAGACCAAAACTTGTAATTAAGTAATTCAACAGAGAACCAAAGTGACCGACATCGTTCAGAAAGTTGGTAGATTGAAGTGGTAATAGGCTGGTCACATATATCGCAGAACTGATAACCACTGTAGTGTGTTCTGGAGTGGAGACCGCGTCTTGGTAAATCTAGTGTGGGGCGCTTTTTGACCAGATGGCGCGACGACATCCATAAGAGGACTGGCAGCCACTGAATGCCAAAAGCTACAGACCGGGCTCTGTGGTATTCCTTGGGAGAGGCCTATGTCCAGCGGGTCCGGATGACGTAAGAAAGCGGTTCCCGGGTCTTTCCCGTCTCTGGCGCAAAGTGGCACACCGTATGGTTTTAGTCGGTTCGATTCCGACACACCGCCCCGCCGCAAACCCCGGTGGGGTGGAGGCACAGGTAAAAGAAGGCCTATATCCAGCAGTGGACTGCAACGGGCTGATGATGATGATGATGACTGAAGACTATTATTATAGTTCCACATAGCAATTGAAGGTGAACCTACTGCCGTCACTCGGGCACATATACCGATTTCTAAATATACATCCTAATGTTTTCTAAATAGTAATTAATTATAGGTAACATTACACCCACCAGTGCACAAACAATCGTGTTAAACAATTATGTGTCCTATTAGCTATTGTTGAGATCGCTAGACCAACCAGTAGATACGTCAACCAAAAAAAATATTCAAAAACTATTCTACTATTATATTCTAAGCACTTAGAGTTGTATTTTTGTAAATTTAAAATTAAATTATTTATTGAACTCAATATAGCCCTTGCCGCTAAATATTTATGTCGGCAGCAAGGGATACAGAAACTTCGCTTTAATTGAATCTATCTCGCCGCATTATATTTAAAATAACTTTGTAATATATAAATTATGCAGTTTAAAAATAAACTGCAAACCATAATTTATCTAATATTGAGAATCACATTAGGAGTATTATTTCGATTAAACATAATTTAATCGAGTGCTCGGTGAAATAGACAAAACGAAGATTCCTAACACGAAAAAGGTACGAAAGGGGTAGATGTTCCCGTGTTTAATCAGTGCCACATTAGCCCTCAAAATAAGATATCACGGAGACACAAAATAAAAAGAAATGATGAAGTCAAGCTTGCCCCAAACTACTTAGGAGCATATAAAAAATCCTGAAGTACAACAATATGGTTATGGACTTACCTTAAATAATCTTATAAAGTTGAAAAGTAATTGCTTTCTGCAAGTAAGTGTAACAGCCACAGAACTTCAACAAGAGTTGTTCCTGTCACTTACAGCTCTGAATGAATGATAGGCGCAAACGATGTCAATTGTATTTATGGGGAACGATTCCTCTCGAAGGCTTTGATAGAGTGTGAACCGCCGGCGGATAACTGAAAAGCTTTGTGGGGGCTAGGGGGGAAAAAACATCGTTGTTTTTCCAGGCCGGGCGCGCACTCGGGCAGAAGCCGAGCGACGACCCACGGAGAGGTGCGGGAGACAGCCCGACGTTCGTACTACGCGACCCTATCAACCCTTCGATATCGTTACTTGTCAGCTTGCGTCATATTTTTATTTTTATGTTTTGTCCTTATCTAAATAATTTGTAATGTGTACCTGATTGTTAAAAAAAAACACAAACTTCGATACATATGTGTATATAATCTGAAAAAGAAGATTTTGGACAGCTTATGCAATACAAGAGCAGATTTTCTGCCGTATTATAATACTAATCGTATTATTATTTGGTCTCCCACAAATGTATAGTGAAATTCATTGTATAAACGATCAGAAATTAGGAAGGAACTTCAACGCATATATTCACAGAACGAGACGTTTATGTATAAGTACTCTAGATGTACATAAGTTGAAAGAGACTTGTTTTTTTTAAGACTGTTTTATGTTTAATTATCAAAAAACTCTGCAGATATTGCTGTTTTCATAGGTTATCTTACTTTATGCACAAGCAGTACACAGATTTTCTAATATAGGCTATCCAGGGACTATTCCCATGTTATTGGAATTATCAATTTATTTTCATGAATTAGGCAAATAGTCGCCTCTGGCATTGCAATACTTCCCTGTGTGTAACCTTGTATATATATATTATAAAAAAATAGGTTTTATAGTGTTATTTTTAAATAAAGAAGCTGAAACTGAAAATTTTTATTTTAGTTATTCGTTTGAAACAACCTTTATTGTATAAAATATTTGGTTTGTCTGGATATTAACAGTTATTCTCCTTACCACTGCCACGGTAAGACAAGCCCGGTATCCTGGGTATGGATATTTGCCGTGATCTCAACCTGTATAAGTACATTGAGTTGAGAGCAACACTACACGGCTTCGCCGATGTTAGATGGACTCATGGGCGTACCAAAGGGGTGGGGGTGGGGGACAGGGAAGTGCAGCTGCCCCCCTGGATTTTGTTTACATTAGAAATGTAAACAAAATCTAATATCTTCTTTTGTCGATAAAAGTTAAGAAAAAAACCTTTTACCATTAGCACATATGTAACATATGTACATTACAGCCGATCAATCTTACAAACCCTACAGAGGCATGCGACAACCTCAGTGCTATTTTAACATGGGTATGTTCCTCGAGCTTCGGAAACATAACCCGCGAGTTCTTGATCAAGATATATTGTCTGCAATGAGCCCGTGCGAAGCCGGGGCATATTGCTGGTATACTCCTAAATGTCTTTTTAGGGGTTTTTTAATCTATATATGAGATTTAAGCCTTGGGACAGCTTAAATTAGCTAATAATTTACTAGAACTGTCCTGTGACAAATGGTTGACCAGTTATGCCTATAGTTACCTACTCAAATTTCATTATGATTGAGTGTTACCTAAATTCTTTTCAATTCGATTTATTCACGGAATACGTCTTATACTAATTTGCTGTAGACCCCCGAAAGGTAATTTTAAAATAGGTAGTTACTCTGTATTAAAAGAATTTATACATTAAAAAAACTTTTTTATGTTCACCTAAATGTGCTGGTGCTTTTAAAAAATGTGATTTGCTCCCCTATTGACCCAGGGTTACAGGTACCTGGGTACACCCATAGATGTACTATCGACTTTGAACAGTGATTAACCATAAGCTTACTTCTTACAGACATTCAAGTTCAAGTATTACCCCCGAATTTTGACCAACAAGTTGGAGTACTCCGATGATCTGAACTTCACGGTACTCAAAGTGGATCAACTAGATTCAGTAATGTTGTTGTGGAAGCGTGGAGTGCGCGGACCGAGGCGGCCACCGATTGAAGTTCCAAGTGCGGCATTTTTGCTAGCAGCGCTGCTAGCGTAGAAAGAGAGGGTGCGATATACGATTTTTACAAGTTGTATATTGTACTCCAAATGGCAAAAAATACTTTTTCTTAACTTTAACCATAAAAGAAGTTAGTAGGGATGTAACTAAACCCGGAGGGGCAGCAGCCCCTCCTTGCTCCCCCTCGGTACGCTCATGCATACAACTTTTGGGTACCTGTTCACGCATCACGCGCGTGCAGTAACAGTGGGAATGTCAGCTGATCCATCCAATGGCCGCACCCCACTATTCGCTCATAGATAATACACTTTAGTAGAGCTATATACTATACTCGCCTATAGCATCTGTTGTCAGCGGACGTTTTTAACCGCGCGATTCTTCTTTTTACTTGTTATGATAATATTTAATTGTATTAAACAAAGTTTTTACCTCAACGAGTCAAATTCATTTAAATCTCAAACAGTACCTATAGTTTGTTTTCTGGTTTATTTTAAACATGTACTTACATTGCATAGTAATATTAGTTCAATGTGTACTTAACAAGTTTTTCAGCTTTTCTTATTGTTGGGACCGGCCGTTATAGTCCAGGATCCCGGGTCTTTTTTGACCATTTATTACTTTCAAGTTCATTTTTCGTGAACATTTAAGTTCATTTAAATGAGACGCCCATATTATACCTACTCTTACAAAAATTCTTGATTGTGGTAGCTAACAGAGTAAGCAGGGTCGCAGGGATGAAATATGTCGACTTGACGATTCTTAAAAATTAAATACATTAATACTAATTTTGACTACACGACTGGCCTAGTGGTTTAAGTTGTCGACACGCCGCTCTCTACTGCGTCAAATGTTGTGGCTTCAAATCTCACATGGGACAATACTTTGTGTGCTCCCCAAATTGTTGCTCCGAGTCTAGGTGTTCTTTGTGTCAGTTTCAGGTATGTTTGTAAATTCCACCGCGACCCAGGAGTATATTCCTAACGCGGGAATTATCTTTAAAAAAGTATACTAACTGTGGTTTTTATATTAAATCATAAGAAAACTATTAACATTATTAAAAAATAAGTTATGGTTTGATCAAAGACTTCCAAATTGTATCAATTACCTATTGACACATTTTAGAAGTAGAAGACTCTTTGATCAAAACATAATTAGCGAGATCATAAAAAATGATTACTAACTAGCTGATTTTTTTACTGTTGATTAACCATTATTCATTTAACTAAACAGCCACATAGCCCAACAAATTGCGTGGTAAATACGTTATACCAGTCCTACGCTCAAAAGTTGTAGTAAGCCCTGTTGTAAAAATAATTACTATCGAGTTGAATCTTTGTGAACAACTCAGTTTCTATGAGATACACAATAATTTCCTGTATGAAAATTCTCGATTGTGATATCTAACAGGGGTAGCAGGAATAAAATATGCCAATTCGAGGATTAAAAAAAAAATTATAAAGTAAATATAAACAAAATTCGTAATTATTTATATAGATTAAATAACAACCATAAAACCAATTTTTTATTCACTTTATAATATTACGGCTGATGACTTGATCTATTGTTTCTGTCAAATCTTTTCCTCGGCGGCAAGCCAGTTGCTCAGGATGTCCAGCTGGTGATTCACCGCAGCCTTGGCAGTTCCCCCTTCACTGGTATACTGTTCCACACTCGTCTCCCATGAGAAAATACTCTGCAGTTCTTCTTTAGTTCCAAATTCAGGACTGCAATAACATAACAAACATGGCATAATTAGTGACTAGTAAGTCACTAATTATGCCTTTCAGTAGCCCCATGAATTCGAATCGGTTTAATTTCGAACGCGATTCTGATTTAATTTTGAGATTAAAATCTCGAAGTTTACCTGGACACACATTCTGGGTTGTCTCGTAACTCATGTGCGTCACTGACTAATCCCGAGCTAATTATTGAAAGAAAATTCACCTTGTAGTTTTAATTTCAGATTTCGCTCTATGGCATTCTCAAACAGTGATAAAATAGGCCCCAGTAATGTAATACTTCAATACAATTTCAAATTATGCATGTAAAAGTTGTGGCTTACCAAATATTGTAATATTCCTGATGTTGTAAATTCTGAAGATCCACTCCCAAAGCTGCAGCTCGGCGTAGGACGACTCCAACTAAATGGTGAGCGCGACGAAAAGGTACTCCACGTCGAACCAAAGCATGAGCTAAGTCAGTTGCAAGCATGCCTGGATCCAGGCATGCCAGAGCTCTTTTACTGTTGATCTAGAAAACATTGGCCCTATTTTTAGAATACATTGGAATACGAATATGGAGTGTTATTACCCGATTCATCTTGTGGATGTCATGAAAGCCAACTAAGTAAGAAACCTACGCAAAACAATGTAATGCTGACAAGGAGAAGTAAAACCGGACACAAACTCAATACTAACACAAAGTAGGCTAAAACCTCCTTTCTTTGGAGAAGCTCATGTCCTGTAGTGAAAAATTAAAGGCTTTTGTTGATGATTTATTCAAAAGAAAGAATACACGTTGAATAAAATTGAAATTAAATACATAAGGACAAAGTGGAGGTTGTACGCAGTAATAGCTTTTACGTTTTGAAATCAAGCTAGTTAGCAAGCTATCAAGTCAGAACCAAAAAAATATTAGTATTTAGAATCAATACACGACCTGTACACCTGACACCTGCATTAGTTTGTGTGTGGTAAACAATTAAGTAAGAAAATCAAGAACAACATCAAGAAGTCGATTTATGATATGCATTTGCACGCAAGTTCATTTCATTCAGGGATTAGGTTACATTGCTCTCAATATTACTTACTTCCATGGTTGCGACGGTACCAACAGCTACTTTCAAACAATCATTTAATTTGTCAAAGGATTTAAACAAAAGTTCTTTATCTGATTGTAAATCTTTGTTATAGGTGCTTGGTAATCCTTTAAGTGTGCAGCTGAATGCCATAGCATTTCCAAGCAGTAGTCCTGCCGCACCACGAATGAGTTCTAAGCCATCTGGATTCCGTTTTTGAGGCATCAAACTTGACCCTGTTGAAAATTGATCGGACAGCCTTATGATGCCGAATTCTTGTGAACTGTATATGATAAGATCTTCTGCAAATTTACTGAGGTGCAGACCGCATAGCGATGCCCAATTGAAGAATTCCACTAAAATAAAACCAGTCGTTCAAAAAATATTACACAGAATTCAGAAAATAGAATAATATACCTGAATTCGTTCTCCTACCAAAGTGATCCCTAGAGCTGACAGCAAACATAGAGTTCGGTGTAACGTCTTTGAACCCTAAGCTATGAGCAAGCCTTGCTCTATCGATTGCTAAAGCACACCCAGCAATAGCTCCACTGCCTAATGGACACCGTGACAGACGAGTTTTTTGTTCTTCCAGTCTAACAACATCATCACGTAAGGCCCATGCATGACTAGAAATACATAAAAAGTTAATGTAAAAAACATTAATGATCATCTAAAGATAGTTTCAATATTGTTTGATTCATAACCTCAGTAAAAAGTGACTCCATCGTACTGGCTGGGCGCGTTGGAGATGCGTATAACCAGGCATGATGATATCTATTTCACTTTTAGCACGGTTGACTAGGACCTGAAGAACAGATAAAAACGTATTTACTTTATGAAAGTGTTTTGATTGATTGATTCCAAATTTAATTAACATATCCTAAACTTACACCGATCAGTTCTTTAAGACTAAACTGTAATTGAGGTAAAGAGGCCACCATCCAAAGTTTTGTATCTGTGGCAGACTGATCGTTACGACTTCGCGCCGTATGCAGACGAAGGGCTGCGTCACCAGCATACTTAAACAAACGTTTTTCTACAACCGCATGGATGTCTTCCTCAGAATCTTTCAATCGACCATCTTTTATAAATTCCTCTTCAATTTCCTTTTCTACCTGTAAATATGTGTACTCTCATTAATATTTTGCTTCTGAATATGACGTAGGTACTAGACAACTTATTTATTTATGTTATTTATTCAGTCAATGTTTGCGGTGGAATTTATTTGTCTAAAGAATTGTTGTACACTTTGTATATGTACCAACCAAAAATAGATTTTACCTTTGAGAAAGAAAAATCGCAATATAATCACAATATTTGTACCTTGTTGAGTCCATCTTGAATAGCCTTGTGGTCATCATCTGAAAGAAATCCACTTAGATTCTGTTCAGCAGCCCAAGCTCGGCTTCCTTGAATATCCTCACGAAACAAACGACTATCTATCGGCAAAGAGTCGTTTAATCTCCGTAGTACTTCCGAAGACTCTTCTTCAAAACACCCTCCCCATAACTGATACATGTTTTATGATTTAATAGTTCTTATCACTGTTTAGGCGCAGATACAGTACCTACTCAGACGTTCGTTCTTTGCGTGTGTTAAAGTTGGTGTGTGAGAAGGAACTGTACCACAATAAAGTGATTGTGCGCTCCTACAGATAGGGTAAATAACCTTTTACCCTCGTTGTGTTGATATAAGCACACATTAATCTTATTTTTTAAATTACCGTCAAGGCAAACATTGTCGTGGCGTTACGCATCATAGCGATTTATTTATTCTTTATTTTCTTCAGAAAAATTGCGATGTAAGAAAGCAATTGTAAATAAAATGTAGTTTATATATAGATATCATCGTTATCAACAGAAAGACATTGACCTCTCCTTGAAAAGAAGGTAAAATTTTAAAAATGTACGTATGTATTTGTAAATACCTGATCATCGTCATTAGTCTATCGCAGTCCACTGCTGCCTGCCTGCCTCTCCAATAAATGTAAATACCTACATTTATTTAATTTTCAAATCGAAATAATTGAAAATATTTAGAGTACTTTCTTTAATATTCTAAGAGCTCGTTAATTGGTTAAATATTTAGATTCTAATTACGACCCTGTCTTTTTGTTCTGTTTATGTATCCTATTCTAGTTGACGAATTTGACAATAGATATCAGTCTGTTCACGAAATGATTAATAAAACTACAAAAATAAATATTTTAAAGNNNNTCTTATATATATATATATATATATATATATATTACCAATACTCAGCTCTGCGTGCCTGTATCTTTTCATTTCCAATTGCATAGACTTTTTCCATCTAGTGGCGAATTAATTTAATTTAATTTAAATAAAACACTAAGAGGTTATTATAGAAATATTTTAAGAAATTAGCTATTAAACCATCACCAAAACATCTAACCGGGTAGTTTTTACATAATTAGATACAACAGTTTATTTATAACTTCTTTATGCCGAGAAACTACAAAGATTTACGATTTTCCAATACAGTTCTAGAAGATTAAAGTTTACAGTCTACTATCATACGCCACGTCAACAGCGATGACGTCAAGAGCCGTAGTTAGTCACAGGAACGGGACACATCCGCTTATCCTCTTCTCCTCTTTGTATTTGCTCCGTGTTTACGTTGCCAAGACTGCTTAACTCAAGCATATACACAGATCTTATGGTTTTTTAAAATGATAATACTCGATTGTTTTTGTCATTTTGTATGATTTGCTAGTTTACTCAATTCAACACAATCTTGAAATGTGGTGTAGGTACTATATTCTATATTGTATTGTATGCACGCCTGGGCAAAAGATTCAAGGTCGTATTGGTCCGGGAATACCGCACTTTTCTTGTGCGAGGCAGAAAGTTTCTAGAAAAACGCACAATTGTGTACTGCCAACTGTTTGAACGATGGGAATAAAACTTCTGGCGCTTATGATGGCGGAAAGAGGCGCCAGGGATCAGTTGAAACATTTCCTCAGACTTCCCATAGTAAAAGTAGTAGAATGCATAGCTAGCCCACATCACTACGCTGCGCTAGAGTCTAGCGGACTTGAAACATCTTGGCAGTCAACGATTCGAGTTGCGCTCCGTTGGACGCGGTCCAGAGGGAGACGCTGGTATTGGGCAGTAATAAGAACAGTATTCCATATGAGGCCGAACCTGCGCCTCATAAAGCAGAAGGTGGTGGGCCAGAGTGTAATACCATCTCGACTTGTTGAGAACGCCAAGCTTCTTCGAGGCCAGCCTTACCCTCCAAATAGCCATGAAACTGGACTTAACTCGATATGGCGACACCAATAATTCATAAAATTTAGGTCACACTCAATTTGTCAGCTTATTTTATATAGGAACCAACATAGTACCTAATTAGCAAATTTCCAAAAAGTATAGGCTTTTTTTCCTTCACCCGACCACCCACCAGGGATTGCAGCAGGGCGGTGTGTCGGAATAAAACCGACTAAAACCACACGGTGTGCCACTCTGCGCCTAAGATGGGAGGGATCCGGGAACCGCTTTCTTACGCCATCCGGAGCAAGAAGTATAGCCATAATGCAACCATTTGTCACAGAACAATTTTGGTATAAGTACCTTCTTGTGCGAGGTAGAGCCAAGTCACTAAATCAATTCGTAAACATGATAGGCTAATTTTGGTTCTCCCAAGATTAATAGAAACTTAGGCATCTATATTTTTCTCAACAATTAAAAAATGTATATTATATTCAAAAATACCTAAAAATACCCTTAGAAGTATTAGCCCCCGAATTTGAAGTCGGAGTACTTCGGTGATCTGATCTTCACGGCGCATAAAGTGTTTCGACTAGATTCAGTAATGATGTTGTGGAACAGCGGCGGCGGCCATCGATTGAGGTTCCAAGCGCGGCGTCTTTGCTCGCAGCGGCAGTTGTATATTGTACTCCAAATGGCAAAAAGTACTTTTTCTTAACTTTAATCATAAAAGTAGATAGTTAGTAGGGATGTAACCAAATCACGGGGCAGCTGCCCCTCAATGCCCCCCTCGGTACGCTTATGTATGCAGGAGTTACTTACTTAATTACTAGTAACTTGTTTATAATCTGTAGTACCTATTTTAGGATTATGAAATTGATAGACATTTCTTAAAAGGATAAAATTTATGTGGCAATTATTAAATTTTATTTTTTTCAAATTATTATTTTATTCTTTGAAGGCCTTTAATTTATGTGGGAATGTTTTAAGCTGCTGCGTTGAGTAACTTTTGGTCCGATTATAATACATGGATTGGTTTGTTGACTGTTTGTGATGTTCTAGTAGTAGCGTATACATTTTTTTGCTAAGCTTGGTTTTTCGGAATTTGGCGGAGTCATATTATTAGTGGAAACTGTTCTTTGTAGATTTTCCTAACATGTTATGTTCTTTTTTAGGTTTTCGTACCTGGAAAGGAAGAAACCCTTTTAGGATCACTTTATTGTCATTCTTTTGCTCACTCAAGACCCTTTCACTTAAGAACCCGTGAAGGTATTAAGTTAAAATTCATATCAAAGGCCTACTGCTACGGAGCTGTGAAAAAATCAAACTTCTAAGCCAACGCAATCAAACGATACAGCCGTTTATGCTGCAGATTTTCTACACTCTCAAATCAAAACTTACAAGGTACTTCCCGTGAACTCGGAATCTTGAAATTTGGTACGAAGCAACGTCTTGTAGCACAGATGAAGGGAAAATGTGAAAAGCATAAATTTTTAGTTACATCAGATAACAAACCGTTTCAGCTGCAAATCTTTGACATTCACAAGGCAATCAAAACCTACAGGTAGATGAAAATTATTCATTCTTCCTTCACCGTACAAGCTGTAAATCTCTTTTTATCGTATCATGTATTAGATCGTGTACCAGCCGCATAAACTTCAAGATTGGAGTGCGCAATCATTATCGAGATTTGTTGACGTAGTCATCGGCATAATTTATCTATCCATTTATCATTGCATATGTATGTATGAATTTTACCCATGTCTTATGCGAATCTATGTATATGTATGTGTGTATTTATGTGTGAAGGTATGTATATATATCTATATGTATATGTATATGTTTGTATAAGTATATATTGGGTATATATATATGTGTGTGTATGTATATATGGGTACGCATACGTATGCGTATGAGTGTATGCGAATATTGTATTTATGATATTTATGTTATATAATGATATCTTCATGTACCTTGAACAACCTTGTACAATTCGAACAATAATTTTCACTTGCTTCAAAAATACACCTACTGCACGTAGCTGTGCACCACCTAAAGGTTGACTGGAAGATAATGCCCATGGCATTAAGTCCGCCTTTTGCAATGTCATTGCATGAAAATTTAATAAATAAATAAATAAAAATTATAAAAAAATATCAGTGACATTCTCACAAAGAAGAGGAATCTAACGGGGTTCCAAGCCTATATCCGTCCTACCATTCAAATTTATTATTATAGCCGGTAGAAGTTAACTGTACAATATTTCTCCTGACGCAGTCGGAAAAAAGATTTCTTTGACAATTTTGACATTACTTGAAAAAAAGTTATTCACTGTAAGTAATACCTATACCTGGTAAAAGAAATGAAAAAAAATTGTAATTCTTCTTTTGATGATATGGCAATCAGCCGGATCAGCTATTTCTGCCAATGACAAGTATTTAAAAGTCTTCAATTCTAAGTCTTCGAGTCTTCAAGTCTTCGTCGTGATGGAACTAATGAAGAAAAATATAAAAAATGCGGATGACATGAAATGGAGACCGTCTGTCAAAAAAAATTGTAAGTGACGCTCGTTAAACTATTATTAGGTACTACGTTTACATTACTAAATACCTACCAATATCAAAACTCAATAGTGACGCTTAATACGGTCTAAAATAAAAGTGAAGTGTCTGTTTGTAATTCTAAATTACCAGCTTTTCACTAAATGCACATGAAACTATATATAAAATAAATAAAAGATACGAATTATGCTAGCATTGCATGTGTGATATTAATATTACAAGGCACTTTTATAAAAAAATCTATTTTGTAAGTATGTCTTGTTTGTTCCGGCTAATCTCTGGAACCGCTGGAGCGATTTTAACTGACAGATAGCTGTTGATAAAAGGAGTAAATTAGGCTACTTTTGTTTTAGACTAGCTTCGCCCCACGGTTGCTGTTGCAAAAAAAACATCAACAACCGCGGAGCTCAGCTAGTTTTTTATGTAAGTGATACCTAGTTATATGTACGACCTGATAGCAGTTTGTAACTTTAGCCTCCGATACACAATGCAATAGTGCAGTAGGTATGCAGTACTTTGTTTTGCAAAGTGTTCTTTGTACCTATTCTAATAATGCTAGAGCCTTGGTAATCTACAAATGAGTGTTGTGGACTTATCAAAAAATATACGTAAGTATTCGTGAAGTCAGAATCTTGAAATTTGGTATGAAGCAAGATGTTGCTATAAGACGTTATAGTACAGGTAAAGGTAAGATTGCGAAATGTATACATTTTTAATTACTTAAAAAATAATAAAAAAAGGATGAACTCTCAATAGGACACGATATCGAAAATAAAGTACTGTATCTATACTGTAATAATGCATGAGTAGTAGCAAAAAAAAAGGATCTTACTCATAATTTCATAAAAGTATCAAAATGAAAGTATCGATACTTTAAAGTATTGATTACTTTCCTTACTGAGCATCACTCCTCAGTGAGAACTAAAAAAAAATATCATTAGGATCTAAAGGCAACCTTTTTTTTGACGGTGGTTGGAATTTCCGTAAGATCGCACGTTAAACCTATGTAGTAAAGTATCGAACGCAAAGTATTGAGTAAAAAAAGTATCGGTCTGTAAAGGAAAAGTACTTGATACCACAAAGTATCGATACTTTTTCGTGTCTCTAAACGTTTTATTCTCTATGTATAATGTAGTTCATTTTGACAAATGTGGAAAATCCAACCATTGCCAAGCAATACAATTTGATAACCTTAAAAAGTCCTCAACAATTATTTTTTACATTAAAAACATAACAGAATAAATAACTTAAGGTTATCTAAAACAACGGTTTTTGCAAGAACATACTAAAATGTTATTTTTCGGTCATGCTTTCGTTGTGAAATGTGCAATGATAAAATTTGCTGGAGGAAGCTAGTTTCGTAAGTTTTCTTAGGAAAAGTATTCTTAAAAATGTATTCCAGCAGCAACAGTCCTACAAAAGAGATTTTAAATGAAGATCACGAGGCAAATTTTCCTCAGTACACTCTTTTTGACATCACTATAGACTCGGGTTTAAAAGACGCCGAAGGTAATGAGTTACCGAGACCATTCACTAAAAATCAAATGCGAAAATGGCTTAAAAAAGTAAAATGGGAAAACCGTAAAGCAGAAAAGCGGAAAGCTGAGAAGGAACGAGCGAAAGAAAGAAGGCGTAAGGCACGCGAAGCTAATATAGATTTAGGCCCCAACCGAAAAGCATTGAAGAAAATGAAACTTGAAAAGCAGAAGAAAAGTGTATCCATAGTAATAGATCTTAGTTTTGATCACTTAATGATGGAAAAAGATAGATTTAAAGTAATAAAACAGATACTTAGATGTTATTCTATAAATAGGAGATCTGCGACACCCATACATTTTCATATAAGTAGTTTTGGAGAAAAGTCGAAAAATGATATGTCAAGACATAACGGATATGAGAATTGGGATGTAAGTTGTAATCTTAACAGATTACTTTTTAATAATCTAGAGACAATCTGTATGTTCTTATTAATATTTATTAAACACTCATTACAATTACATTTCAGATAGATTTTCATGAAGAATCATATCTCGATGTGTTTCCTAAAGATAAAATAGTATATTTAACAAGTGAGTCTGAAAATGTGATTGAACAGTTTGAAGATAATACTGCTTATATTATTGGAGGACTAGTCGACCACAACCAACATAAGGTAACATAAGAAAAGAACAATATTTGTAGTTAGCAGTAGAGCCTTTTCAGTATTAATGGTCTGGTACTAACCTCTCACAGAAAACCAAACTACAATAACAGTATTTGTGCTGATATGTTTTGTATATATATCATGTGTAGAATCTGCTCAACAGGCCTCCATAGTGTAGCTCTCCAAGCTGCATTGCCTGCATTCACAATGGGTATGGTGACCACTGCTCATACCTTCAATCAGGCAGAGTAGTTTATGTATTTAAGTATTCATATCAGTTGTCTAATACCCATAATACAAGCTCTGCTTAGTTTGGGACTAGATGGCGTTGTGTGTCAGATGTCCGAAATATTTATTTATTTATTTATTTAGGCAGGCACATACACATATAAAAAAAACTTTGAAACTAAATATCAGTAATTATATCATTATTTAAAAGTAAATAGGAATACAGACACGCAAACAATGACAAGCATAAAACATGACTTATGTAGGATTATTGCCATGGGTCGACATACGCTTCCCTTTAGAAAGGCTCTCTCACAAATTTATAATTCGTTTTTAATTTGATAATGATATCTCATCTGCTTCAAAGATTATTTTATCTATTCCTTGCATTAGTTTCTTTCTTTGTAATGCAATGGTAATATGCCACAGTGAAGCATGCCAGGGTTCAGCTGGTATAGTGTAATAATGAATCCAAGTTTCACCTTTGTCTTGAAAAGCAATTGCTAGAAATTCTGTTGCTTGCCAATTGATTTCTTCTTCAGCTATAGATTTCCATTAACACATTTTAAATGAGTGAAAGTGAAGTGAGAAAGGGCAGTGAGCATTTTATATTTACAGTAACTATATTCCTTATGTTAAAAAGCTGTGAATCAACTAGGTAAAACCTTTTAAGAAAATTTATATAACCTGTCCCACGGGCCATTGATATGAATCTATTCACGCCTCGTTCAATCCTTGCAGACCTTACAAACGTACATGAATTGGGCACAAAGGACACCCACACTTAAAGTAACAATTTGTGGATCACACAAAGTGTTGTCCGATGTAGGATTTGAACAGCAACAGTTGAGGCGATATGGTGAAACATGCAATCATACATAGGTTATTAAAGATGTTAATCTTCTTTTTGACTTTGTGGTGTCTGGGTGGTGATGGATTAAGAATATGGAGTATGACCACCCCTATTCATTCCGTGGTTGTCCTAAGAGGCGAGTAAGGGAGCAAACTTCTTAAAACAACATCACACGTCAAAGAGAAATAAATTTCCAAAGAAAGCTTATACCAATCCATCAAGGTAAAAAAATTTTTAGCTTCATTGAACGTAAGCAACTGTACCGATCGCTAGAAATATTTGTACGCCTCTAATTTTGTATAATTCATATATTTATTTGATTTTTTGTTTCTATCCTGCATGTAGTAATTTAAATAAAAAAGAATGAAACGAGGAATGTTCGCTCACACCCAAGATAAACCGCTGCCGGTTTGATGGGTATTTTATGTCTCTTATTGTATATTGTTTTTCTAACTTTAAAAAATGAAAATTTGGCCTTTGTGGCACAGTAAACCCGAAGTTCCTTTCAAAGGACTATTAAAGGCTGTTGATGATGTTATGATATGATGTGTTTTATCCAACAACCTGCCTTACTAATATGTAACATCACAATATATTGGCTAAGCCGGAGG
Source organism: Hyphantria cunea (assembly GCA_003709505.1). Taxonomy (NCBI): domain Eukaryota; kingdom Metazoa; phylum Arthropoda; class Insecta; order Lepidoptera; family Erebidae; genus Hyphantria; species Hyphantria cunea. The sequence continues at coordinate 3,118,663 of PKRV01000040.1, forward strand.
TTGTGGTTTCGATTCCCAGCCAGGACAACTATCTGTTAATTTTTTGTGTGATGGGTGTAATTTATCTATAATAATATGTATTTATTTAAAAATACTTAAGTCTCTTTGTGTGATTAGCTTAGAATAGCATTTACAATAGTCAGGCTGTACCTAAATTGAAATTGGACAACCGTGTATGATATATGTGACATTGATATTATTTTAGGAAGTAAAATTAAATGTAAGATTACGGAATAATCTAGGTGACATTAAAATTTGTTTCCTTTGAATTTTGCAGGGTCTCTGTCATAAAAAAGCAGTAGAACAAGGTATCAGACATGGCCAGTTACCATTGGATAAATATATAAATATGAAGACTAGGAAAGTTTTAACAATTGACCATGGTAAGTTATGTTTAGATGTATATGTATACTTCTTAGGAAGGAGAGGCCACTCACTGAAAAGTAATTAAAGAACTGTTTCAACTGGCTATTTATGGGAGGCTGTATTAATACTTTGGTTTGGGTTTTCCACATTAGTAATATTTTTTTTTTAGAAAAGTCATGCTACATATTTAATTCCCGCTACCTCTATTAGCAAGCACAATCACAAGAATTTTTGTAAGAGTAAAAGTTGGGTGTATCATCAAAATGAAGCTACTCATGAAACATTTGCCTAATAGTAATATGAGGTAGGTAGGTAAAGGTAAAAATAGACCAGGAATCCTAGTTATTATATTAATATATTCAATATTCATACACATTTTGACTGCCTCAATTTATTTAACTATGTATCAATATTTTGAACTATCGATATTATTGATAATATCGATAGTTCAAAGTATATATAGTATTACTCCTAAACATACGCTGGTCTTCGATAGTATTAATACTTTCGTAGCTAACAAATTCGATATGGTATCGATAATATTTTTGTATATCAATACTATAGGCCTGTATCGCACAGCAATAGTATCGATACTATCGAAAACATCGATAGTAGCGATAAGTTGCCGATACTATTAACATGACGTCAACAATCGATAGTTTAGCGATAGTCGACTATCGATAGGCAACTCTAATGGAAACGTTAGTTACAATTTTGGCATTTGCTAGCGCAAAATGCAAATCTATTATATATAGTAATATTAGTATAGTGGATTCAAATGCCCCGAAACATCGAAATTTGACTTAAAATATTATACCCAGAACGCAGCAGCTTTTCAATATTAAAATAAAAAAATACTTATCTTAAACAAAAGTTCAAACTAAAAAAAGAGTCGGTTACACCAGGTGAATGATCCTTCTCACTACATTGCCAGACTGGCAGTCCTGATTTGGTTATCTACCATCTTACCTCCTTCATCGGATTAACTTCAAGATAGGGATAAAATTTTAATATTGCCTAATACTTGTAGGTACATGTAAACTTTCCTTTTTAAATTTAAGAAATAGCATGTTATGAAGTTTTTTATTACAATAAACGTTATCAGCATTCATGAGCGAATTCCAACCTTGAATACTAATTTTTCACAAGAATTTTGGTTCGAAAACATCTTGTACTGCACGTTTTTTTTAAATTCACCAACGGTCGAGCTGTTTGACGGGCGGCAATTCTGACTGACTTAGAAAATAACGTTGGAAGGGATTTTATGATCTTTATTTCTTTAGATGGTAAATAATGGTGAACATATTAATTAAAATTCAAAAATAGTACTAGATAAGTAGACTTTTGTATAAATGTAATGAGAATGTAGGTTAGCCATATTCATTTAATTTTTTTTTAAACTTTTGAACAATTTACTCTATATTTATTATTTGTTTCAGTATTCGAGATTGTTTTGAGGGTGTGTGAAGGGATGCCTTGGCAAGATGCTTTGCTAAAAGTGTTGCCAATGAGGAAAGGAGCTCATGTTTGTGATGACATTAGTGGTTCCAGTTCAAGTATAGATACGTTAGACACATCTTGTAACAATGAAGTTACAAATAAATCATGTTTATAAATAAGATTGTATTATTGTATTCATAATTTATTATGGAAAGAAAAAAATGAAAATAATTTAAATGTTTATTATACATTTTAATAAAACTTGCGACTAGCAGCGTCTATCACATTTAGCTTAACGATATCCTATAATAACATTTTATAAATGGTGATGATATGCTTTTGATTTAAAAAACAACTTAATAAAATAATATGCTGGTTTATATTAAATAACTAAATAACAGTTTTTTTGTACTTATAATAAATATTTAACCGACATATACCAAAACTTTAATTAGTATAGTCCGAATCAAATTTTATGGCTGGTCGGAACATCGTACGTGTCGCTGCGCAGAATACAGTTTTAGGTATCAGCGAGACGGGGGAGATCGACACCGAGTCTTTCTTGTGTGTGAGTTGTGTCTGTACACTAAAAACACGCATAATCTTGTTACTTGTTTTATTATTGTCTGTGTATTTTATATTCACAATTGTTGTGCATTGCCGTTTTTCATGCCTCGCGGACTGTGTATTTCTCTAAGTCAAACTCTTATTTCTGTAAAAAAGTTTTCATAAGTACCTTTAGAAAGCCTACGTAACATGTATAATTTAAATACAATTATATACCTTATGAATAATTATTTTTTGTAATCATTTTTATTTGCCTCGAACAATATCTTAGAAATAGGCCCTTTTATATATTGTTGGTTCAGAATGGTAGGCACTCATTTCATATTTTTATGAATTATTATATCTATAAAATAAGTACATGTAAATATTTTATTTATATCATCACCCTATCGCCTCTTCAATTGCACGCCACTTGGTTCGATCCTCGGCTTTTTTTATTGATATCTATTCATCTTTAATATATCTAATTATTTTCGACTTAACTGTACTTGCGCACACACACTTGTGCTTGCGCAGCTTAACTCAGAACCGCCATAAACTTTAGTTCGTACTTTACTTATTAATTACTTAATATTCCTAGCTATTTTTAAATTTGGTGACATAAAATAACAAAATAGTTTTACATTACTTTTTCATTAAAAAGCATAACTCTTTTAGTGCAAATAAATAAGACATTTTAAACATATTAAATTAGTACCGAGTTGACTTAAATACAATACTAACCATGGCTGCTAATTATGACTTTGGTATGTACAGTTATAGAAGAAGGGAAGTAAAAATAAATAATGCTTATATAACTAATACAGGTTTAATGGTTTTTGGTTTACAAAAAATTACCCGTATTTTATAAATCCTATATACTTTATACAGACTAGATGGCGTTGTGTGTTAAAATGTCTGAAAATATTTATTTATTTATTTATTGTATATATTAATATATATAAAGTGATAGTAAAAGATCTAAAAGGTTTTAAAACCTTTTCGCAAGTCCGTTATTAACTTATCTGACGAATTTATTAGATTTTTATGCAAAGTACCTGATTTCATTTACCTAAATTTAATGTCTTTAGTTAAAAATCTAATAAATGCATTAATTTTTTTATGTAGTTAACTAACAATATTTAAGATGAATATTTCTTTAAGAAGTTCAAAATTAAAGGTGCAACTTTCTCAGGATTATTCAAATGAACATGATGTGTTCCAGGTACAAAATGCAATTCATACTTTTCATTACTTTTCTCCACAATATCGCGCATTTCCACAGAATATTCATCGGATGAATATGGAGAGTCTATGGCTTTGATGTATAACGTTGGACATCTGAGTCTTCGTACGAGAGCTTCGACGAATTCCTTGTTTTCTGGATTAAATAACGTATATTTTAACCTCTCATCGCGTGAGAAATAATATTTAGTGGGATCCTTCTTGGATTGCTTTGTGCCTCTCTTCAATAAGTATTGGACACTTTCTAATGCAACAGATTTTCTTGTTCCTAAGTGCCATATTTTCTTTAATTCATCCATTGTGTAACTGGGTGGTTCTACGTCAAGGCGGGTCTGCGCAATTGCAACTTTCTCTATTAATTTTGGATAATTTTCTATAACTCGATCTAGATCGTAGTCATCGTATATGAGACTGTCTATAGCTATATAAAAGTCAACGTCATTTGGGAATAAACACGAGTAACGCATAGCAGCTATAGAACCCATTGAATGGCTCAATATTGAAACTTTGTCCCATTTGAAATATTCCTTCAGATAATGTATAACACGCGGCAATTCCCACTGGTAGTACATCATACCTGAAAACAACCAAAAGTACAATTAAGATAACTTATGCACACTTGATATTTATTGAATTATTTTATAAGTGCATATCATAAATAAAACACTTGATGTAAATTACAATATTTTTTGGTGAATATTCTGTTATTGAAAAATAAAAAGTGTTATAATAATGATAAACGTTGAGATAAAAGGAAACAACGCAGAATAGCACACCATCCACAGCTGCTAAGGCATAGATGAATAGTAGAATAGTGTAGATTAGAGAAAAGCTATCGTAATTATTACAGTGGTTCATAGTGCAATGTCAAGTATGACGTACTTCGATCGAGGTGCACATATCGTTGGACACATTACTCATAAATTTTTATTGGAATGTTTCTCTTAGGATATTTTTACAGTGTCATTGGTCTAAAATCTCTTCCTACGTAAGTCTACATGATACATAAGATTAGTTATTCCTCGCAATTCTTCCTTTTATGGTTGATAATGCTTAGCCTAAAAGAACCCTGATGTGAGCCTATATTATTCCTCAAATACTTATAGCACATTATTTTCTAATGCAATAAGAACTATTTTAATGTTACTGATTGCTTCAGAGATTTGCTTTTAAACAAACAACCCAACCAAAATTAAATTGTTTCATAGTCGTAAAGATTTCAAGCACCTATAAATATGATGGTTCTGGGTCAAAATTACGCTTGCGAAACCAAATCAAACAAATCTTTAGCTCAGCTGAATTGGTCACAAAGAATACAAATATTTGATTCATGAACTCTAGTTTTTATCTATAGATAAATTTGATCGTGTTTTATATATTTCATTAAAATTTACATTAAAAAAAAACATACATAACCACGCCACCTGAAATAATTATGAAGCTTCTTTATTTACCAGCAGGAATCCACGAGGACAGTCCATGACCAGGGAAATCAATTGCTAGTATAGATCTATCTTTAATAATCATGGGTGCCAGAGGGTCCCAAGTTCCTGCGTTATCTTGCCAACCATGCAGAGCTAGTAGAGGCCGTTGATCGCTGCTACCCCATAACTTTGCTGATATATGGCCATATTTTACTGGTATCTGAATTTCCTTGACTGGTGTCTGCAAACATTTAAAAAAAATACATCAAATTGCATGCTCTGAATTCTCGAGGCAGATTCTAAAACGATGAGTAAACCGGGATCCTAGACCGATATAAATTGGTGGGTACTGATGGTTTTTATGTTGTAAGTATCCGATGAGAGGATTTTTTTTGAAATTTCGCCTCTAACGGGTGAATTATGGGATTAACGGTAAAGTTACAAATACGAAATAAAGAATTATATCGCGAGCAAGTTGTATACGTTTGATAACGGCTTACGGCATAATTTGACAAGATTTCTATATCCAATCTTGTCGTGCCTATGTCGTGACAACTTTAATTCAAGGTCAGATCTGTACCGCGTGTACACGCTAATGGAGAGATTACGTTTTTTCGAGCGATATGTTGCTGTGTTTTTTGTTTAACAGTGACTAGTTTTTTGACGTGATATATCGTCAGTTCAATGATTACATAAATATGAGATTCGTACTAACGTAGATCTACCCAGGTTAGAAAATAAAGTTAATTGAAAATGTTGCATGATAGATATATATATATATATATATATATATATATATATATATACGCCTTATATATATATATATAAGGCGTTGTGTTATTGTTAGTCATCTTTTATTTATTGTGTCTTTTTTATTTTTCTTCTTTCTTTTTCATAAAATTTGTCAACCATTCGATATTTTGCAAAATTAGCAGTGGCTTTTTGCTTTGGATTTATATTTCATAACTGGTTTTCAGTATAAATATCACGAAACTAATGCGTTTTTAAAAATCGTTCTTTGAATAGCCCATAACTTGTTCTGTATGAAAAAATAACAAATGTTTTGTCACAAAATCTTGTTTATCATTAATGTAGTGCTTATTTTAAATTTATTACTCATATTAATATTTATTTACATAGTATAATATACTCACCTGAGTATGAATTTTATTGTGCAGAATTGGTAGAGATGATAATTTCGGAGTATTAGAGTTGAAAGTTAAGTGAGAGATTAAGCGTTTAGCCATGATTATGAAGTTACGTTAAATATCACTATTTTATATGCAGTCGCAAACACTAATTAATTAAATGTACCTATTGTTAATTAATGTACAAATTATAAGGTTTTAATTCTCTAACACTAATATCGTTTCACAAATGAGGTTAGGTTGTAGATACATGAATACAAAAATTTGATGTTTCGTAAAATTTAACACAAAACTAGAGATATTTATTTGAAAAACTATTTAAAATATTATTTTATTGTCATTAACGTGTTGAAATTTACAAGAAAAAGAAAATGAAATCAAGAATTAACGCCTAAAGTTTACGTTACACTGGCACAACACCGCAGCATGACGCACCATGCCAGATTAAATAATATTGCCAAGGTCGAGATCTATGCCACAGATCTATATACGTACACATTTATATCTATACACTATTAGCTCTATCTGACGTAGTTGAGTACAAAATATGGACTTTGGTCATTATATATTTCGGTCTCTGAAATGAATAACATTATCTACTGGTGTCATTGTTGAAGATATAACTTTTCCTTTTCCTTTACATTATGATAATAAAGGTTACATAACATTATTATTTCATTAATTATTATTATACCTACACTTATGTATCTACATGATATAAAATAACTTGACCTAACTGACTGTCTGACTGACTGATTCATCATCGCCGTGCGTAAACTATTAAAGTTAGAGCTATGAAATTTAATGAGTAGGACCATTTTACTGAGTAGACACCCACTAAGGAATGAATTTTGGAAATTCTATCCCTAAGTGGGTGAAATAGGGGTTGAAAGTTTGTATGGAAGCCCGTCATTTTTTAAGTTAGAAACAAGAAACTTTATTTTTGGGCTTCTGATTAAAATGAGTAGATAACTATTCAAGCGTTTTTGGATTTTCTACCCCTAAGGGGGTGAAAAAGGGGTTGAAAGTTTGCATGGAAATACGTTATTTTTTAAGTTGGTATAATGAAACTTTACTTTTGGGCTACAGATTAAAAATGAATAGATACTTATTTAAGCGTTTTTGGATATTGTACCCCAAAAGGGGTGAAATAAGGGTTGAAAGTTTGTATGGAAATCCGTTATTTTTTAAGTAAGAATCGTGAAACTTTATTCTTGGCTACAGATTGAAAATGAATAGATACCTGTTTAAGCGTTTTTTTTGGATATTCCATCCCTAAAGGAATGAAATAGGGGTTGTAAGTTTGTACGGAAGTCCGTCATAAAAATAAAACTTTATTTTCGTGCTACTGATTAGAAATGATAGATACATATGTTTAATGAACATGAAGATATCGGAACCGGTCGCGGTACACGGTGCCATTCTCTAAGTTATTCAAAAATATGTATACATCGGCAGACTTTGCAGTTAGATAGAAACAACTTCGAGGAAGAGGTGAACAGGAGAATTCAGCCGGGTCAGGCAGCGTGTAGGAAACTTCGTTGGGTCTTTTCATTCTCGATCCCACAGTGCCTAAAGACGAAAGTCTCCAATCAGTGCGTCCTTTCCGTCATGATATACGGTGCCGAAACGTGGATACTTACGACAAGAATGGTCCACAAGTTCAAAGTCACTCAGCGTGCTATGGAGAGGGCTGTGCTCGGCGTTTCTCTAAGGGAAATCATGAATGAGGTGATACGGCAGAGAGCCAAGGTCATCGACATAGCCCACAGGATAAGCAAGCTGAAGAGGCAGTGGACTGGCCGGCTAATGCCGCAGAACTGATAACCGTTGGAGTAAACGGGTTCTTGAATGGGGACCGCATCTCGGCAATCGTAGTGTAGGACGTCCACAGGCCAGGTGGAATAATGATCTACCCAAGACGGGTGGCAGGAGATGGATGCGAGAAGCCGAAGACAGAAACAAGCGCGACTGGTGCGCAATTCGAGAGGTCTATATCTAGCTATGGATTGCAATAGGCTGATGACGATGAGATACGTATTTAAGTTTTCTGGATATTTTACCCCTAAGGTGGTGAAGTAAGGGTTGAAAGACAGAGTTTAGATTAGTCTAAAAGTCTATCATTTTTTAAGTTAGTATCCTGAAAATTTGTCTTCAGGCTTTTGATTACAAATAAATGGAATTTTTTCTTTAGCATTTACGGGAATTCTTCTTCTAAAGGGTATTAAATCAGGGTCGAAAGTTTGTATTTAATTTCTTATTAATTGGCTATTGATTAAAAATAAATAAATACAATTAAAAACATAACAGATACATAGTTTTAGAATAAGAATAAATGCATGCATTTAACTTGTAAAATAAACTTCAGCTCGAGCAAAGCCGCGGGTAATAACTTGTACAGATACAGATAGCGTAAAAAGAAGTTTAGGACGACTGAGAGGAATACAATGATGTTAATTTTTCCTCTAAGTTTCTGGATAAGGGGGCAGGTGTATCCTAGAAAGGAAATCCTGGTACCCCGACGGAGCCCAAGCATGTAGCCTGAGAGGATACAGCCAAGTGGCTGCAATAGGCTGACGATGATGAATTTTTTTTATTTTGGATTTATCTGCCAATGTCCTATATGTAGCATATAAATGTTCATATAAAATTTACATTCTGGGTACATTACTAGTTCTTAGAATGATTATTATCTTAAAAAATCATTTTATAATTGGTTGTATTTACCATCTTTTCTTTTATTTTTCTTTTTCGTTATCCCCGGACAATCCGCTCCGCTACGATACCATTATTATGCCTTCCAATACGATTATGTGTTTTTATTTGTTATTATTTATTTGAAACCAGTAATTAGTATAGAATGTTATGTTCTTCTATTACTCGAGTGAAGAATATCGATACCGATACCGATGGAGTCCTCGGTAGTATTCGGTCTAGGCTGTACACCACGGATCAAAGGGCGCCAAGAAGACAAATGTACAAAGTTCAGGTGCAACTGATATTCATATCAGGTAATAACATTAGGCACTTTCATAGTATTGAAGAAACAGGAATAAGTTGTTATATTTTAATTTACTTTATTGTTTAAATTATCGTAGTATCGTGTGCTTTTAGTCTTATTTTCTTTATTTATTTAAAATAACGTTTAAATTAATTAAGATAAATCTTGCGACCAAGAAAGATGTTTAAACAGATTGTATTTTAATTAACTAATTTCGTGTTCAGAATAGTGCAGCACAGCAGTAGGACCGAATACCTCATACAGGATATTAATGTTACCTTGAGGCCGGATAGCCGGAAACTCCACTCGAAATGTAGATTATTGATTAATGATATACACCAAAACTACATAAAATATTATTTATTTTGCACAATTCTAAACTAAAAAGGCAATCATAGTTTATCAGAACAGGGGTTACCCTGTTCTGCTGTGATGCACATGATGAAGTAGAGAGATGAGGTGTTAGCTTCATCTCTCTCATTCTCAGCTTAGCTCATTCTACCTGAGGTCCGAATGCAGTTTGTTTATTTGTTTGTTACAATTTTATGTCTTGAACAACTCAATCGTTAGCGAGCGTTGAATTTTGTAAACACATTATATACATACTCTTGCCTGTACAGGAAAATGCATAATGGATCATGGCAGAAAATAAATTTTGAAAAAAAAATTTTTAAAATAGCAGGTATTCACTAGCATAAATACGGGTTTTCCTGCGACTTCTTTTGGATTCCAAGGCTTTTAATTTTGTTTGATTATATTAAGGGGTGTGTGGGGGCGAACCACAATCTTTCGCTCCCAGCCAACCTCACCTGCACGCGGTGCACCCTGCTAGATAACAAATGAGGCTCTGGCGACCGACCGATGGCGGTATATCCATCCCAACAGGCGTAACTAAATACAATAGGCCGGTGATGGGCAGCAGCGTCACCGGTGCAACAAGTTACGCCCTGCGATCACCAATCCGCCTGCCCAGCGTGGTGATTATGGGCTAAACCCCTCCATGAGTAAGCAACAGAAGCCACGGCCCCCAGTTCCCGGTAGTCCCGCTATTCCTGGTCATGGTGGCGACCACGGTTACGGCGGGACAGGGGGTGCTAAGAATCACCGGGTTACGGGAGGTCACCACAAACGACTGACCCTGGCAACATTCAACGGCCGCACGTTACGGCTAGACTCGCATCTGGTACAACTTGAGGAGGAACTTGGGAAGATTAGGTGGCACATCTTAGGGTTATGTGAAGTCCGAAGAGAGGGGGAGGATACCATAATCCTGGACTCAGGTCACCTGATGTACTTCCGCGGTCCTGGTACTGGTCCATAAGTTCAAAGTCGCTCAGCGTGCAATGGAGAGGCATATGCTCGGCGTTTCTCTAAGGGAGCGCATTAGAAACGAGGTGATCCGACAAAGAACCAGGGTCATCGACGTAGCCCACAGGATTAGCAAGCTGAAGTGGCAGTGGGCTGGCCACATTTGCCGAAGAACCGATAACCGTTGGGGTAAACGAGTTCTTGAGTGGAGACCGCGTCTCGGCAAACGTAGTGTAGGACGTCCACAAGCCAGGTGGAGCGATGATTTGCGCAAGACGGCTGGCAGGAGCTGGATGCGAGAAGCCATAGATCGAACTAAGTGGCGTGAAATTGGAGAAGCCTATGTCCAGAAGTGGACTGCGATAGGCTGATGATGATGATGATGATGATATTAAGTTTTATTTTCTCATATGTTTGTTCAAAAAATTTTGAATCAATGGTGCAACTATCTCAGGGTCGTTCAGATGAACATGATGCGTTCATAAATTGNGGAACTGCATGTGATTCATATTTTTCGTTATTTTTCTTAAGATTATTATGGAGTTCAAAAGAGGATTTATCAAATTCATATGGTGAGTCCTTTGCCTTGATAAATAAGGTTGGGCATTTTATGCGCTTCATGATATTTTCAATACATTCAAGGCGTTCATTAGCGAATAACACATATTTTGTTCGTAAGTCACGAGTAAAATAGTATTTTGTGGGGTCATGCTCCGACTGCTTTATGCCTCTTGTCAATAAGTATGGGATACTTTTTAAAGCGATAGATTTGTTTGCACCTAAATACATCATTTTTGTTATCTCATCTATAGTGTAAAAACGTGGTTCACTTTCTTGTCGAGTTTGTGCAATTGCAGCTTTCTTTATTAATGTAGAATACGTAGTTACAATATTGTCTAGATCTTCGTACATGAAGTCATATACAAGAATATCTACACCTATATACATGTCAACATCATCTGGAAATAAACCCGCGTAACGCCTAGCAGCTAAAGATCCCATTGAATGAGACAGTAGAGAAACTTTGTCCCATTTGAAGTACTCTTTTATAAATAGGATAACTTTTATCCACTCCCACTCGCAGTACATCATACCTGAAACGAAAAAAATGAAATTATAGTAGACTGATATTTAGTCTCAAAATCCTAATACAAAAATTTTTTTTTAAGTTTTATAAATATTGAAAGTAACACAAACCTTGAATGCGTCTTTACCCACTATATAAATAATATAATTGCTTTTTCATAAGTTTTCTATTTTAAGAAGATAATCAAAAATATCTTAAACTTTTTATATCATTTCTAAAACAAATAAATTTTAGTTTTATTTACTTCTTCAAATAGATGCAGAAACATATCATCATCATCATCATCATCATCATCATCATCATCATCATCTACACCTGATAAAAGTCCACTGCTGGACATAGGCCTCAAGTTACAAAGGAGGCTTAAAAAATAAACACGTGTTTATCAATAATTTAATAGTAATCAGTTGATTAAACATGATGAAAAATTATTCACCCTAAATATCAACCTCTACTAAAACATTTTAAGCCAAATTAAGTTGCTTACCTTCGGGAATCCACGAAGACAATCCATGACCAGGAAAATCAATCGCAAGTATGGATCTGTCTCTAATAATCAGGGGTACAAGTGGATCCCAAGAGCCCGCGTTTTCCTGCTACCCATGCAGAGCTAGTATAGGACGTTTCTCGCGGTTACCCCAAAGCTTAGCTGATATGTGACCATAATTTAATGGTATCTGAATTTCCTTGGTTGGTATCTGAAAACATTTAAAATATATTTGTAAAGTATCGAACTGTTTCTTCTCTAAATACTTAATATATATACTTCTATGCTGCCACTTATAAATAATTAATACGATATTATCATCATCATCAACAATCTCTAATATTTCACCTGGCGTGACCTTAGAAAGGAGGTTTTGGCCAATCTATAATGTCCCACTGCTGGGCTTGGGTCTCCTCTCAGGAGAGGATTAAGGCCATACGTCCCCACGCTGGCCAAGTGCGGGTTGGGGACTGGCAAGAATACGTTGTGGCTATGTAATCTTGCCGTTGGAGGTTTTTAAGCTGCCCGAAGGCCTCCAACTAAGCTTCACGACTATTATCGTTTGATAACAAGCGGGACCGACTGCTTAACGTGATCTCTGAATCACGGAGACGCTCATGGTAACATGTCACCAGCGGTCACCCATCCAGGTACTGACCGCGCCGTCGTTGCTTACCCTCGGTGATTGTTTCTAACCACCGAGTGCAACTGGGCTATGAGCGCCTCCAATAATAATAATCTCACACAATTCACACACTGCCGTTTAGACCGGACCAAACTGCTGATAATTATACTTATATATTTCTAAATACATATATCATGGATAAATTACACCCAGACACATAATAAACGATCGAGCTTCTTACACAAACATTTGTTATGGGTGGGAGTCGACGAAACCAACAGCCCATAAGAGTTAAAAGAGCTTTATGTGTCACGGTGTTGCAGAGTTATTGCGTATGACGACTTAGTAGGCTGCGTTTCAAGGCACACGCAAACTATGAGGTGAGTCGTCCGTAAAGAGTACAGCTACTAAGCGAGATTACGATTGAACTTAGAAATAAAAATGATTCTAAGACCAGTCTGTGAATTTATATAATTATTTAGCAACTCATATGCAAGATGTATGCCTATTTATTAGTTACTTAGCTCACAAAAACAAATAAAGTTAAAGATGATACAAAGAAACTCGTAAACGAATTCGTTATTAGTCTACGTTCAAAACACCAAAATGATATGAATAAAGTAATGAAAATAATATTTTGTAGCTTACCTCAGTATGTATTTTTTTACTCCAATTTCCTAGAGGCTCCTTTAAATTCTTGAAAATCAGATGGGATCTCAAAATGTTACACATTTCAACTAACACAGTGCAGCAGTGTGTAGCAGTTAAAAGAATACACTTAATTGTAAATTATGCAAGTTTTTAATATTTATTTACTTATTTTATTCTATTTAAAAAAAAAATTAAGGTTGAATTTCAAATTCAGTGGTGAAAAAGTAGGCCAAGATTGAAGTAAGACTTGGGTTTGCGTTAATTCACCAAGTTAGTATATGATTAAAAATAATTTTTTGTCACAAAGAGAGGAGGTTTTCATTGTACCTCTCAACAGTCCGATGCACGAACGTTTGACTAATACCAAGCGTATGAAGTATTTTAACAATTGTATTTGGCCACATACCTAGTTTATGTAATGCAATCACAGCGTTTCGATTCTTTTTATCACCCCACTCCATTTTAATATCACAAGATATTTTGCTATATATTGGCGCGAAAATAAGAAAAACAATGAAAAATCCTATAAAAATGACAGATTCAAAAGTAATATTTTGTTTATTTTGAATTGCAACAGTATTTATGGCCAGACTAAGTAAAAAATATTTTTTAGTTCCCTTTGCCTATTCCTTTTTCAAATGCTCATTTAAAAATTTACTAAGAGTACGTAGCAACATGACATTTTACATAGAAGTTTATACCGTGTGAATGTTTGAGGCAAACGTTAAAAGTAAAAGTTAAAACATTAATACAGAAACCACAACACAAATACAGAGAATGTTTGCTTACGGATGAGATTTATTTACATTTTTTTTATTTTCATTTTCACAAAAAATATTTCAACAAACAAAGTGGCCGTTTTATGCAGAAAGCTCTAAAGAAGCTTCCCAATAAGTCAATATATTACAACATGGGCATTATCTGACTTCAGTGATGGTTTGGTGAGGTGTTAGCTATGAAGGAGTGACTGAGCCATATTTTTGTGAAAAAAGTATAAAGCATCGGCACAAGTGTATCAAGATACCTTTCTTGAGAAGGTAGTTAAGCCCCTTAACAACACCATGTTCATGGACGTACCGAGGTTTGAGGGCGGAGTTAAGGGTCTGCTGCCTCCCCTGGGTATGGTTACATTCCTACTATCTTCTTTTACGGTTAAGGTAAGGAAAAAATACCTTTATCCATTTGGAGTACAATATACAACCTGTAAAAATAGTGCGTCGCGCCATTTCTACTAACACGCTAGCAGCGCTACATTTGCTGCGATTGGAACCTCAATCGGTGGCCGCCTCGGTTCGCGCACTCCACACTTCCTCAACAATATTACTGAATCTAGTCAAGCCACTGAGTGCCGCGAAGATCAGATCATCGGAGTACTCCAACTTAGGGGTCAAAATAATAAAACAATGGGATTTACCCGGTTACATTTCAACAGTTCTGATCAGGTATCAGCTGATATTGCTCTGTAGATTAACAGCGTAGCATGATGGATTTTTTATGGATAATTAAAAGAAGTATAGTACTAAACGACTCTTTTTATGCTATTTACATATTAAACGTCTCTACTGTAAATATCTTTGTTATGATAGACTTTAAAAACTATCTTGGAAATAGGAAGATTCTGAAAATATGTAAAATCAGATAAATTATTGCCAATAGACTTTTGCATAATGCAATTGCGTTGTTATCTCATTTTTCAATCAATCATCCGTTCATTATTGTTTGCAACAAGTTTGATAACAAGTGCACCATGGAGAGAGATAAAAATGTTCAACATTTATCAACATAATATACACGAAAATTAAAAGGATACTGACTCATTTACCAAATAATAATGTACCTAGTTTGGAGAGCTACTAAGTATATGATGGAGATTGAACAACTGAAACTACTAAACCTACATACAAAATTGAATTCTAAGATACTATAAGACCAGACCAGACCAGTTCAAAAATGATGGCGTTATGTGAACTTATGTGGTAACAGACTTAATAAAAATTCCATTGAAAAGAACCAATTCTTTTTAACTGGTTTCAAAACAGGAGGAGGTTCTCAATTCGACTGTATTTTTTTATGTTTGTTACCTCAGAACTTTCGACTGGGTGAACAAATTTTGATGATTCTCTCTTTATTTGAAAGTTGGTACTTCCCATATGGTCCCATTGCAATTTGGTCCAGTTCTTGAAGTAGTATTTTTTGTTATTTTTTTAACCCTTAATTCGACTAAGTGCGGTATACTTCCCATTCGATGAACAAAAAACTACATTTAAAACTGGGCAATATATACTATAATGCATCCTCAATAATTTACCTACGTTGTCAAAAACCAGCAAAGGGTGTACTTGGTCCAGACTCGAACAATCGGCGGCGAGATGACGGGATGTGTGGACACGCCGCGTGGGCTTTTGGTAAGTCGTGTTTTATTCATTATTTTACGCCATTTTTTCTTGTAATTCATTGAAAACTAAAGGTATTATACCCGGATAGCTACTTACAATGTTTTTATTGTCTTACTGAGATTTATTTAGTTTTTATAACGCTCGCAACTTGTATGTCCAGTATGCTTTCCAATGTCGAATTACTAATAAAATAACAGTTTGACACTATGTCCAGTATTCTTCACCTTGCCGAATTAGTTGAAAAATAGATATAAAAACGTATGTCTAGTATATTTCCTGTTGCCGTAATTACAGAAAATTAAACTTTTGTTATATCACGTAATAAAATTATTAGGGATCCGCAGATAAAATTAGTTTTTCGTAATAAAATATTTAGGGAACCCTGGATTA
This sequence comes from Hyphantria cunea, assembly GCA_003709505.1. Lineage (NCBI taxonomy): Eukaryota > Metazoa > Arthropoda > Insecta > Lepidoptera > Erebidae > Hyphantria > Hyphantria cunea. The sequence continues at coordinate 3,134,777 of PKRV01000040.1, forward strand.
AAGTTTTACTTGTTATTTATTTTGTTTTTCAGAGCTTTAATTGTACGGCGGCGATGACAGTTTCCGTTAAATCCATTTTAGCGAGATAAGGTAGAACAGATTATTATTTCAGGATGCTCGACTTGATCTGTCTATCAACGTAATTACCGGGAAATTTTCAGTCGCGGAACCACACGACAAAATAGACTGAAAGATTGCACCGATGAAGTGACAAGGAAATAAAGAAAAGAGGCAGAGGTTCATTTACCCAAGTCGTAGACAACGACAAAAGATAGCAATTATCAAATGGTACGACAAAAAAGTTGTGACATTGGCTTGGTCTAATACAGGTTCATACCCAGTTCATGACATCAAGAAATGGAGTAAAGAACAAAAAAACGAAAGTGGGTGTCTCATGTCCACAACTAGTTCGATATAATAATCAACATATAGAAGGAGTCGACCTGAGCGACATGCTGATAGCTCTCTATAGACTATTTCAAAAGCCAAGGTTAGTATGGTTTGTCAATGTTAGATATAGCAGTTAATAATGCTTGGCTTCTCTATAAGAGGAAATGTAAGGAAAAAAGCCTAAAAAATATAAGCCTGAAAAAGTTTAGCCAAAGATTGGCGGTCTAATTGGCCTGAATATACAACGTATGGAGGTTGTAAGCTCTGCAAGGACAATAAAACGAACATACATTATTCCAAATCCAACCAGAGGTTGTATTTAGTGGCGAAAACACATTGCTTTTATAATTTCCATTTTCCAGACCAGTGAGAATTACTATAGATTAATTTCTATTAATAGTGTTAACAACCAGAAGACTGATTGTTTTTTTTAAATAGATTAATGTTGATTATTTTGAAGATTTTATATACATTGATCACTATGTTTAGTATATAAGTGATTTGTTCCTAATAGCTGTAATACTTGTACTAATACCTCCTAATACTTGTACCTAATGAGGCATATTTTTCTAAAATAAAATGTATATGTTATGACAGACTCACTTGTTTCTTTCTTTCCCTTTGACAGTGGGAACTATACTGCACATGTTAGGAGTGTAGCAGTTTCTTATAAACTTGGTAACATTCAGTATTATACACGTACATATTTCAGGAAATTGAAAAAGGTATATTTTTCAGTTATTTTTTTTAGGGTCTAGTTTCGGTAGGAAACAAGATGTGGAAGATTTTGCAAATTAAATTTTAAAAAACAATCCGTCGAATTAAGATTTAAATCGATTAGAAAATGAGGCAAATATCTACGTATCTTTCTTATTGATTGATTAAATGAAGCGTGTTGTGAAAATTTTACATTTACATAAAACAACCTGGTTTCGTCCGCACAAGAAGGCCTTTATATATCTCCGTAGCTTTCATGTCAATGTTTCTGTGATTTCATAAGTTAAAAGGAAGAAAAAGGAAAACAGAACTAAAACATATAATGAACGTCAGTAATAGGTTTTTAAGAGTTACTTAGTAGTCTAGACCATGACGCTTCTTCCGCCTGTACTTACGTATTACAATTATAAACTACGTTTTTGCCTTTATAATATGATGAATATTAAAAATTAAGGTCTAAAAAGTGATGTGTAAAAGTTATTTTTGGATTTGTAAAAACCTCTAACTAGATAATAATATACGTTAATTACTTTATTCGAATTTAAATTTATGTTCGTTCGATTTCCTTTTTTGTTATTGTATACCGGTAGTGTTTTGTTTTATTTCAAACCTCAGATAAATAATAAAATACTAGCTGTTGCCTGCGTATACGTCGGTTATCGCGGCAAATAGTAGCCTATGTTATTCTGATGTATCAGCTATGTAACTGTAAAGTTTCATTAAAATCCATTGGGTAGTTTTTACGTGAAAGAGTAACAAAGATCCATCCCTACTTACAAACTTTCGCGTAGTTTTTTTAATCCTATTATAGTAGGTATGTATATAAAATAATAAAGAAAATAGCTATAACTAACTCAAAATGTTATATCATCTACCGTAGTTGGCTGACCTAAGTATTAAGTTAGTGGTAATTTTCATGATTTCATGTTTTCATTCTGTATCCATACAGTTTCCATTAATGTCTCAGAAACTAAATCGCGAAAGTTTTCAATCCATGCGTCATGCAAAGAAACATCACAGTAAACTCACTATGTGAATGAAGACGATGCATACTGCGTTTAAAGGTGTTTTTGCGTAAAAGCTAAAATGTATTTTAAATATTCATATTTATTCGGCTACAGAACCTAAGCTTATACCGACCTGCTAAATACAGGTTAAGGTAATGTTAGTTAAAATCTGGGTGGGATCCGGATAGCTATAGCTAGATGTGTGTGTGTTTTAGTTACTGTAAGTTTGCCTAAAAAAGCGTGATTATAATAATTAAAAGAGAAGTGTACATTTCAATAGTTTAATTTTAGACCCTTTCGTAAGAATTACGACTTAATATATAGTTCATAAATACAATTTTTGTTTCATATGTATAAATATCACTTATTATTAACTTTATATTAAGACGCATGGTAACTGTCTTCGTTACGTATATTATGCTTACAGCTAGATACCACATATTGTTTTACGAATGCCTAAACAAAAGCAAACAATTTATTTTTTGTTATCATTGTACACTTAAAATATTCCTTGTACTTTTACTTAAGTCAGATATGTCAATGAAGGTATATGGGAACGTTTAATATTACATGTTATATCTTATTATAATTATAGTAAACCTGTCAAGTAAAAATCAAGGAGTACAAAGATGATGAAATACATCTACCTACGTATGTAGTTATCAATACTATATCACAATGAAATCTTTTTAACTATTCACTTCTAAATACTTCCTTAAATAATCAGACACATCTTAAATAGATTTGAGACTTCTAAATGTAGGTACCTAATGTATCTAAATACCTTTACAGTAGTACTTTAATTAATAGTTGTATTACAATCAAACAGAGAATTAAGTTCCATTGGTTCCCTTTCACGGAATATTTGTAGAAAGGGTGAACAATTATTTGGCTATACTTATCAATTTCTCATATCAGGATCACGGCAGGATAAATCTACCTCGAAGTTTTACGCAACTGGACATGTTTCCAGTTCTAAGTCAGGCTCAAAAAGACCACGTCTTACAGCGCTGAGTAAAGAGCATTTAGACCGTGAGTCCAAGTCTAGAGCCCACAACGCCACTCCTCTGCAACCTGACCGCTGTACCGCCGCTCCAGCACCTTGCGCTTCATTCATACTTACGTACGATGCCCACTGATCGCCGTGCACACTGAAGGTCCCTAATGGCGAACTGCTTTCTTTCCAATAGCTTGATGAGAGTCCTTCGGCAATCTATAAAGTGTAAGCATGTTAGAATAGCTGTTGAAATACACGTTACAAGTTTATCTTATCTAACTGTAACTGATATTTATTCAGGCAATAAAGAGTCGAGTAGGCGGTAGTTTTACTTAATGATAACGTAACACCATGATAAAAAATCTAATGTTTTTAACACCGCCATAAATAAATTTGCCGGTACTGAGATAATAATTGCAAATTTGAAGCGTAAGTAATCCAATTTCTGTCTAACTTAGTTTGCTATGATATAAAATGTACTCATACAAAAAAGGTTTAATAAAAAAAAAGTAGAGCTTTGTTTAATTTTAACACGTCTTTCCTCGCAGATGAGAAGACAGAGTCACACCTCAAGGCAGTAGCATGCATGACAGCATTCATGATCTCGTGTTTCATTGGTGAGTGATGTGAGTATATACACTAACGAGTATATATACATAAATACATATATATATATATAAGTCTGATATAGATCTACAATTCCACGGTGGTCAGTTCCTGCGAAAATAGCTCGGGCTGTGATAATAATTTGTTTTTCAGGAATTCCAATAGAGTTTCAGATCATTCGTATCTTTTGCCTGTCTTAGCTGTTTTACTCTTTTTCTCTGATCGGAATTATGTATCAGATAGTACCGTCGTCGGCCTATTCTGTTTCTAGCTTGAGCGTTCTGATTTTAATTAAAATTTTCTGCGTATCCTACTCTATTAAAATACTTTATGAACCACATTGAGCGTGTAAACATAGGGTAACAAACGTATTCTACCAACCTCCTGATATGATAAGAAACCAGAAACTTTAGTGTAGGGTCCAGGTTGTCCCGGTCCAGTTACAGGAGCACCAAGAAAACTGTTTGAAGAACTTCTTAATGTGTAGGAGCGTGCATAAGCTGGTACGCCCAGTACAAGTTGTTGCGGAGGCATTACACTTGTCCAGTAAGATAGAGTTGCATTCTAGACAAATAATAAAACATTTTTCAGACATTGGCTAATGTTGTTAAATACTATATACTTAAAGCGATGTTTTCTTGGAGATAAATTCTTAGAATCGATAATAGGTTTTAATGGAACAGAGGTTGAACTTCAAAATCTTCAAATCGTTTCTTTACAAATTATAACCTGAGAGAAGTTATACCTGTTCTTTTAATGTTCGAAAATCCTTGAACTATTTAAACTCAGAATTGTTATATCGATTCGATTTTGCAAATAACAGTTGTAACACCTATAGTTTTCACCTATACATAAATTAGTATTTTGATAAATAAGACGACGAAATTTGACGAAAAGTTTTCATTCTAATAATGGATATTTAGCTTGAGAACTTACCAAGCTTTTGCTGCTGGTACCACGGCTAGATTTGAAAGGTGACAATAACGCTGTCTTTCCTGTAGATGACGCGTAATAATCGTTTGCAGCAATGGACACCCAATCTAATTCAGTAGTTAAAATATGTGCCTTATATGCTATTGCTGCTATTTCGGGTTCGGCTGATACCATTGCCGACAATTCTAAGTCGTACGGCCTCAGTGTCTTTGAAAGTTCAATGAGTAATTCACCATAGTTATCTCTTTCTGCTATATCGATGGTAGACGTTGTACAAGGAGGCTGTAATGAGAACATTTAGAATAAAATAAACGATATCATGCTGGGCGCGCACTGTGTATAATATTCACTTTTTTCTTATCGTGGTTACCTGTTTGCAAACAGGATATTGCCAAGCTATCTGGACACCATCAAATTGCCATCTCCGTACAAATTTGAATACTGATTCTATGAAGATCTTCCTATTTTCAGAACTTGCGACCATCTCACTCCATTTACTATCTTCAGAATTTGTTAGGCCTCCAACTCCTATGATAATTTTTAGTCCTGTCTGGCGTAGCTGAGTTAGTTTACCGTAGAAATCTAAAATATATTTACAATTTAGGTATTAAAACGATTTGTGATTGTGTTTCAACAAAGGATATTGTGGTAGCCTTGTCAATTAGATTATAATTACCATTTTCTATGTCTAATTCAGAGTTGCCTGGTATTATTTTGAAAGTTTCGCCATCAAGATGTGCCCAGGCATAAATGATGTGAGTGCAGAGAGTGGAAGGCTCGTCCAATTGTTCTGGTCCGTAACTTCCTTTGCCTGGCCTGAGTTTAATAATTCTTATTTTAGTACTGTTTTAATATAATGTTAACGGATTACTGTTAATTTTTTTAAATTAAAAAGTAATAGAACACCAACTTTATAATACATGTTTTCAGTTTCTATGAGTTTCATATGAAAAAAGGCTTGTAATGTGAGAGGTCGTTTACAGCTAGCATACAATTTAGCAAATTAGTTAAATAAATTTCATGTACATAATTACTGTTGGTTGATATTTTGCAATAGAAATCAGTAATGTAAAAAGTAAAAATTCGAGACCATTACTGTACTATCTTTTACTGTAAGTGTAAGATTCTAAGTATGGACATCTAAAATGTAAAATATTATGTAAATCAAACCCGGAATACTATAATTTTATAAGAATATTACAAATTGATAAAGCGCATCGATGTAGTTATCAGTCTTGTGTATGACTCCTCAAAACTCCGTTGTGAACAGATAACAAGCAGTTATCTTTTTATATCTTAAAAGTGTCAACAAAAGACATGATTATGTTGTTGTCCGTACAGTCAAATTAACGTGATTTGCACATTAAATATTTTTGTATCAAAATAGACTACCTGTAATATGCCCAATTGGTGAAGTAACATCCCACGATCGACTTGTCCTCTACCGGTACTTCTGGCATATCGCTATACCCTGTGAGCCTCAATGATGCCTTTGATTTGCAACGGGCTTTCTCAGGCCAATCGCAATGATTCTATAAAATACATACACAGGGTATAAGTTGGTAGAAAATAGTTGCACAAATACTCAATGTCGTGGAAATCAATTCCAGGTTAGGTGGTTAGGACATAGATACCTACATTTAGGTAACGTAAAATATGCCTGACTATTCCGAGGTTTAAAAGAACAAGTTACCTGAGCCCATTGCAGGGGTTCGGGGCATTTGAGTTCCATCCAGTTGCCGTTAAGACACAAGTAATATTTGCTGCAGTCTAAAAAGTCTGCTTTAAATACGGTGCCCGTACATGAGGTTCCTTCAAAGCTTGGACTCTGTAAAAATGTTTTAGTACGTATTACATGGAAAGGTATTGCCTAAATGAATTACTTTCAATTAATGACACGTATCAATCATGTATATAATTGTATGAATGTATATATTTCAATCAACCAGTTGCTACGTACACTTAAATCGGTGTTGATCTCCATTTCCTCTATCGGGTTTGTAGGAATTTCTTCTGGATCTATGTCCGGTTCAGGATTGGACTCAATCACATCGACTTCTGGTTTTTCAACCTCTGATATAACAGGAGTATCAGGAAAATCAGGTACGTCAGGAATATTGGGCACGATCGGACTAACTGGTGCTTGTACTGTAACATAAACACTTTTATTAGTAAACTGAATATTACTTATTCACTCATGTGGTGTTTTGTTATTACGCGATATTCTAATAATTATAACGTAATTTGACTTTTATAATACAGAAAATGATCAGTGATTTATTTTTTTAATATTAGGTTAATATACTTTTAATCGAAAAAAAAAAACATATGTTCTGTTAGTTGTGAATTGTGTGAGTGAATTCAAACAATAAAACTTACTATCTTCGAGAGAGCACCTTGGAGGTTGTTCAAGACCTCGGAGCACATAATTCATTGTAGCCAGTAGCGGTGATTTTCCACAGCCACAGTACCTTCCACTGAAATCATCAAGATCAAGAGCCCACGCCATACCACCTCCAAGACCCATAGCACGAACATATTCGGCTTTATGTCGGATCATAAAGTCATCATCAAAAGACACCCACTGGTCTTCAAAATTGGCATAAGGACCTATTCGACCCCCAGGATCTCGGGTAACAGACCAACCATTGACTCTAACACGTTCACATATCTAAAATAAATTAATTTGAGATTATTTTTTGTTCCAAGTTTTGCTACAAATGGAAATTGACACGGAAAAAACAGTATTGATCAATATTTAATTTACCTCGTAGAAGGATAAAAATCCTCTAGCTCTAGTCTCGTCACCAGCTTCTCCACCTGCGTAAGATTCTACTCCAAGTCCTGTGCCAGCATTTTCAACCAAAGAGAAAGACTGACCGTAGAATGGCACACCGAGGATAAGCTTTTCTGGCGACGCTCCATTGTTCATCCAGTAATGCACGGTGAAGTTCTAAAAAATGAATTTAATATATTTAGAAGAGCAGAGATAAGAAATATATTAAGAAGATACGATACTGAGTCTAGATAGTTTTTATTATCATGTTTAGTTCCTGAAATTCTTTGTTTAATAATAATTTGCGTAAAATTATTATGTGTGTACTTGTGTAGATATCTAATATAATCTGGATTTTGATTTTGTATATTGGATGTACCTATAGAAAAAATCTAGATTTTAATCTAAAGAAAGATTTTAAAGAGTCGAAATTAGATATTATCTAATCTCGTTGAAACCTCTCTAGTTGAATCATATCAATAAAGGCCTTAGTTCAATCATCTCAAACATTCTATGATATATGTGTTTTCCCATTTGTTTAAAAGAGTATATTAATAAAACACGAATTATTAAATTAATCTTATTACCGTATTTAAAGTGCTGTCGTCATCACCACTGCTTGAGTACATTGGAGCTACATGACCAGTCTTTTTGTCCCATTGACCATGATAATCATATGTCATTAGCGAAATCCAATCAAGATTTCTAGATAATGTTGGCACATCATATGCTGAAAATTGAGACGGTTATACGTAAACTAAAAAAACAAGTGCTTAAAATAAATAGTCTGTTTCTTTTACATTTTTTTACCACCTATTCATGCCAAGTCATCAGTTGCATAGCTATGTGGATTTCTGTTTAAAAATAGTAAAACAATTTTTAAAGCTTTGATTTAAATATCAGGTGTTTTCTGGATTAGCTACATCTGGATTATATTTAAAAGAAAAATCTTACCAAGATCAACGACTCTTTTGCTGGCAGATACCGCGGCAGAAAGCAGTAGTCCTCGAGGTTTAAATGCTGCACTCAACTCCTTTACCAAATTAGCAAATCCTTGCTTGTCAGATTTAGGCCCTTTTTCACAATTTGCCTAGAAATATGAATAATGATCATTCATAAAAAACTAAATTAAATTATGATATCAAAATGTTAGGGGTGTGTAAACGTAATTATACTAATAAACATAATTAAAAGTATCACCTGACTCGAATATAATAGATAAATTTTTGAGCGCAATACTCACTTGCCAACATTTTGGATATTCCCAATCTAGGTCTAATCCATCGAATTCAAATTGCTCAAGAAAATCAACAACATGTACAACAAATTTTCTTCGTGCAGAAGCACTATTCACCATTCGTGAATATTTATCACTTGCCGAGTCATCCCAGCCACCTAATCCAAGGACAACTTTAACACCCTTGTTCTTCATTGCAACTACTTTCTCATAAAATTCTGAAAGGAGACCAACCATTTAAGGATATTAGTTTAGGTAAATGTGTCATTTAAATATTGTATAAATAACGAAATGTAGCTGTTTACGTGGCATTTAGCGTTTAGAGACTACATTAAATTAAATCACTGCCTCGCAGTCAAAGCTATATACTCATCTTTTTTAGGATTTTCTTGTGGTAGTATGCCACCTTAACAGTAGTAGTTAATACGGTAAAAAACAAGGTTGTCGATTCAAATAAGTCCTTTTACATACTTCAAGAGTTTCCATTATTTGATTTTACGGAATTATTCTAAAGGTGTGAGAATAAACACCCAATTTTGAAATCGGCCCATACATCACGGATTACACAAGACGGATAAAAGAGCAGTTAGGATTTTTTTCTTTTTAAATCGTTTTAAAACCTTACACTTACTGTTTTCAACATCCAACCAGATATCATGTGGTTTGATGACAAGGCGCTTGGTATCAAGAACAGCAAACGCGTACACAATGTGGGTGCACAGTGATGGGTCAATGTCACTAGGAGTGAACTTCCCAGGGCCCGGTCTGTAAATAAATGTAAACTAGTATTAGATGAAATCTAGGTATGTAATATTTTGTTGTTTATATCAAGTTTCTAGCCCTACAGCTCACAGCGAAATTAATATAATATTCATATTTACATTAAGTATATATATATATATGAATAGGTAAGTTTATAGTTACCTGTACCAAGCCCAGTTGGTGTAATAACAAACGACTTTGTATCGTTCCTCCAAAGTCGTGCTGACTGTGGTCACAGGTTTATTCGACGTATGGAATATTTCATTCCACTGCGTTGGCCTTTGAGTTGTGGGCCGATACGTGGGTCGTTGTGTTGTTGGCCTATATGTCGTTCTTTGTGTTATTGGTCTAACTGTTGGCCGTTGTGTTGTTTGTCTAGTCGTTGTCCATTGTGTTGTTTGCCTGGTCGTGGTCCATTGTGTGGTCGGTCTGTATGAAGGTCTTTGTGTTGTCGTCTTGGGTGGAATTACTTGAATATCATCTATATTGTTGTCGATATTATTTCCTGGTTCAATTATGGGATCAGATAAAAGTATTTCTTCATTAATACTAGAGTCGAGTAAATTGTCCTTTATGGCATTAACTAGGGGATGTCTTCCCTGGCCGCACCTAAAGAAATAAGAATAATTATGTTAGCTTACTGTATTTTCATATAAAACTTCAAACGGAACCAGTAAATGATTATTCGTACACACCTATTTTGGAAATCATCAAGATCAAGAGCCCAAACCATACCACCCGCAAGATCCAAGGACTTAACGAAATTCATTTTCTTCTTGATAATATCAATGTCATCGAATGATACCCATTGGTTATCCTTGTATGCGTAAGGACCCATTCGTCCATAAGGATCCTTAACAACAGTCCACCCGTTGTATCTGATTCGATCGCAGATCTGTAAAAATGAAGTTTAATTAAACAATTGAAGTGAATTTTCTCATAAACTTTTGAACGAGTTGCTACTTAAAAGTGATAATAGAAATACTGAAATAACAATTATAGGGTTTCTTACAACACTCTTTTATTCAATTTACAACGTTTATGCACTAATTTGGACGTTCAAACGTCCAGATTAGTGCATAAACGTTATTTGACAGATATTGCGATTCAATTTACTTAACAGCACAATGACACCGTCGAAAAAATATGGAAGTGGTCAAAATATTTGCTTACTTCGTAATACGATAAGAACCCTTTAGCTCTTGTATATTCTCCTGCTTCACCACCAGCAGAAGCTGGACTGTTTAGACCAGGTGCATCCTTGGAATATGATGAATCATTGTCAAGAGTGAATGTCTGTCCATACATTGGCATTCCCATTACAAGTTTATTTGGAGGTGCTCCCTTGTTTATCCAGTAATTAATGGTGTAGTTCTGAGAATAAAATAATTTAATTTTAATCATTTGTACACATAATCGTCATAAAGCGTTGTCGTAATACAATGATATTTGACTGATTTTATTTCTAAATAAAATCTTAAAGTCACCTTTGAGAGCCGTCTTCTACAAAAACCAATATATTTGTTTATTGGTGGTGGTTATACATACCGCATTAAAATAAGTATTATCATCATCGGGATGATAATATAGTGGAGCGACATGTCCAGTCTTCTTGTCCCATTGGCCGTGGTAGTCGTATGTCATCACGGCGATCCAGTCGAGATGTCGTGCCAGTACTGGTACGTCATACCCTGCGTCTATGACTTTCTTACTAGGTGATACTGCTGCTGATAAGAGCAGGCCCTTGGGCTTAAATGCAGCAGATAGTTCAAAAACGAAATCGGCAAAAGCTTCCTTATCAGAATCAGGCCCCTTTGAGCAGTCGACCTAAAAATCGTATATATATTATTTTTTTTAGATGTCAAGTGAAATTTAACAGAGGAAGTAGCTTGAACATATAATTAAATTCACTGAGGTTGCGAAAAGAGGAATTATAGTCGTGACTTTGCAATTTCAGTTCATTTTTTACTACTTACTTGCCAACACTTGGGATATTCCCAATCAAGGTCTAATCCGTCGAATTTATATTTCTCAAGGAACATTAGTACGTGTCTGACAAATCGTGCACGAGCTGCGGGGTCATTCACTAATTTGGAGTATTTGTCTCCTGCTGAGTCATTCCAACCACCAATGCCTAGAGATACTTTAATACCATATCTTTTGTATTCAACTACTTTCTCGTAGAATCCTAAGGAAAGTTACAAAAATTAGAAAATTATATTTAAAGATACATATTAATCTATTAAATTTTATGCAGAAAGTTCTTACGATTGTCATAGTCTGACCAGGAGTCGTGAGCCTTGATGAGTCCATCATCATCCAAAACAGCGAAGGCATATATAATGTGAGTACAAAGAGTAGGATCAATGTCTTCTGGACTGTATTTACCAATACCAGGACGATACCATGACCAATTTGTGTAATAACAAATTAGTTTATAGCGGGCTAAAAATGAATAAAAACAGAATCATAAGTGGATAATGCAATGCTTGATGTTTATATGTACCAAAACGTATTTACTATACTAGTATTTATATTTGCATAATATAATCCAGGTTTTTAAATCTAGAAGAATAATAGCTTGTCAATAGTGCCATACGAAAACAACACTGTTCATAAAAAAAGTTAGGTGTACTTGAAATAGCTACATAGTACAAGAGAGTACATACCTATTATTCCTTTATGTCATAATTCAATTATGAAGCGTTTAAAATTTATATAAAAAAGACGTAGACGTAAACTCATGGTTTAGATCAACATTCAAATGTATAAAAAAGTAGGTAGGTAAGGTAGATAAACACGTGTTGAAGAGCCTTCCTTTTAAACCCCGACGCAAAAAGAGGGATGTTATAACTTTAGCGTCGATGTCTGCGTGTGTGTATCCGTCTGTGGCATTGTAGCTCTCAAACAGATGGATCAATTTCGATGTAGTTTTTTTTTAATTTAAAAGCCAGTTTCCTAGCGGTGGTTTTTAGCTGTGTTTGGTTAATATCGGTCCAGCAGTATAAGAGTATCAGCTCTTTTCAAAAATGATGTAAGGCATTTTTCGCGTATGATTACTCAATCAAGTGCATGGGTAGAGAGAGGGTTTTTTATTTTAATGCTTAAGTGTACTGTCTCATATCTAATTATTCTTGAAAATGCAAATGTGTCTGCCTAAATAAATTGGATAACGCTAAATTCTTCTTCTATCTAAAAAGAGGCCTATGTCCAGCAGAGGACTGATAAGACAATTGCTGAAGTAGAGCACTGATTACGAATCTGAAGTTGGCTGTAGGCCGAGACGCCGTAAATATATTACAGACTTAACTGCATCTTCCATCATACTTGGTGAATTTCTTGTTTGGAAACAATAGAAACTTAGAAAACCAGCTTTCTATTCAATAAATTTTGGAATTATTTTAAAATACTTACAGTTTAACAGTGCAGGCTTTGAGGTTAGGGCAGGTAAAGTTCCATAAGATGGCGATACGATTGGCTTGTCCGGCTTGGGATATGCATGATTGCTGTGATGATTTGTAAATTCGATGTCATCCATCACAATCGGTTTTGAAGTGGATGTAGTGCTCGTTGTACTAGTAGTCGTCGTTGATGTAGACCTTCGTTTACATTGTGCGTTTTTGGGCCAGTCACATATTTGCTTTTCCTGAAAATATGATTTGTTTGTGGTAAAGTTGAACACTGTCCCGTTATAGCTAGGTTTTTGTACTTACAATGAGTAAGTTTAATTGACGAAGTTTTGAGTACATTATCCATAATTTCGAAAGATTACTTTGTGACTTCGACAGTGACTGGACAATTAACGGCATATTCGTCACTATTCTGCATTATTTTGATATTATAATTATCATGCACAAAACTGATGTACAATCACAAATAGCACGAGTACAAATGCCTGATGACATCTACTGAATCTGAATCCTGCATGCTTATTAAGTAGTTAAGTAAGACATCGTAAATTACACTATTCTTTCATAAAAACACATACCCACCATACCATTTAGACTTTACCACATTTTTAAAACAGTACTTACATTGCTTCATATAAAAATAATATGAATAATAATGATAAATATTGAATAGGTTAAATTCTGAACTGTCTCATTCATTATTTTTCGTAACTGGTATATTTATCTTACCTGATTCCAATGTAATCCAGAACTGCAAGCGAATTCTTCGAATTTTCCGAATAAGCAATGAAGATAGCGCGTACAATCCGTTGTTAGAGGAGCGTAAGCACCACTTTCACAGTATTCTATAAAAATGCAGCAATAGCTTAGTTTAATGTCATATACACACATTATACATAATAAATATACAAATAAACTGATAGAAGAGTTAAGGTGGAGGAATGGTGAGAAAGAACTTCTACATGTTGCTGTAATTTTATAGTTAAGGATTTTACTGAGTGAGGCACAAAAGCGACAGGCGGCTAAATACCGCATCCTAAACTTGGAAACAAATAAATCATCATTTATTTCGAAGTTTGGGTGTGTTCTATGTACAATATGTACGTGTATTTACAATGTATAT